>JARHVA010000028.1:7182500-7737500 GCA_037957365.1 Torreya grandis | reverse complement strand
AGGATATACAAAGGAGTGTTGGTTGAGAGATAAAGAGAATCAACATGCTGGTATGGAAGCAAAGGATGCAAATATTGTGATGTAGGATGCTCTCATACTTTCTTCAGATAGTCAGGTAGGATCATGGATTTTAGATTCTGGTTCATCTTTTCATGCATCCCCAAACAGAGATTTGTTTTGTGAGTATGAATAGGGAGACTTTGGAGTTCTTTATTTAGGGGATGGTACGCCTTGTCAGATAGTTGGCAAAGGGAAAGTGCAGCTGAGATTGCAGATTGACAACACATGGGTGTTGAAAGAGGTCATGCATGTTCCAATTCTGAAGCAGAGTCTGATTTTTGTAGGAAGGTTGGGAGATGAGGGATGCACAGTAACCCTCACAGCAGATTCTTGGAAGGTTTCCAAGGGAGCACTTGTTCTAGCAAGAGGTAAGAAAGTAGATACTCTTTATCTGTCTACTTGTATTACTGATTCTACTTCTGGTGTAGATTTGAAGATGTGGCCTAATAGGCTTGGTCACAAGAATAGGAAGGGAATGGAAGTTCTTGATTCAAAAGGTATGTGTTCAAATTTGGAAAGCACAGATACAGCTCATTGTAGAAAGAGGAAATTTGATGCTTTTGATAGGAACAAAGAAGCCTTGGTGTTTATGGAGGAGATGAAGGATAGAGATCAGTCATAGGGGCTAAATAAATCTGAGCTAGGCAGCATGGACAAAGGTTTGATCCAAGAAGAGCTTGCGAATGAAAATTTCATCACTTACAAGAACACACAGACACTGATGTCGATAGCTTGGCACCGACGTCAGTCATCCAAATACCGACATCAGTCATGTGCAGACCAACAGGGTTGGTAGGTTGGACTAGAGAAGTCCAAAGTTGGTCATAAGGACCAACGTCGGTAAGAGGGACATTGGCATCGGCTAGGGAAACGACGCCGACAGTCAGGGTCAGTGCAGGGAACCGACATCGGTCAGGAGCAGACTGGGAGATGGCCTAGATTGGTCACTGGAATGGATGTTGGGTGAATTAATAAGTCTCAAACACCCATGTGGAGGTCAGGAAAGGTATGTGAACCTCATATTCGTTGTTCACCTTCTTTATATTGCTTACTGATAGTCATGAACTAGGAAGATGGAAGAAGCAATGCAGGTAGAATCCAGAAATAGTGGTAGCTTGGCATGGATGAGCAGTGTGAGTCCTTGGAGAACCAAACAGGTATTTATTGGTAGTGTTGTCAGCTAGAAGGAAGCACTGGATAGAGGGATGGATTCCCATTTTAGAGAAGAGAGTGGATGGACACATGAGACAAAAGGCTATGGTATATGGTCTTGAGTATGCTGTAGAACAATGGAGGTTTGACCATTGTATTTTATCTTTACCAGGTTGGATAATATTAGCTACATTATCCTGTTACTGTATTGTGTTACTTGTTGCAGGGTTTCATATACAGGGAGTTTTCTGAGCTAAGGGTAGAGTTGGTTCAGAAGTATGTCATGGAGAATTTGGGAGCAGCAAAATTCTTGTGGCATAAGATACAGGTATTACATCACAGGTTTGCGTGGTGGTTGGTCTTCAAGAGTGACATTGAAGAGGGATACAGAGTCTAAGGAACAAAATAGATGGTGTACAGGTACAGGTACAAGTTGCAACTGTTTATCTCCAAGTGGGAGATTGTTAAGGTGTGGAGCTAAAAGCTTCAACTGTTTGCAGACACAGTGAAGAGGATGCTGAAGAACCAGAGGAACTGGCATCGGGAGCATGACCGACGTCGGTCACATACAGTGGAAAAGGAGACCAGTGATGGCAGGGAGTCGGCTGACGTCGGTAGCACCAGACAAGCAGGGACTGGCATGAGTCGCCTGTGTGGTCCAGAACTGTTCGTTGCACGAACAGTTAGTTAGTTGAACCGAGTGTTTGCATGCTAAGGGGCTAATTTAAGCCGCGGGCTGTGTGTCTAATTTTAGTAGTTAGAGTTCTATTTTTTGTAAGCATGGGATCTTATTTATAGACCCATAAAGCATGTATTGTAAATTAATTCTAAGGCAAGTAAAAGCATTGAAGATAGCAAGGTCAAGGAGATCTACAGGTGTAAGGTCAAGGAGATCAACTGAAGCATTCAAGGAGGGATAGCAACTCAGGCTTTAGAGTTGTTGTGTCGAGCAAGAGAGAGAGGCAAGAAGGTCTTGAGGTGTTGCAAGCCTTTGAGGTGGAGGAAGAAGTGGCATCTTCCTTATTGTATTTTCTTCTAGTAGTATTTAATACAAGAGTGTGTATTGTCTCTCAAATTCTTTGATGTCTCAAGTTTCTAGCTACTTTATCATTCTGGTATAATTCTGTGTTTAATTGCATATAAGAAAGTAATCAATTGTGCTCTAATTGGTAGAGCTAGAGATCCCCTGACAAAATTATCCATAGACTACTTATGTAGTACTTTATCTACAAGACAACTCCTATCACACATTCTCATAAACTAAAGCATAAGCCAAAAGCAATCTTTTAACTAAATTTAAGATTAAACATACTTTCTAGTGTGTTCCTTGATTTTCTTAACTATTTTTTTTGCCTTCTTTCTATTTGAGTGGTGAGTCTATTCTTTTGTATTCTCTCCCACTTTTTATATGGTTCTTACTCATCAGTGGTAAATAGACCTATTAGAATGAAACGTATCACTTAAATCAACCTCCTCTATCTCCACATCTATGGAGTACATCTCAAAGGTAGAAGATTCACCTCATATATTAAGAGTCCCTACTTTCCCTCAAGTATTTACCTAAAGAGACCTAGAGTTTACCACTTTTTTAGAAAATAATATAGTGGACCTTAAACACTATCTTAGAACCTATTCTCACCATATCCTAGTTTTAACTCCACATCAATATCTTCCTTATGGCATGCCATCCCACCTTATGGAGAGTATCCCTATCATTTTATTCACCACCCAATCTTTGACTACTCATACGTCTTCATCTACTAACCCCTTTGATGTTATGGTTGAGAACAACCTATCTAACCAACTATTAACCTTACACCATCCACCCCTAATAATGACTCCTCTACCTTTGGGACAACCCAACCATCAAAACATCATGTCAAACCTAGCCCATCAGTTAATACCTCTTCACCAAGCTTAGGGCTACTTATCCCTTATACCTTACCACCCATCAGCACAAAGATCACAACCACCACCCTGATTACCAATATAAGCATAGCTAAACATCCCAACAATTACCTACATCATCGAACCTTGGTTATACCCATGACCCACAAGGATATATACCTAATACTAAATTTTTAGCATCTACCTATCCTTATATGTCATCTACCCAACCCCCCATAACTTCTTATCAGTATGGGGTGATCTCTTAGTCTCCTATCAATTATTAGTATATCACCCAACCATAATATATGCCTTATAACCACTCAATTGCACCACCTCAAATATACTTAATGAAAATAATCATGGATAAAATGGCAACTCTTGAGTCATCGCTTTAAGGAGCCCATAACATTCTATCTTATGACCAGTTTGTAATCAGCCCATTCACCCTTCAATCCCTATCAGACCTTATCCAACCCAATGGGAGCTTTAAAAAATTTCCAAATTTAATAGTAAATAAGACCCCTAGTAGCACTTAAGATCATTTAATCATTCTTTCTACATGATTTCCTATGATGATGCCCTACTTTTGCATACATTTCTTATGTCTCTTTCTAGCCTGGCACTAGACTAGTATAGTGCCATTACCAAACATTCCATTTTATCCTTTAATCAATTAGCTCAGACCTTCTTAGATCACTTCTCAATCAAAATATCTAACAAAGTCTCTATCACTAATATTTATTCCATTTACCAATTTGAGGATGAGTCTATAGCTGACTTTGTGGATCATTGGAGAAGCTTGATCAACCAATTATCATTCTCCTTGCCTCAGCTGGAATTGATCAAAAAAATTCCCATGCTTGTGCTAATCACATCTCTTATACATTGCACATTCAAATATTTATAATTTTTTATGAAGCTTTTACCATGGCATGCAAGTTAGAGAACTGGGATATAAATGAGGGTAAATTGAAGTTACGAAACAAGAACTCTACCTTCAAGACCATTGAAACCTCCTCTTCTAAATTAGGAAATCAAGCTAATTCTAGAGCTAAGAATAAGGTAAATATGAATTTAATCATCCTTAAGGTTATCCTACCACCTACTATCAATGATCAAAACTTTCCAAATCCCTCTAACCAGAGCTCATAGAACCCAAACCAAAACACCCAAAAATAATTTACTACACTTGGAGAATCTTATGCCTTGGTGTTAGAAAAGTTACTAAAAGATAATATTGTACAATTTCCACCGATCAAACCTCCCCCATAATTTTACTATTCTCATTTAGTGCCTATTTGGTACAATGAAAATGACTTTTGTGCCTTTCATCGATTGATCAGACATGACATCAGTCAATGTGATACTTTCAAGAATGTTTTCTAAAGCCTCATTGACAAGGGGGAAATCACATGGGATAAACCCAATTTCCCTCAAAATCAAGCCTTAGACATCTTCAAAAAGCCCTTTCACAACTATGCCCCTATCAAATATGAGGACACATAGGCTGAATGCCCCCATGATGCCCACACAATCAACATGGTTCATGATACACCTACACATGAGGACCCAACCATCCAATCTACCCACTCTTCCCCCACTTCAATTATAGAAGAATAAGAGTCATCTTCCTCTCCATTAGAGATTCAAACTAAGGAGGTTCCTTTTTCCCTATCCATATTCATAGAAGCCTTGGAATCATCACATATCACCCCAACAGGCATACCTAAATAACCAGACATTCTTAATTTGCCACCTCCACCAACTACCTAGCCAAACACTAATCCTATGGATATTGTTCCTATAGGAGAAGTTTTCCTACTGATACCTCTCATGGATGAGCCATTAATCATAACCTTTCTTCCCTCACCTCAAGAAATCAATCAAATGATCAACCAACATCCAAAACCTATAGGTCTATCTCTTGCATCCACTACCTATGAAGCAAAGCCAGTACACAAACCCTTTTCCACATTAGTAAAGAAATTGGAATTTTCCTTGGACCCAAATATGGATCAAGCTACCTTCTCAAAATAGTTAGGTCTCCCTTACATCAACAAACCCAAACCTTCTAACACACCTTTAGCCAACTAATCTATCCTCTTTTCACCACATCTCAAACCAATCAGAACATCTATCATCCCCTCATGTGCCCCACCAACCAAGGTAATCATGCCTCAAGTAATCAAACCACCAAAAAAACCTATTACAAACCTTAGTGCCTTCCCCATATAGAGTTTTGTATGCCCATCTCTTAAATTAGAGTTGACCCCATCAAAAATCCACCCAAACCTTGACCCTAACCAACCAAAAGAGCAAAACCATCAAGTAGCCACATGCCTTAAGTTTCTCCTTCTTCTACCCTACCCTATATCTTGGGTCCTCATCCATAAACTCTACCTAAAAGGCAAATCCATTATAACATATGTCATCCACTTCCACTTGTTATGCCAACCCAATTACTATCTAATACACTATTTTTATCTAAACTACCAATGGATAAACTATCAAACTCAAACCCTTCAACCCCTAACATTCCCAAACCAAAACCATTACCTAGAAACATCACTTCACCCAAGCTTTCTCTTACCAAACCCACTCTCATGAAAACATCCTACTTACCAACCAAGAGGATAAACCCTAGACCTTTTCCATCTCTCCCTGAATCTTATTCAACCATTTTTCAAAGGTCATCACATTTTTTGTACCTCACCCTACTTCTTATCAGACCCTTCAACCCTCTTGTTTCAAAACTAGCTTGGTACAATGACTGATAAATATGTTCCTATCACAAGGCACCTGGACATGATACTGATAACTATAAATATCTCTAGATTTTTATCTACCAGCTCTATGACAAGGATGATCTCTTATTAGAAGAGCTTCCATTGACCCCTTTATCAACACACCCACTAGCTATTTTCCACTTAGATCCTCCACTCTCACCTCAGAATGATGAGGAACTTACCCAACTTCTTACCACATCAGTCCCTTCTATCCATATGATCAATATAATCACATGATCACAACAAATGGATAAGGGGAAATCCAAGGCATCCATTCCATGGACATTCCCACCTACTCATCCTAAACCAAACTTGAACCAAACCTCTACATCCTTAACTCCACCCAAAGTAACCATCTTAGACACCTCCCAGGGTAATCCTTCCAAATATATTAGGAGGGTCAATCTTAAGCAACTTCACCAAACCCTAGCTAAGATGAACCTCTATGAGCTCATTTTCACCTCACCTCACCATCACTAGGCCATGATAGAGGCTATCCAGGCTATTGAGATCTGAATAGGAGACTCCCAACCTATAGAGGCCTTCATCTATGCTCTCCAACTCTCCATCATTATCACCTTTAAGGACTTAGAGATACCTTCCATCCACCTCAAAGGCCCATATTGACCTCTCTTCATCACTGCCCATATCAACCAAACCCATGTCAAATGGGCTATGATCGATGGGGAAGCCAGTATCAATATCATCTCTTCCCATGACTATGACCAACTCAAGCTATTATATAATGTCATGTCCAAAACCTCAGCCATACTTAGATCCTTTAATAACACTATGATCACTACCCTAGGCACCATTAGCCTTCACATTCATATAGGTCCTTGCATGCTCCCTGAAATTTTTTATGGTTGAAGGTGAATTTTAGTATAAGTTTTTACTAAGGAGACCTTGGATCCATGCCATGGCTTATATACCTTCTACCCTCCATCATTATGTCAAGTTTTAAAATGAAGGTTAGGTGGTTACCATACAAGCTGACCCTAGCCCTTTTGTAGCATGCAACATGACTTACTAACTTAATGATGTTCTCTTACCTCCATCCAAATCCTCACAAAAGCCACCACCCATGGAAGCCAAAGCCATTATTTCCCCTCTTATAGAAGCATCTACTAGTTTACCTACTTTTATAGACCAAATACCCAACACAAATCTCTTGGATTCTACCTTTTAATTCCTTACCCTTGGAGAATGTCATATCCTTACCCTAGATACCCTCATTACTCCCCAAGAATATGGGAAACTCAACCACCAACCAGGTTATGACCCCAACATAGGATCCATTATTCCTTTAGGACTTCCCATCTATCCAACCAACTTTATTTATGGGGGAATTGACAAGTCACTTAATTTTGTCATTTCCCACCCTTCACCTCAACCATTTACCTCTAAATTATCTTACTTGGACAAACTTAAATCCACCAAACTATACCTTCATAGGTGTGCCTAAAAGGGGTTTAGTTTTGGATGTTATGAGCATGGCCCACACACATTGACTTTTATCGAGACCCATAAGCCTCATGATAAACATGGCCTTGGATTCATCCTACCCAATAAGAAGAAAGCCAAATAACCTACCCCAACCATTATCGAAGAAGAACCCCCTTTCTCACCAATATCCCTACTTCCTATGAGTAAAGATGCAGACATCATACCACCTAAATTTTTTTTCATCAACATGATTACCCTTGGCCGCCTAACTTATCAATAGGAAGGGGCATCCATATCCATCCTTTTGACCCATCTTAAACTAATGGGAGAAGACTCTCCTATCATTAATAGTATTCAATGTCAAGATGATGATGTTATTCTCACCTACCTTAGTACACTAGATTCCTCCATCCACAAATATTTACCTCTAGAAGCCTCAATCATGTTGAATGAATCTACCATAGACATCAACATAGGCACTCTAGACAACCCCCATGTCATCAAACTTGGCCAAACTCTTACCCTTGAGGAACTACAAGACTACTCGACCTTCCTTCTTGAGCATAACATCACATTCATTTGGTCTTATGATGATATGTTTGGTAGTGACCCGACCATTACCACCCACAACATCATCATCAATCATGATGCAAAACCTATCAAATAGAAACATCACTGAATACATCCTTGCATAACCCTCTTTGTCAAAGAAGATCTTTAATGCCTCCTTTTGGTTAAATTCATTTAACCCATAGACTATCCTAAGTGGGTTTAAAACATCATACCTATCACTAAAGCCAAGGTGGACTGCATATCTATGTGGATTTTCATGATCTCAACCATGCCTACCTAAAGGATGACTTTCCTCTACCTAGCATTGACCAACTTATCAATATTATAATAGGCCATGAGATGTTGTCACTCATGGATGGATTTTTAGGTTATAATCAAATCTTGATTTCCCCTAAATATTAGCACAAAACTACCTTCATTACCCCAAGGGGCACTTTTTTTAATAAGATCATGTCCTTTAACCTTAAAAATACTGGCACAACTTACCAATGGGCCATGTCATATATTTGTCATGACCTTATCCATACAATCATCAACAACTATGTGGATGACCTTCTTGAGAATTCCAAGCTTCACAAATACCATTTATCCATCCTTAAGATTATCTTTGAGTGACTTATCTATTATCACATCTACCTCAATCTCAAGAAATTCATTTTTGGGGCCTTATCAAGCAAACTTCTTGGCTTCATCATTTCCCTTCAAGGAATAAAATTTAATCTATATAAAATTAAAGCCATCCTCAAGATACCTCCAACCAATCTTAAATAACTCCATAGCTTGTAGGGGAAACTTCAATCCATTCATCGATTCATCTCCCAGCTCTTTGATTAGTGTTAGCCCTTCCACCACCTCTTAAAAAAGGATGTCTCTTTCAAGTGAAATGTTGATTGTCAAAATGCCTTTGATGCACTCAAAGAGTACCTACTATCCCCACCTATCCTTATACCTCCTAAGGATGAACAAATATTCTACCTCTATATCTACACCATAGACCACTCCCTAGGGATAATGCTTGCCCATCGTGATGAATAACATAAAGATCAAGCCATATATTACATTAATTAGACAATGGTCAACTATTAGACTTGGTACACACATATCAAAAAACTATGTCTAGCCCTAGTCTTTATGGCCACCAAAATTTACCACTACCTCCTTAACCACAAGACTTTTGTTATCACTAATATTGACTCCCTCAAATACATGCACTCTAAACCATACCAAAACTAGTGTATGGATAAGTGGCTCATGCTTTTATTTGAATTCAACCTTGAATTTATTTAATAAAAATTGATCAAGGGGAAGGTTATCACTAACCAATTGGCTGAGGTATCCCTAAAGGATAACCAACCTCCCCCTCTTACATTTCTAGATGAGTCTATCACAAACTTATCTCAAGTAGATTTCACCCATCAGGTAAACATGTTTTTTGATGGTTCTAAATGTTAGCATGGTGGGGGAGTTGGGATCGTCGTTGACCCCTTTATAGATGAACCACTTCCTTTATCCTTTAAACTTGAGTTTGAATGCACCAACAACATGGTTGAATATGAAGCCCTAATAATAGGTCTCTAAACTGATTTAGCCTTAACAGTCAAAATAATCAATATCTTTGGTGACTCCTACCTTGTGGTCAATCAAGTTATTAGTATTTACCAATGTAAGAATGAGGTTTTACAACTATATAAGTAACTAGTTATAGAACTCCTAGCCTCATTCAAATGTTACCATATTCAATCCACCCCATGATCTACCAAAAAAATTTCTAATACCATGGCTTTGCTTACCTCTTAGATCTTGTCAGCACAATCAAACTCTAAACTATCAGTGATCATCCATCACCTAACCAAGCCCCCGTACACCAAGCTAGACACTCCAACCATATTTATTGTGGAGAAGATCCTACCCAACCTCTAGTATTAACAAACTTTGACTACCTTCACCTTGGCATAATTCCCTTTGGCCTCTCCAAGAATGCTCATCAGGAATTTATTTAGAGCACCTCCCATTATACCATTATGGGAGGAGTCCTCTATAAACAAGGTTTAGATGGCCTCCTTTTATATTGCCTTTATAGCCTAGAAGCGATCAAAGAAACACATAATGGTATCTGTGGGGCTCACTTTAGTGGCCTCATTATGGCCAAGTACATCCTCCACCTAGGCTATTACTAGCCCACCCTTAACCAAGACTATTTTGACTATGTGAAAAAGTCTGTCAAGTGTCAGCAACATGATAATTTACATCATGCACCTAGTAGTATCCTTCACATGTCCACAAACTTTTGGCCTTTCTCATAATGGGGTCTAGATCTCATTGGTGAAATTAACCCCCACTCTTCACAATGACATCATTCTATCATTACTGCAACTAAATATTTTACCAAATGGGTGGAATATATTCCCATCATCTTGATGAAAGCTAAAAATATTATCAAATTCATCACCCATCATATCATCTGCCATTTTAGTGTTCTAAATAAGATCATCATTGACAATGGCAAATCTTTCAAAAACAAACAAGTTTAGGGCCTTTGTGATGTATTTAGTATTAAAATCAACTTTTCATCACTTTATTGCCCACAAGTAAATGTACAAGCTAAAGCCTCTAACAAAAATATTAACAACATGCTTACTAAAATGGACAATGCCTCAGGGAAAGATTGGCACTTGCACATCCCTTTTTCCTTATGGGCCTGGTGTTACACCCTTTTATTTCATCTTTGAAGTTGAGGTCATCTTGCCTCTTGAAATTCAAATATATTCTCTTTGTATATCATTAAGTGACCTCATTTTGGAGGATGATTACCCTCAAGAATGTGTAGCCCAACTTGAGCTACTCGATGAGCATCATTTAGCCACCCTTTCCCATCTTCATGTCTATCAGGAACAAATCAAACAAGCCTATAATAAACACTTAAAATTCCATGAATTCAACATTGGAGATCTTATCCTCAAGGAAAAGTAACATGTCACTAATATGGAGAAAAGCAAAGGGAAAAATTTGCTTTCAATTGGCTTGGACCCTACATCATAACCCATAAGTATGGATCAGGAGATTATCATTTATGTAAACACCTAAATCTAGCCACTGATAACTTCCAATCAAGCTTTTGGCCAATTTCCACCCAAAATGCATAATTTGACCTAAAAATACTAAAACATGCTAAATGATGTGAAACTAATATATTCAAGTGCCAATTTTAGCTAGGGTATCACTGAATGGGGTAATGCAATTTATGGGCCAGCTAACTTTGATCAAATTATTTTGAGTTAAAATGCTAATTTTGTATGTAGGTACTCTGAATTGTTCTCTTCTGTCAAATCTTCTACACAAGATGCATGTCTTTGTTATTTTTTGTTAGTAACATCCTAAATGGGATAACATATCCAATGTATCTGACATCATCTTCCAATTCTAATCTAGTCAAAATTTTAACCAATAATATGGTATTCTAATCAATTTGAATAATTTGTGCACAAAGTGCTTAAGCATGCTTATAACTAATTAATCCAAATCAAGGCCTAAGTAAGAAATCCATGGAAACTTTTTGAATAATTTGTTTTGGAAATGACTATTGAATATCTACATCATCAAGTGACCTCATTTCTTGGGAAGACATCCCTAAGCCATAAATGCCACAAATATCAAGATTCATTCCCTCCATGCCTCATCAATGCCTTCCATGATTCCCTCCATGCCTCTTAATTGCCCCTTCTTCCAATGTCATGATGAGGATAACTATAAACTTAATTCTAAAAATTGAATTAATCCTCAACCACACATCTCAATCTCAAGATGGATGGTTTAGGTTGATTCTAGACATTCTAAAAAATCTATAAATAGAGAGGCTATGAATATTATTTCTAATCTATTTTGGTGCAAATTTATTATGCTCAAATATCTTCAAAAGACATGATTATGTAAAGTTATAATGCACAAATGGTTCCAAAAGTTTCAATCAACTAGTGTTATCATGCCAAATTGATTCCAAGCCAAGCCAATCCACAAGCCAAAGGTGCCAAGGAGAAGAGGAGATATCCAAGCCTCTTTTGATGAATAATCTATGAGCACAAACCGAACAAGCCACCACTACAAAGGCATTTGGAGCATCCAAAGAAGGTGAAGGAATTCTTGTGTTTTATTCCTTACTTTTTAGTTATGTTGGTCATTTGTTTTTTTTTAACTAATCTCTCCCTAGTGTTTAGGCCTAGAGATGTTATGTTAGTTAGTGTGTTTCTTTCATTTTATTTACATTTTGGAACTAACTCCATACTAACCATCTTCTCTTGAGTCAAATTCCTAGATCACATAATAGCAAGATCGGTGGGACTAGACGCATCTCATGCCTGAAGAAGATCATTTTGTAGCTTTAAAATATTCATTTGGACCCTTAAAACTCTTGAAATTTAATTTCTAACTTTATTTTTCCATTTTTTTATTTGCCATAGGTTTACACAGTAACCAATGTTAGATAGTAAAATTGACATCAATTGCATAGCCTAACCGATGTCAGTTAGCGAAAAAAGTGATATCAATTGTATACCTATCAACAGTCACATTGGTATAACTGATGTTGGTTAGATAACTGGCATTGGTTATAAAAAGTAATCGTCATCGGTTATATATAACCAACATTGATCACTATGTTTTTCTTAAAACATAGACCCGAGAGCTCTTTTTCTAAAGTTCAATATTTCAAACTTAAAATAACTTCAAGGCTAAAGGACATGCTAACATTTTTGTTGCAAGACCAAGCTTGAAATTTTCTAAAAACATGTTTAGATCACTTTTTGCATGATTAAAAATC
Source organism: Torreya grandis (assembly GCA_037957365.1). NCBI lineage: Eukaryota > Viridiplantae > Streptophyta > Pinopsida > Cupressales > Taxaceae > Torreya > Torreya grandis. The sequence continues at coordinate 7,724,780 of JARHVA010000028.1, read as the reverse complement.
AATTAAGAACCTTGTTTTGGTGTTTAATAAAGATTTTTTTTTTAGATGTTTATGGTGAATGTTTTCAAAGTTTGTAGCTAAGACCAAGGGGTCAAATGAACACCACCTCACTTTCCCTTTGGGATTAAAAATGAACTCACCTTTTCAAAGCTTTTTGTATTTACTTAGTTTTTTAGATTAGATTTTGTTTGGAAAAAAGAGGAATGTTGTGTGTATGCTCTTCTATTTGTCCCCTTTAGGGAACCCTTGGAATCAAATGTGCCATTCCTATTACAAGTAGCCTAGTCCAAGGCTTAGAAATAAAGTCATCTAAATCACTCCCCAAAAATTCATCAAATTTTGGGTGACCTTGAAAATGACCCTAAAGTCTTTCTATTAGTCTTTTATTTTCATGCAAGCTTCGCTTGCAAGGGGGACGTCATTACCTCCCATGAGTTTTTTAGGGAAGCTTTGACTCATGGTTTCATCTATCAGCATTAAATTTGCTTACTCCTTCTGATTTTCACATGGGATGTATCTATATTTGGACATCGCACTACACTAAGTGAATAGTAAGATGTAGTGGTTGTAAAAAGGACTAGACTTTTTTACAACTAGCCAATGCTATGGTCACCAAATTTTTGTGTTTTTATTTTACATTGTTTGATGTGAAATTCATTATGCAATTTATTCCCATAAAAACATTTGAAATCTTATTAGTTTAGTCAACTCCACATTGACATATTATTTTAAGGATTTGGACGATTATACTCAAGTGTATTTTGGTCATTTTTGCTTGGTATGTTTTGAGACTAAAATTTGTTTTTTTTTCATAAAGCCATGTCAAAACCAATTTGTCTATATGCCACTCTTTTGTCAAAAGAGGCATTATGCTAGCCATTTTACACCACACTTGTACCTTGAATTTTTTTCTAAACTTGTGTGTGTGTGTGTGTGTGTGTGTGTGTGTGTGTGTGTGTGTGTGTGTGTGTGTGTGTGTGTGTGTGTGTGTGTGTGTGTGTGATTTGAGTTGAGGAGGGTAGTGTTATGTTGCCAAAAACATGTTAAAAACATTTTAAGCCTTTTTAAGTTTTTGAAACATAACATTGACCACATTATTCAATTATGCTTACACTGTTAGCCTGCTCAATTTATATCAAGACTTATTTACCATTATATCAAAACCATTTTTTTAAAACCATGTCATGTCTACCATTTGAACATTTGTCTTATGCCATCATGCTATCCAATCTTGTCTAGTTTGTTTGGTCAAATATTAATTTTCATCATTAAGTTTTTAATTAACCTTATCAAATTTAGATCCAAACATTGATTGATTTCTATTTAAGCCTCAATTCATGGGGGTGATACATAGATCTTTCTCTTTTGGGTTGAATAACTTTGGTTAATCGATTACCCAAATTTAAAAACTATTGATGGTTTGTTTGTTTAAAGCCTATCCTCATCATTATTTGTGCCTTTATTTTGGAAAACACATTCTTTTTTCAAAGAACCTTTTATCTTATGCATTATGCCAAATGTTCATGTTTATGTTTGATTCCATGTGCCAAGTTTACGTCAAAGTTATTTCCAAACTTGTTAGATTAAATCAAATCACATCAACATTTATTTCAAGTCAAGATTTTGATGACATTTGGCCAAAAGTCCTAGTACATGCCTATTTTTTTAGGCCTATATTTTGACTTTGTGTTTGGATAAAATACCTAGTAACTCAACTTTTCCCTTTCCCAGTTTAGACCTTGTTTGGAACACTTTGACCTAGACCTTTGACATGCCAATTTTTATTCAGATGCTTGACCTTTTGTGTGTATGACATTTGACATTATATGTTTGACATTAGATTATTTTATGCCAAGTCTTAGCACAAACCATTTTTGAGATACAACTCCACTTTCAAACCACATTAGAGATATAGCTCCACCCCTTCAACCAAGTTAGACCAAGCTTGAACCATTTGTCCTTTGGACATAGTTTTTTTAGAGTTTGTATAACTTTAAGCCTTTTTGTTTTGAAGCTTTCATCATTTATGTGGATATGTATAACTACACTTATGGTGGAGTCACATACAATCCAACTTATGATAGAATGTCCACATAAAATCCTACTAGGAACCCCTATAAAGAAATATTCTCTAAGGAGTTTTATTATTCTCCTTATAATACTTCATATGGGGAACATAGTCAAAATCCACAAAATCTAAATCAAAACCTTGATTGGCATGAAGAGGCTTGTGAGGAGAACTTTGAAGACCCAACTTTAGATAATGTTTGGGATATGGATACATACCCTCTTTACAATAATTAGTACATGGAACATAGTCAATAAGCAGCTTATGAGCCAACTCACAATTGGGATGATATGGTTTATGATAAATACTTTGATGCTTTGGCTTATGCAAGTAATCAATATCCCCCACATCATACTATTTCTATTTTAGGACCACAATGTCACACCATTCCCATACCAAGTTCTACAACCAAGTTCTACAACACCCAACTATTTCTATACCAAGACCTCATCCTTTGGTTTGTGTAAGCAATCATGCTCCACAATGCCCTTTCATCAATCCAAGACCTAGTCCTTTAGCGTGTGTGAGAAATCAAGTCCCATAACATGTTATCATTACCATCTTAGGACTTTTTCCTTTGGCTCATATGATAAATCATGCTTCCAAATGCCCTACCATTATCCAACCATAATTCATTCCATGTCCAGTACTAATCCCATCCAAACCTCAATTGATCTAATCATTTGAAGACCAAACTATGTTCAAAACTAGTATTTTCCAACTTTGAAAACCAAAGCCAAGATAACCAACCAATCCAAGATGTTTTTGATGAACCAACCACTTGTGATAAGTTAGCATATGATTAATAACCCATTGATCCTATACTAGTTGTCAAGGAGTCTCACATTAATGAGCCAGTCTTTGTTGAGTCACTTCTTAATGATTATAGCCACCTTTGGGAAAATCATTACCTAGACCATGTGCCTATTTTTCAAGATCCTCCTATTGATAATCGAGTCTCTAAGGAGTCATCTCTTAACCTACTTCCCATCCTAGAGGAGTCTCACTTTGAAAAACTAGTTTTTATGGAGCCCATTATGCCATCATAGGCTATTACTTATCCAAAACCAAATATTCAACAAGACATCATTATAATAGAGTACCCATCAAATGAAGAATCAAAGTTAGAGTTAGGTTTTACTCTTGGATCGACATCAGATTTAGCATCAAAATCTAAATTTAAATCAACATCAGTCTCAATATCAGATTCAAAGTCCCTTGAGTTAGAATCAGATTCAGAAGATTAATATGTTTGTGGTTATTACAACATTGGTTACACATGCCTTGTAGATTAATTTGAATACATTTGTGATCCTTCTATGGTTTTTGAGGATGATTACTTTATCTTCAACACAAGTTATCCTAGTATCTTCTATAAGGATTATGTAGCCTCTCCCCATTCCATTACCATTCCACATGCCATAACCATCAACCAAGATAGCCATATTATTGACATTTCATCTCCCATAAGTGGTGATTAGGATCGACAAAATCACACTTTGTTGAATTGCATCTATGGTGACATAATAGTTGAATAAGATCAAAGAGGCCAAGACCATATTCATATAAAAGAAGAACACTCTCCTAGTGAAACCTTTTTAGAGGCACTAGGGGACAAGCATATTTAGAACTCAGCATCTTCTAGTGAAAATTTTGTAGAAGCATTAGAAGATAATCAAAGTTAAAAGTCAACATTCCTTAGTAAAACCTTCTTGGAGGTGATATGGGATAATCAAGACAATTTCATTGGTGAAAACCTTTTTGAGGCACCAATAGCTAAGCACAAAATTTATTCACTACTTGATGAAGACAAAATCAAAGATCAAATCAAAATAGCTTCCAGTCTATAGCCTAATCAGATGGTAGCTACTCTCAAAATCAAACAATAGAAAAATCTAGTGGTCTTATTGAAAGAACAAGTATTCAACCCTATCACAACCAGAATTATGTCAGATTTGACATCAACAACATTACATGTGATTGAACGTCTCGATCTTCATTTATTTCTCCACCATTATACATTCCATTATCATCTACCATTCCATTTCATAATCAAACCTACAATTCATTATTTGTCTTTTTTTACCATCCATAGCCACACTTTCCTTTGTAGAGGATACAAAGATACTTTGTCTCGACACTTAAAGGAATTAGAATCAATGACCAATAAAGACCACAAAAGAATTCTTGACAACCAAATTTGTAGACCATTCTTGACAGAGAAATTATTCAGATGAGGTGTGGGATAGAAATTAACATGATCGAGTATTATATTTGTATCATTTATTGATTAGGATGTGAATCTCTATCTCAACAAGAAAAATAGAATCATATGTCATTTACCATATCCAGGCCAACAACATGTACCATACCATTTCACATTGTCATGCCATTACCATTGTTATATATGACTATTTACCATTATTTTATATCCCAACCATTTACCCCATCACTTGGGGGCAACCCTCTTACCATTTTATCCAATCTATCAAAAAACCATCATTATCCTTAGCAAGACCATGTCACCCTATCATTCCATTCCTATTTAGACCAAAGCCTATTTTTAGTCATCCTGCCCAATCTTATTTTGATCTTGGTTCATTTGATTCTTCTCACATATTTTGTGAGAGGATTTTGATCAAGTTTCAACAATAAATTTAATTTTTGTTTCAATGATAATATATGAAATTATTGTGACAATTGATCTGGCAAGATATCTTTCATCCTATCAAGTTTGTTTATGTGAACCTAATTATAACTGCCTATGGGCAAATTAGTGTCTCACTAGTCTTGATACTAATTATAACCACCTATGGAAAAATTAGTATCATTGAACTATGAAATTGTATCTTAGTTATAACCACTTTTGGGAAAACTAGGGGCAACACTTGATTATCATGTATTACCTCATCACCTTGCCATTACTGTTTCATTTGACTGACCATTTTCTAGATTTGAAAACTTGTTGGGACCTAGTTAGTTTTTTTTCATCTTTTGTGTGGATGGAATTACTATGACTTGAGGTCATTTTAGGACTATTTAAGTCATTCTCAATTCATGTTGAGGTCACCTCACTCCCCCTTTCCATATGCTCTCACCGTTTTGTGAGCAACCTAAGCCAAACACTCTCACTATTTTGAGAGTAGGTATCTTATGATTCTTTAATGAGTTAAGGTACCTAAAAATGCCAAAAACATTCATAATATTTCAAAATCAAAAAATATTTGTCTTATCTAATCCTAGTTAGTTATCCTCAATCTGCCTTATTGGGGCATTGTCATTGTTAGGATGCTTTCTTTCACTTTTGTTTTCAAGATTTTTGTTTGTTTGTTTATTTCAAGTTGTTTATTTGTTTTTTATTTTTTTATTTGTTTGTTGTTTCACTTACCTATTTATTTGCTTCCAACACTGTTGCCTCAACTTTGTCTATATGTGTTCATTGGGTGATTCCTTGAGCACATTATTCTTGAGTCTATCCATATTCATACGTCAATATTATCATCATGGTTTTTATCACTAGTGTATTATTTTTGAGTGTTTATTAGATATCAAGAGTCGGTCCTTATGCATATTTTAGCCAAGTATTCATGGTGTTCTATCATTAATCCTAAAATCACATGCTATAACAAAAAATAGCTTTAAGAATGTCTAAAATCAATGGAGCAATATAATTTTCTCCTTGGTACCTTGGCAAATACTTCCATCCCACCCTTGATCAAATCAACCCAATGACCATTCTAGTTGTATCATTGCTAGTCAAGATGAGCATCTCCTTATTGACAAGTACAATTGAATCATTCACACTAATCAATCTTATTATTCTATTCATCTATTTCATCACTTTAGACCTACTCATATTTAATCTATATTACAAGTTATATCTTTGAGTTATACTTGTTAATCAGCCCTAACTAAGCCACAATCATCTTTAGCCAATCTAGGTCCTCTTAATGATTATAACCACCTATAGGAAATCATTATTTTGACTTTTATTCTTGATTATAACCACCTTTGGATAAATTAGTAATATTTTTAAATCAATGCATGCAAACATTTTTCATTTGTATTAGTCTCAACCATGGGTTAATTCCACCTTTCTTTTTGCTTCTTTTTTAGGGACTGCCCATCAACAAATGTGACAGCCACTCCCTCAAGGGGGCATCATTATAGGCTTCCAAAAACCATTTGGAGCTTTGTTATTCAACCATCATCTTCTTTTTTTATATAGGACCTTTTCATTTTTTGAGAAGACGTTAGTATGATTATAGCTTGCAATGCCTTCCCAAACAGGGGCAAATTGTAAACACCTAAATCTGGCCACTGATAACCTCTAATCAAGATTTTGGCTAATTTCCACCCATAATGCACAATTTATCCTAAAAATACTAAAACACACTAAATGATGTGAAATTGACATATTTAAGTGCCAATTTTGGCCAGGGTATCACTAAATGGGGTAATGTAATTTATGGGCTAGCAAACTTTGATCAGATCATTTCAAATCAAAATGCCAATTTTGCACCTAGGTGCTCTGACTTATTCTTTCTTATAAAATCTTTTACACAATATGCATTCCTTTTTTATTTTTTGTTAGTAACATCCTAAATGGGATAATTAATCCAATGCATCTGACATCACCTTTCAATTCTAATATAGTCAAATTTTGGACCAATAAGAAGGCATTCTGATCAATTTGAGTAATTTATGCACAAGTTCTTAAGAATGCTTAAGAGATAATTAATACAAATCAAGACCTAATTAAAAAATCCATGGAAACTTGTTGAATAATTTGTTTTGAAAATAAATATTAAATATCTGCATCATCAGGTGACCTCATTTCTTGAGAAGACATCTTTAGGCCATAAATGCCATAAATATCAGGATTCATGCCCTCCATGCCTTCCATAATGCCCTCCATGCCTCTTAATTTCCCCTTATTCTAATTTCATGATGAGGATAATTATAAACTTAATTATAAAAATTGAATTAATCCTCAACCACACATCTCAATCTCAGGATGGACGATTTAGGTTGATTCTAGACATTCTCAAAAATCCATAAATAGAGAGGCCATGAACATAATTTCTAAGCTATTTTGGTGAAAAGTTATTATGTTCAAATATCTTCAAAAGACATGATTATGCAAAGTTATAATGTACAAATGGTTCCAAAAGTTTCAAGTAACTAGTGTTATGATACCAAATTGATTCCAAGCCAAGCCAAGCCATAAGCCAAAGGTACCAAGGAGAAGAGGAGATAGCCAAGCCTCCTTTGATGAAGACTCTATGAGCACAAACTGAGCAAGCCACCACTATAAAAGCATTTGGAACATCCAAGGAAGGTGAAATAATTCTTGTGTTTTGCTCTTTACTTTTTAGTTGTGTTAGTCATTTGTTTTTTGTTAACTAAGCTCTCTCTAGTGTCTAGGTCTAGAGATGTTATGCTAGTTAGTGTGTTTCTTTCATTTTGTTTTCATTTTAGAACTAACCCCATACTAACCATCCTCTCTTGAGTCAAATTCCTAGATCATAGTTTGTCTTCTCCTAAAGGCAAACTAAAACTTGAGCCTCACAATGCTTCATATCTACATCCCTTTTATTATTAGATAGAGATCATAATAATCATTTGTTTAACTTGATCTTGTCCCTTACAACCACATTCATTTCCATTTATTAGGGACAAATGACTAAATCATGTGATTATTCATCATAACTATATCCTAATATTGAATTATGGATACCACGGCTCTATCCATGGTATGATTTTCATAGTACTTCCCATCTCCTTGAGATCAGTTCCTATAGTCATTGTTACCTATACCTCTTCTTCACCTACTAGCACCCCATGTTAGCTTAGTTTTTCCTTGATAAAGGTAGTCCATTGAGCATGTATAAAATATTTCTATGTCAATCAAACTCAAATAAAAGTAAAATTCATATCAAATAGAAAAAATAAACTATGGGTCATCCTTATCATCCACAGACTACTCCCTTGAATGACAACTATTGAAAACTCATTCTAAAATTACAAAACATAAGGTGGAATACTCCCTTGAAGGATGGATATTAAAAGCATTTGAGCTAACCATATAAATCTAGACCACTCCCTTGAAGGATGGATAGATAAAACATTAGTCAAATCTAGCAATTTCTTGGAAGCTTCCTACATTGATCACCTTCCCTAACCCCCAAGCAAAAGTTAAAATTAATTTAAAAACACAATAATTTTGGTTCAAATCTACAATCATCTTTCCTACATAACAATAAAATTGGGAAAATTGTAATTGGCTCTCCTTAGTAGACTTCTCATATCGATCAGTCTACACTTTATATATGGATATAGACTTGTTTATACCCTCGCTTTAGACACCTAGAAAAAATGCATACTAATCTCCAATGGTTTCAATTTCACCCATTCTCCCTCCATATATCATATGTATAGGACTATAAGCTCACTTGATGCAGTGTTATCAGGATCCCTATCTATCAACCTAGGCTTGCAAATACAAAACATTTGAAAGTTTTAGGTTCACTAAGCCAATCTAATTTTGGGTTTCATGTCAGTCTTTACCAATGAAAAGGCACTATGTTCTTTTTCATATCTTTTATTAGTCTATGTAAGCCTATAAACACAAACAACAAACATCATACCAAAATCATGAATGCCATGAACTATGTCAAACAAGCAACATCATATATCCACCAATGAGCCAAGCACAATGTAAACATGGAGCAACCAACCACAAACATTCACCTATGCATCACCTTGTGTAATCTTCTAAACATGTTATGGCACCATAAACCAAATCAATAGTCAAAACATCATAGCATACACCATTCACTAATCAATACACATAATCATAAAATGATAGCCATAATATATATCCATCCATATCATACCCTATCTAACCATGGACAGAATTAAAACATCATAATTCAACTTTCTAAAACATCACATGCCTAAACCATTAAGTCACCATAAATCATGAACATCCATAACCATAAATCACAAACATGAGCATCACATAAAACATCAAATAGAATATATCATATACATCGGATAGTCAAAAAAAATACATGTGACAATGCCAATGCTCTCTTAAAATATACATCTCACTACATGAATGCACATAATGGAATAAAAAATTATATACATTACATTAATATCATATGTCAATCAGGCCCTTAGAACACTCAAACCACCTGCACCACTTCCACTAGCCCCATTTGTACCTATACCTAATAGTGGTCCCCTTAGGACCCTTGTCTAACCAACTATAACAACCCACTACCCAAGGGTAGCTAGCATGCCCCCACCCCCTAAACTAGATCTAAACTCTAAACATGTCATGGCATGAGGAAATTGATCTATCACCATCACCTCATAATATCTAAGCTCCTATTTAATGGCCAGATACCATACTCATGGCACTAAATCTAGTGGCCCTCTTGCTACTATCCCTACCACACCCACACCAATATGCCCTTATAATGTGCCTAGCTAGCCTTGTATAATAGCTACCTACCCATGTAGAATTATAACATGGGCTCATGCCTGGTCCCTCTCAACTATCATAACCCCCACCTATCCCTAAAGTTCCATAATATAGCCTTATAGTGTGGCCTCTTGTCCTTGTAAACCAACTATCTAAGCCTGGGTTATTGCTAGAGCTATTACTACTTATGGGTCACCCTACCCCTATCCTACCCCTAAATCCACATCCATGGGTTGTTGACCTCCATCACCCCCTCTAAAATCAAGTGTAGTGTACCTCCTCTGATACCAGACTGCATAGCTATCAATGATACTAACATCATCAATCTAAGAACCCACTAATAGCTCTTCAAAATCATGTATAATATCCACTAGTTAAGGCTCAAAAAGTAAAAACTCAACCTCCTCTCTCTTATATCTGGGGGTGTCAGGTGGAATCCCCTATACAAGACCAAACTATCTCTAAACCTAATAAAACAAGATCATCTCTATCTACATCTCTCTCCTACCATAAACCCACCTCCAGCTCTAGAGTCTTATGGTGTGATACATGTACCCTTCCCACTATGGCCACCCAAAATATGATCACCATGTAATATCTCTTGGTACCAAACATTCTAGTCTATCATGGAACCACTCGATATCTCTAGCCCTATCACCTGTTCCTATGTAGGCATCCACTCTCCTTCAGTGCATGAAGCTAGTAATATAGCTAGTTAATGCATGTGTATCATCTAATAGCCCCAAGGGTCTTAATACCTAAATGTGCTCAAAGGCCCAATAGTGAAAAACAAGTCCTATGCTTAATCCATAACATCAATGCACTTTGAAGCCACACAGCTCCCTATAAATCTACATAAGTAACACCTATGCTCAACCAAACATGGTCCCTCCTAAAAGCATCTCTTATAGAACTCCAAGCAGAAAATAAGGGAAGTGGCCACCAACTGAATCTATTAGCATAAATCTCATTAGTGCCATCATCATCATAGTAATTAAACACCTATCCCCAAGTTCCCTCTGATACAAAGGGCCATAGCCAAACCCACCAACATGGAACTATGCATCTATCTGATCATCACCATAAATAATCTCCATGTAAAAATCCCTCTCCTCACTCTCTATATGATATATTGAATCACCTCTGATAGGCAATTAGGTAATATTAGCAATAGCCTCAAAAAATAGTAATCTCTCTTATCAATAGCCAAAAGGTGCTTGTCATAGGATCCCATCTCTTGATGAGTGTGAAAATCATGGTAGGATCATGAGGTACATATTGGTAGTGTCACATCATGCCTAATCTAATGGCCTCCATGTGTCACCACTCATCATCTATCATCATATCCTACACCTCAACAAATAGCCTCAAAACCTAGTCCCTTAGCTAAATCTAGTCTCATGCTTAAAAATCAACCATGTGGGTAAGCACACTTGGTTTTCCTAATCAAGATCAATGTAAAACCAATAGCCAACCCTTTCTAACAACTAGACTCTTTTGACAAAATGTATCCTACCTACATGACTAACTCACCCTAGCCTATCAAACAAACATTCCACCTATGTTAAACCCACACTAACACTTCTTTCCCCATTTTTGCATTTTCCCAACATCTGGTAAAATATTCAAAACATAAACAAATAAAACCTCTTTGTGATAGTCTTTTACTCTAGACCCTCAATATTTAATGGTTGGCCCAACCATTGACAATCCCCTAGAATGGTCTAATCCCTTAAATAGACTGTTGATGGTTGATGAACTATCAATTGTTAGGTCTTGACCACTGATGGTTATTGAAGGTGATTGTTGATAGTGAACAACCAACCCCTAAGAACCCAAAAGCCCTAGAAAAACACAAAGGCTATTACAGACACAAATAAAAATCACCTAATCTCCCCTCCAATCCTATCTACCATTCATTTAATAATAATAAGTAGTATTTTAACCAATTAAATGAAAACCTACAATCTAGGGTTTTGATAAACATTTCCCCCAAAAAATAAACATTCATTGGATTGTTACCTAAGTACACTAATTTATTTCTCTTTAAACAAATATTTAGCCAATTTAAATAACACCTGCCTCATTCTGTGAGCAATTCCATGGTTGAATCTTGGGTCCCTCTACTTGGTTGTGTCTTCCTCCACCATCTATCTCAATCAAACACAATTCCAACTCACTTTCTACCTCATTATTACAACCACACTCCAATCCACACACACTATTGTCAAAGATAGAAAACTTGTCAAGAATGGAATGCATAGAGTTAAATTGGGTAAAATGTGAAAATGACTTTTCATTTTCACTTTTTAACCTATCCAATATTTTAGGGTTTATCTTTTTATTATCTATGGTTAGGGTGACCATTGATGGTTGACCATTTTGACCCATGACCATGATGGTCAGGGGCCCCTCATTTTTTTCTTCTTCTTTGTCTCTCTTTTTTTTCTACTCTCCTGTAGCATAACAAAAACACCTAAACTAAGCCCTTTCCAAATGATCATAATGTGAGAGCCTTACCTTATAGATAATTACTCATCCTTGACAACTATTTTTGACCACATATTCCTTGATGTTAGGCCATTGACATCAATCACTTACACTACACACTCATTTATATTCTGTGCACATTCTTGATGATCTAGTCACCAATCAAACTTAGCACTACCATTCGAGCAAACACTACATTTGACCTAAAGTGGTTGTGGGATATTATATCCCCTACACTATGTAGGTAGCATCTACTTTCATAGTATATGTAGAGCCAACTCGATCGTACCCCAATCCACCCATTTCCCACATCCACCTGAATGATGACCTTATTATCCAAACTATTTATATGTATTGCATTAATTTTTGCCTAGGTCATTTTAACCACACCAACCAACCTTGCTAGGTTACCTATTTTCACCACCTAGTACCAAAATCAGATCATTTATGCTTTCACAAGAGCACTTCCTACCTCAGATACCCATCATAGATTGACCCATTTGGTGTTTTCATGGGAGCACTTCCTACCTTGGATACCCACTAAAAATATTAAATCTACCTTGGAGACTAATAGGTGTATCTAGCTGCCATGCCTACAACAATCATGTGATACATTGGTCACTTGTCTTCTTTAGACCAAAGTTATTATTTATTAGCATTAGAAACTTTAGTCTTTACATGATCTACCCTATCACACTTAGTCATTTTTTATTTTTGTAGGTTTCACATCTCACCCTATCACCTACCACTTATCAAACCTCGATCTGATTTCATTTGACCTCATCACATCTCAATTTGAGGGGGAATTACCTCCCCTTAACTTAGGGAAAACTTAACCTTACCCAACTTCCATTTTTGTTTTTCCACTTGTTCACAAGAGTAACACAACAAAAAGGGGAAAAATGTAGACACTAGAATTCTATATGCATATTCCCAAGTGCCACAACCCCTAATAGGCCCCTTGGACCCTTTTTTCCTTATTAGGATTATCTTCAATAGTTTTAATCTTAACATGGCCTTTTAATCTATTTGGGTAGTTAGCCTTGACTGTCAACTGTTAGGCTAACCATCGATGGTCAGGTTTAACTACCTAATCTTCCTGCATACAACTTACATGCAAAACATCACCTTGCTTTTCTAAATATGGTAGTATAAATATAGTTGTGACCCCTTTTCATAAATTAATTATATTTAGAATCCTTATTCAAGTCTAGTTTAGACAACCACTTCCACCTCTTGCTTGTGTCTATAAGAGATAGAGGCCTAAGAGGTCAAACCATATGCAATTGTTATCAAGAGCTTAGGTACTTAGAATTTTTTCTTGCAAGTAATTTAGCATTATCCAACAATATCAACCCATTTTTTTGAGATACAACTTGTATCACCTCTCAACCAAGTCTTCAAGCAACGTTACTCTACTATAATTAGGTTAAATTCCACCCATAAATTAACAACACCTATTACTCACCTAATCCACTCCAGGTAAGACAAGTACTTGTTTATTGCCATCTATGTACTTTATTTCCCTTTCATAATCAATTTAGACCTTGCCTAACTCTTAGAATTCATTTTATAATCCTGAAAACTAGTCATTGACAAATTTTAAAATTGGACACAATCAACCATCGATGATTAGCCCAATCACCGATAGTCAACCCAATTATCAATGGTCACCTATGGTAAGAAAAGATAGCAAGATTATTCCACTTCCTTTGCCTGATCCAATTCACTTATTTGTGTTTTGATTACTCACAAGATTTTTTTAATCACACCTTGATCCACTAGCACTTGTACTAATTAATTTATCACTAATTAGACCATTTCCAACATCTATTTATCATTCTTGTTATCAGTTTCAACACTTTTTTATCATTGATGCAAGTACGTTATTTCTATTTTATTAAATTAATTGTACTAAAATAGTGGATTGATAGCCCCTATGGAAGCTCTCACTTCTGATATCTAGTTAGTGTTAGGCAATCCACCTTGCTAGTTGTCTAACAAATACATTTGCTTTAGTGCTTTCTTACATGCAGGTCATCCTCTCTAGCCAAACAGGATCTCTTCACAATCTTTTAATTCAACATGTGTACAAATAATTAGGTATTCTTACCATAACCCATATTTCTAGTTTTACTACCTTCTTCTGAATAATAGCAAAATTTGATTGAAACAACTCCATCTCAACACTTTGAACTCTGTGCTTTCATCACAACCTTTATCTCAAAGCAAATTCCTACAACTAGGCTAACTATAGGTGTTGATTGTTGAAGGAATTAACTATATATTAGGAATTTTCTTAGTCTCCAAGAAAATCCTCTTATGTGTAATGACTCAGTCATATTTTAATTCATGTATTTAAACACCCTTCAAACCTCTTAAACTCTAAAACCATTCCAACATTCACTATCAATACCAAGTTTCCAAATGGGCTAATTATAGGTGTTTTCCTACCTATTTACTATGTATGGGTCCTAAATTAGGCCTTTGATGACTTCTTAAAAAAATTATAATGGATAAATTATCATGTTATTAATGTAATTTATGTCTTTTTACTACTCTAAATATTCTAAACCCCATTAACATTATTGTTGTTCAAGACAACTTTAACATAGGTTGTAGGTGTTCCTTTTGGGTAGTTTGACTATGTTATCATTTTTTTTGAAAGTCTCCATAAATCTACCCTGATCTCGGTGATGATTTTTTTTTAGTATTTGAAACTCTATTATCATTTCTAAGGTATCTAAAACACCTTAAAAATTTGTACTTCTTGCTTTCATCTACAGTTTTGTAGATGTACATTTGGTATCTTAACATGTCATTCAACCTTCCATTCTCAATGACCTTAAACACTTGAATATCTCAATTGGTTTGGGAAACATCCTTAAACTGATCCATCACCTTAATTCATGATTGAACAACATTTTATACACATTTACAATATTGGATTCACCTAAATGATAGACTTACAAGCTTGTGGAGGGTAAAGGCTATAAGTTGTATTTGAACCTTGAAAAGTGCAATATGGAAGAATATTTGGAATAAAATGCCATCCACCATTATATAAACATATTAAACATGAAATCATAACTCCAAAATCTTGGAAACATGTACATAAAACCACTCAAATCAATTGACTTGCAGACATAGAGAACATACAATATACAACCTACAATGGTGGATGAAAAAGTTAATAACTGAAGCTTTTATAGAATGTTAAATTGAATATAAGAATATAAATGGATTAAAAAGAGAGATAAGATAATTTAAAACCAATCATATGCACCAATCTACCTTAAGAAGTCAAAAACATATAAAAATATGATAGTCACTCCAAACTACAACCTAGAGAGACTTTTCATGCCAAACTGACATCCACACATGCCAATAAGATGGGTGAATGATTATAAGGAATATAAATACATATTATAATCCATTTCAACTAGTTTCATGCAGATAAGATTTCACAATTGGTTATAGAAATCTTAGAAAGACCCTTGTCATGGTTGACTAGCAGACTTTGAAACCTTAACTTATCAATTTTTCATAAAGCAAAGAAGATAAATCTGAAAACCAATTCCCAAAGTTTTATTATGACCAATACTAAAATAAATTCAAAAAAAATTATGCTCCCACCTTCTCTCTCCTAATTATACCATCTACTTCAATTCTTCCTATGTGAGCTTGTGAAGTAATCGATAAAGGAAAAAAGTGATCTTATGCAATTTTTGGATCTAAAACTTCATTTCAAGCATTTTTTTGAAATTTATAAGACTAAAGGACACATCTACAATTTTTTAAATTTCACATGACATGAACATGTCCATACAACTTCCTCTAACTCTTTAAAGTGGCATTGAACTCCAATAAATTAACATTTTCTGACAAGTTGATAGGTGTGGCAATCGAGTAACTAATCCAAACTCTTTTTAATGTGTTTTGTATATATTTTTAAGTTTTTTAACTTTGAAAAACATTAGAGTTAGCCAAAAATCACATTTTAATGCATTTTCAACACTTTTAAGTTAGCAAATGAACCTTAGAGTTTCTAAAACACCATGAAACATTATTATAAGATATTTTAGACATGAAATGACCCTAATATACCCCTAATCACCTATGACACATATTTTTTTGGGGATCAACCAACAATAGATTACACTTATGAAAGCAATAATCCATGGAATTAAATCAGATAGATAAGTAACTAGAATTAGATAATAGCAAAGAACAAGAGATACAAGAAACCACCCTGAAAACTTGTATTAAACTCTTTACAAAAGGAATACAATTGAAGAAACTTCTTTCTTCCACACCTCTCTCAGATGCACAAGATCTCTCTCTAGATCTCTATCCCTTAAGATCTCTCTCTCTCAAGTACAATCAACTCCAACAACCTGGATTGATGCAACTTTGTACTGTTCTTCAACATTCACATACAATGAACAACTACAATAATCACACTAAGCTAAGAAGATCTAATTCTACATATAGAATTAGGAAACTTGAGCATGCACTTACAACCAACAGTTAAGCCTCTTGAACAAGGGCTCTAAAAACAATCTTACTAATAATAGAAATGCGAACTTAAGACTAAGACTTAAACTCATCATGAAAACACTCGCTTCTATCCTCAAAAATAACATTTTGGATGCACAGGTAATTGACACCAGTTCTTGCCTGCTTGCCTGTGACCGACGTTGGCCGATCCTCTGCCGACGTCGGTGTTTCTTCAACTGCACCTGACCGATGTCGGTCGCTCTTGACCGATCCCGATGATTGTGTAAACCTTCAACTTTGGTAATGCACTCATATGTGAAGCTTTTAGGCTCCACACCTTAACAATCTCCCACTTGGAGATATACAGCTACACCAGTACCTGTATAGCAACATCTTCTAGCTCCTCCATCTTCAACTCAATCATGAAGACCAACAAAATATGAATGAAGATTCAACTTCTCCTTTATAACTGGCTTGGTTAACATATCAGTAGGATTCATATCTGTATGAATCTTCTCCAGCTTCAAATCACCATCTTCCAATACCTGTCGTATGAAGTGGTACCTTAGCTGTATGTGCTTGGTTCTTGAATGAAAAGCTGAATTCTTAGCCAAATGGATTGCACTCTGACTGTCACTATACAATCTGAAACTCCCATGCTCCCTTCCAAGCTCTTCCATGAACTGTGTCATCCATATCATCTCTTTGCTAGCTTCTGTGGCTGCAATATACTCTGCTTCTGTAGTTGACAAGGCAACAACCTTCTGCAACTTAGATGTCCAGCTAACCGCCATTCCACCTATAGTGAAAACATATCCTGTAGTGCTCCTCTTGCCATCCAAATCACATGCCATATCTGAATCTACACAACCATGTAGAGAAGTATCTGAACCTCCATAGCACAAGTGCCTACTGCTAGTTCCTCTTAGATATCTAAGGATCCACTGAACTGCTTTCCAATGTTCCTTACCTGGATTGGCCATATACTTACTTACAACTCCCACTGCTTGGGAAATATCTGGTCTAGTACACACCATTGCATACATCAAACTTCCTACTGTGGAAGAATATGGAACCTTACTCATGTACTCTACCTCATCATGTGAATTAGGACATTGTTCTTTACTCAACATAAAATGTCCAGCCAAAGGTGTGCTTACCGATTTAGCATCCTGCATATTGAACCATTTCAACACCTTGTCCACATAATCCTCTTGAGATAATATCAACCTGTGATTTTTCCTATCTCTCTTAATGTTCATGCCAAGGATTTTCTTTGCTGCTCCCAAATCCTTCATAGCAAACGTTTGAGCTAATTTCACCTTAAGCTCAGAGATATCCTGCATGTGTGATCCTGCAACCAGCATATCATCTACATACAACAATAGAATAATATATCTACCATTATCCAATCTCTTAAAATACACACAATGGTCAGATTGACACCTACTGTAGCCATGCTCAGTCATAAACCTGTCAAATTTCAAATACCACTGTCTAGGAGCTTACTTGAGGCCATATAAGCTTTTCTTCAATCTGCACACTAACTTCTCCTTACCTTTGAACTCAAATCCTTTCATTTGTTCCATATAAATTTCCTCATCCAAATCTCCATGAAGAAATGTTGTCTTAACATCTAGCTGCTCAAGATGCAAATCCTCAACAACAACCAAAGACAGTACAATCCGTATAGAAGTCATTTTAACAACAGGAGAAAAAATCTCACCAAAATCAATACCTGGCTTTTGTGTAAATCCTTTCACTACCAATCTAGCCTTATATCTCATCTATCCATTCTCACCTTCCTTCAACCTGTAGGTCCATCTGTTCTTTAGTGTCCTCTTACCAGCTGGCAATTCAACCAAATCCCATGTTTGGTTCTCTCTTAAGGACTCCATCTCCTCAACCATGCCACGCTCCCACTAACTCTTGGACTCTACCTATATTGCTTCTTCAAAACTCTCTGGTTCTCCACCATCAATTATCAATAAATAGAATAAAGAAGGAGAATATCTAATTAGAAGCTTACTTAGCCTTTCAGACCTCCTGATAGGTGTCTGAGACTCGTTCATAACACACTATCCACACAAATTCTCTGACAGTGACCGACCTCAGTCACCTCCATACCTGTTACTGGCCGACACCAGTTCTGGCTGACCGATGCCAGTGCCTGTCCTACTGACATCGATCTCTGTATGACCAACATCGGTTTCTATTTTGCCGACGCCGGTTCCTATCCTGCCAACATCGATCTCTGTGTTTTCCTGCAGGTGATTATTTCTTTTTCTCGCGAGCTCATTTTGGACTGTCACCTTGTCTAATTCACTATTGCTCTGCCCAGATTGATTCAGCTTCTTCAGCTGATCACTATACATCACTTTTTCATTGAAAATAACGTCATGGCTCCTAATTATCTTGTTAGTTCCTAGATTCCAAAATCTGAAACCAAAATCATCTGAGCCATAGCCAATAAATGTGCACCTCATAGACTTAGCATCCAGCTTCTTTCTATTTTCCTTATCTACGTGCACAAAGGCTTCACAATCAAAAACTTTGAGAAAAGAGAGATCTACCTTTTTACCTATCCAAGCCTCTTCTAGAATTCCACCATCCAGAGCTGAAGAGGGTCCTCTGTTAATCAGGTACACTGCAGTGTCAACAGCTTCTGCCCAAAACTCTAAGGGCAAACCAACATGCAATCTCATACATCTTACATGCTCCATGATTGTTCTATTAATCCTTTCAGCAATTCCATTCTGCTGAGGTGTCCTTGGAATCGTCCTTTGCCTACGGATCCCATGCATGTAACAATACTAGTTGAACTCATAACTGCAGAACTCTCCACCATTGTCAGATCTCAGGCACTTTAATCTTTTGCCTGTTTCATTCTCAACCATAGCTTTCCAAATCTTAAAGGTCTCAAATACATCAGATTTCTTCTTAATACAGTAGATCCATACCTTTCTTGTAGCATCATCTATGAACGAAACATAGTAGTGTGATCCTCTAATAGAAGCTACCTGAGCCGGTCCCCACACGTCTGTGTGAACAAGCTGCAACTTATGCTTCTTCTTTGTAGACCCAGTCTTGAGAAAACTAACCCTTTTCTATTTTATAAATACACAGTGCTCACAAAATTCTAGATCCATGCTTTTCAAATCTGAAAGCTTACCTTTAGACTTAAGAATTGACATCCCCTTCTCACTCATGTGGCCAAGCCTTGAGTGCCATAATTTTGCATCCACATCTGAAGTAGATAATACAGAAGTAGAATTGTTAGTAACACAATTACATAAATAGAGAGTACCTACTCTCTTACCTCTGGCCATAACAAGTGCACCCTTGGTCACCTTCTAAGATTCTGCTATGAGAGTTACTGTACAACCCTCATCCCCTAACTTTCCTATAGAAATCAAATTTCTCTTCAAGCTAGGAACATGCATAACTTCTCTCAACACCCATGTGTTGCCATTCTGCATTTTCAGCTACACTTTACCTTTGCCAATAATTTTACAAGTTTCATCATCCCCTAGATATACTATTCCAAAATCTCCATTGATATAGTCACAAAAATATTCCCTATTAGGGGTAGCATGAAAAGATGCACCAGAATCTAACACCCAAGATTCTATATTATTATGCAAAGAGAATATTAAAGCATCTTGTGCAATAACTTCAACCTTTGCTTCTTTTTTTCCTTCGTGCTGATTGTCCTCCTTAGGCTTTGACCAGCAATCTCTGCTTATGTGCCCCATCTTTCCACAATTCCAGCATTGTGGCTTCCTGCCATTTCTGGATTTGGATCTGCCTTTCCCCTTAGACTTGGATCTTGATCTCCCTTTCTTGCTCTTCTCTTTTTGCCTTCCCCTGCTCTCAAAACTTAAAGCATTCTTAGATGTCTCTTCTGTGCTTTTCTTGCAAATTTCCTCATTCAAGATAACACTAACAACATCCTCTACTTTTAAAATATTTGATGCAGATGTAGTATTGCTAACTACCATTACTAAGCTATGCTAGCTTTCAGGCAAAGAACATAATATTAAAAGATCTTTTATTTCATCATCAAATACAATTTTGACTGAACTTAATTGTTTACAATACCATGGAAATCATTCAGGTGATTAGATATAGATCCACCTTCCTGCATATGCAAATTAAATAGCTGCTTCATAAGATATACCTTATTAGAAGCTGAGGGTTTTTCATAAAAATTTTCTAGAGTAGTCATCAACTCTACCGTTGTTTTTGCCTATGATAAATTAGATATCATAGTGGATGCTAGACTCAGTCTTATAGACCCCAGAGCCTTTTTGTCAATAACTTCCCATTCTTCATCCTCCATGTCTGTGGGCTTCTTTGCAATTCCACCTAACGGTAAGTATAGATCCTTCTGATATAGATAGTCCTCTATCTGCATTCTCCAATGTTGATAGTTTTTGCCATTGAACTTTTCCATTCTCAGTTTACTTTCATCTGCCATTGCTTCTCCCACTCAAATAGAAATCCCTACAGAAACCCCTGTGAGAACCTATAATCAATACATACTACACAGATCTGAACCACCTGTTAGTGAACCTGAGCTTTGATACCAATTATTGGATATCAAACTCTAAACCTACAACCAAGGTTCTGATACCACTTGTTGGGGATCAACCAACAATAGATTACACTTATGAAAGCAATAAACTATGGAATTAAATCAGATAGATAAGTAACTAGAATCAGATAATAGCAAAGAATAAGAGATACAAGAAACCACCCTAAAAACTTGTATTAAACTCTTTACAAAAGGAATACAATTGAAGAAACTTCTTTCTTCCACACCTCTCTCAGATGCACAAGATCTCTCTCTAGATCTCTATCCCTTAAGAGATCTCTCTCTCAAGTATAATCAACTCCAACAACCTGGATTGATGCAACTCTGTACTATTCTTCAACATTCACATACAATGAACTACTAAAATAATCACACTAAGCTAAGAAGATCTAATTCTACATATAGAATTAGGAAACTTGAGCATGCACTTACAACCAACAGTTAAGCCTCTTGAACAAGGGCTCTAAAAATAATCTTACTAATAATAGAAACATGAACTTAAGACTAAGACTTAAACTCATCATGCAAACACTCACTTTTGTCCTCGAAAATAACATTCTAGACACACAAGTAACCAACGCCGGTTCTTGCCTGCTTGCCTGTGACCGACGTCGATCGATCCTCTATCGACGCCGGTGTTTCTTCAATTGCACCTGACCGATGTCGGTTGCTCCTGACTGATGTTGATGACTATGTAAACCTGCAACTTTGGTAATGCACTCATATGTGAAGCTTTTAGGCTCCACACCTTAACATATTTACCATGTTTTCTCTCTTAATAACACCCCTAGACCACTATATGACCTCAAATAGAAATACCTTAACTTCTCTAAACTTAACTTAATAAATTATAATAAGTTATTTGAAGGCTTTTAGGGACATATAAGTATGAAATAAACCCATAACAAGACCATGGAAAGTTTTAATTTATATAAGGGTGATAAGTTTGACTTGGGGTTAAATTTGGTCAACAACACCAATGTCTACTTTTAGGTATCATGAAACATGTCCTCCAACTACTTGAGGAACCTAATGTCCCATTATTGATCCTCCAATGCCTTTTTATCCTCTTTTGGATAGGTTTTTGTTCTAGGGATCTTAAGTTACTTTTAAGAATGACATGTCATTCTGCATGAGATATACCATATCCCTTGGTAGTCTATCCTCTCATTCTAGAGAGTCATTTTTCCACCTTTGGGTGTTAGGTCTAGTAATGTCATCTACCTCAAAAGTATCCTAAAACTCCTCATATGACTCTAAATCTAGTTAATCATAAACATCCTAGTTTTGAGGCTTAGGGACTCTATTAATGGATTCTTCATAATGATTTCTTCCTAAATATCCCATGCTTTCTTCTAAAACTTGTTCATACCGATTGATGTTCATTTCCTCATCACTAGTTTGTAATCCTACCATGAAAGAGTTCTCTTTATTACCTTCATAAATGTTATGGTTCCTTGTGTAATCTCCTAAGTTAGGATTGATCCTCTTCTTAGGATCCATCTTAGCCATTACTCACTATTGATTCTCGTCATATTGGCACCTCCTAAGCTTGTGACTATTTGGAATCTCCATCTTGAGGTACATATTACCAATTTTTATGTCTATTATTATACTAATTCTCCTCTCAACTCACTTATGTTGGGAGGGTTAGGTCAATCATCTATCCAAACACTCTTTAAAGACACTTTCTTCTAGCTACTACAATTTAAAAATGTAACTAATCCTAGTAATGGAACCAAAAATGTTGGTAGGTACTCTAATTACTTAGAAGGTGATGAGACAAAACACTTAATCAGATACACTTCTCTTACTTCTTAAATACAAAGAGAGTTACCATAGACCAACATCCTCTAATTCATTTAATTTGTCAACCTAAGGACGTAAACTTGACAGGATGGAAATATTGTATGTGCACACTAAACCTTCTAATTTGACCTTATACAAATTGTATTCTTAGATGATAAAATCTATGCTAGAGTAAATTTTATAAATTTAATCACTCAAATAAATCACAATCACACTAATTACAATTGTGAAAGCTTCCTGAAGCAATTAATAAATCAATCTAAAATGACATAACAAAAATGAATACTCAAATGCATAAATGAATTAAATATAGTACTGACTAGACTAACAGGTTAGGTTGTTATAGTAAGGCTTCAAAATGGGGCCCTTCCTTCATGAAACTTATGTTTCAACTTTTCCTTTCAACATGCTATATTGAACTCAAAAATATTTTCTCGTATTAAACAAATGTAGTAATTGTTGCTACATGAAATTACAAAATTGACAACTTACACAATATAATAACTATAGCTCTATTCTATATCAATTCTCTATATTCCACTATCTACTTCTATCTTGACCCTACTATCCTTTATGTACAATATGGGAGATTATCTTTTTGTAAAACAAAATAGATTACAAAGTAAAATAATTAGTTACAAGAATCCATCCTCTTACTTGAACCATTTGTCACATGGAACCATGAAACGTATATAGGACAAGTTTGATTGTTGTGACCTTTTCTCAACTTTGTTTGATTTGTTATAATGTTTTTATGACTTCTTGTAGGTAGATTAGGTCAAAAGATCAAATTATACTTTTTATTGGCTTTGGCTACATGGTGGTTGTAGGATGTTTTCATGATAGTTATTTGTTGTTGTAGGATGGTTCATGAAGGCTTCCATGTATATACCTACTACTTCAAACATCCTCTAAAACATATCATGATAAAAACACCATATAACAAAAGATAAAATATCATATACTTAATTTGCATAAAAAAAATCTTAACTATTCAAAGATACATGAATTAAAACTCTATGGTTGAATATAGCTATGTATGGTAAAAGTCTTGCAAGAAATGATTAAAAAATAAAGGGCAATTAGGAGATTGTGGCTAGGAAAGATGAGAAAACATGACAAAACTAAGGCTCATCACACCCCCCAACTTAATGTTTTACTCATCTTTGAGTATCAACTTGTTCATTTCAAATTCACAAGTATCCCTAAGATCAATTGGCTCAATGGCACAATTAGAAATATGGGCATATAAAGCATACCTCTACTCATATAGTTGTTAGTGCCTCACATTTCTAACTACATCCAAGGGAACTATATCCTTCTAGTCTGGTATGGGATACAAAAACAAGGGTGGCTGAAATCTGATGCTTAGCAATTTCATTCCCATATCCCCTATAAGTAATATGTATCTTTGAACTCTATTAAAGGATACCTTGAGATTATAAGGAGAATATGGCTCCTTCCTTTTTAGTTCTATGGGAAGTTCATCCCACCTTTTTAGGCATGACCTTTCTACTACAAGATCGATATAATTGCTTAGCCCTAAGTAGAAATCTTGAGTTGTATCAAAGTTTTTATGAAACCAAAAATTTACTTATTTATTATACATAATTTCATCCCATTCATTCAATACAACCTTAAGAATGTCAAAATCTCTTCTGATCATTAGTTGGTTGCTCCTCTTTTTTTATTTATATTCTTGTATTTCTTTCCTTCTCTTATATTAATTCAATATATAATATTAAAAGGATTTCTAAAAGAACATCCCCAACATATAGGTTTGGGTTCCAATCTCTATTATGTGGAATAACATAGTTGTGTAAGTAAAACTCACATAATTGTACTTGCTCCTCTTTTGATCTTGCTTTATAAATTTGAAAGAAAGAGAGTGGGTTTAATACTTCACATTATAGATCATAATAGTTCCTTATGAATTTTAATTTGTACCACTACTCCTCAAGGTAAACTGAGTATACCCTGGTAGGAGGTCTACAATTGAGAATTGATTAAGTCAAACCGGCTAGGTCTTCAACCTTCCACTGCAATATGGTTATATTTTCCTATTTTTCTCTAACCTCTTCTTTCAATTTCTTATTTTCTTTTTTCCAAATTTATAAAAAATTGAAACCAACAGTCTAGCCATTCCATTGCTTTAGAAGACAATGAAAATGAAGGACTATAACTAATTGGTTGATCCATTGTGACTTTAGCTGGTTGTTGTTCTATTGCAGGAGGTTATGAAGTGGATGTTTTCAGATGATTTTTTGTTACTTTTTGTAGCTAAGAAGCTACATGAGTTAGTGATTTCAAACCATTTCTTCATTTTGCATCTAACTTCCTTCTTAAATATTTAGTTTCCTTCCAACCCTACTCTAGAGTGGAAAATTCATCTTGTATTAACACATGGATTTGTTTTTTTATTATTCTTGAAAAAATTTAGAATGTTGTGTTCCCTCACATACATGTTCATATCTTTATAGAAAATACTCTTCTTTTTTAGAACATTCTTCTTCATCATCTTCTTCCATTTCTTCAAAACTAGATTTGCTAAAGACTTCATCATTATTGGCCATCAAAATATTAGCTTCTTCCTCTTCTACTTCATCAATTTCTATGATATAATAAGTATTAGTTCCCATTATTCCTTTTGTTTTTCTCTTCAACCTATGAGACCTTCGAGGGGTGAATGTAAGCTTGGCCTTTTTAGGGGTCTTAGATCTTGATGGTAGTCCTCCCCAAATGATTTTGTCTCAGGTTGGAGGACCAATTTTCTCCTCTTCCTTTTGCTTATTGAAGCCTCTCGTGTAGGTTTTTGTGTGGCTATAGGAGGCACTTATATTATATTTCTTATATGGATGCAAGAATTACTTCTACTAAAAGTTCTTGTGTGGTTTTAGGAGGCACTTCTACTATAGGTTCTTGTGAATCTAGAGGAAGAACTATTGCTTTAGGTTTTTTGGTGGCTAAAAGAGGCACTTCTGCTATAGGTTCATATAAATCTATAGGAATATCCTCTTCTTGTTCTTGTACATCCTTTACTTCCTTAGCATTAACATTTTATTCATTTCTTGGTAGTAATATAAAATCTTCCCAACTCAGGTTGGGTCTGGTCCTTTCAAAATAGTCTTATATAATTAATTGAATCAAATAGTGATGGGAGAGGGCCTAAGGGTTACCTTTTTATATGGCATATGCCATCTTTGTGAGCATTTTGAGCAAGAAATTAGGAACAATTATTATCCCTTCATGTCATAGGTGATTGATAAATTTAAAATGAACTCCATGCAGCATGGAGTGTCTTCCCTCATAAGTGAAATACCTACAGATGAATATTGTGTCTCTTTCCCATTGTCTTGGTAATGAAAATCATGTAATCCCTTGATTTGAGGTTCTTAGCCTTTTATTTCTTGTGCATAATATATATCGATTCACTTTGGTGTCAAAATTTTCCTACCAAAAGTATCCTACCCTAGGTAGACCAGTTACCCTACCAATGGTTCTTTTGGTTAGCTTTATCTCCATTTCTTTTACTATGGCCATATTGTTATACAATGTCCTAGAAAATTCCTTTGCAACTTCTTGATCTAATGACACTACCCTTTTGAAATACTAAAACCATTTATCATTTTAAAATATAGCTAGATTTTTAAGGTCATTATTAAAAGGAGAAAGGTTAATTGGCTCATGTTTAATTAAATCTACTCCCATGTTTGAAAGATAGCATGCAAGTTTTAGGATACACACTATATAGTAAGGGTATGGTGGTGATGGTTCTAGTTTTATAAAATGGAGTCTTTGGGCTTCTTAATTGTGTTTGATGGGTGAGATATCAAAATGATAATGGGAAAATCCCTCCCCCCAACTAAAAACATCACTTTTCCTCAAGGAATGTAGATTTCACTCATGAAAAAAATGTGAGAGGACAAAAAAGAAATTATGGAAGTAGTGATGGCATTAAATATCATCATGATAGGTGAGAGAAATGGCACATTGGGGTGATAGCATTTATGACCATGATCTAAAAATAATTAAAACAATTTTAAATTAAATAAGTATAAAATAATTACCTTAATACTACATGAGTACCTCTCATTAATACAAGTAGAATGATGATTTGTAGTGACATCCAAAGAGGTGGTAGAATGATGAGATTATGTAATGGTGGTAAGGTTTGCATGTAGTGCTCATTGATTGGAAGTGAAAAAGTGCTCCATGTGGCATTAAGTATGATCTTGAATTAATTCAAATGCATAACAAAGTGGTAAAGATTCATCTCGTGAAAATAAAATTTTACTATAGTAATAGAATTTCTTCTTGTAGCAAAAGAATTTCATCCTATGGCAATAGGATTTCATCCTAATAAAAAGGTGTTTTTCTTTGATCTTGAGGATTAAATCTATAATTTATTTCTTTAATGATTTTTTTTGGTCCCAATTCTCCTAAAATTGGAGTATTTCAGTGAGTTTGGATTTTATTCATCCATGACCAAGCCATTATGAATGACTTGTTCTTGGCTATAGGAAGCTTATTACTCTTGAAAAATATTGGAGAAGGGCTCATAGAAATACCCTTAAACTATAGGAATAGGTTGGTCTACCTCTTGTAGAAGAGATGGATGTCCGTTTTCAAAAAGTTGGTGAGTGAGAGTCTCCTTGGAAAAATGATTCTTATATATCTTGAGCCTATAACCATTAACAAGTAAGCAGAACTAGATGGAATCGATGGTCATGAGCTTTACATCTCTATTGTCAAAGACTTGTTTGATCTCATAAGGTCCAAGCCATCTAGACTAAAGATTTCCTTTGTGATCTTTGTATTTAGAGTCAAATATGAGTGCCCAATCACCTAGTTGGAAATTATTAGTTTTGATGTTTTTGTCATGCCAACCAATGCATTATTTTTGCACTAGTTTAATGTGATGAAATGCTTCAATTTAGAGTTCATCCAGTTCATTTAGCTACATAATCCTATCTTTTTAAGCTTGGGATAAATCCAAACCCAAGTTAAGTTTTGTTCTTAGTGTCTTGTGTTCAAACTCAATGGGTAGGATGGGATTCTTACCATAAACTAGTTTATATGGAGTGAACCCAATCATGGTTTTTTAGGTGATACTGTAAGCCCATACTACATCTAAAATATGAGTTGACCAATCCTTCTTATGTAAGATGATAGTCTTAGTAAGTATGTTTTCTAACTCTCTATTTGCAACTTCCACTTGACCATTTGAATGAGGATGGTAAGGGGTGGACTTTTTGTGTCTAATTTCATATTCTTTCACCAAGGTAGCTATGAGATTAGATGTGAACTATGGTCTTTGGTCTGTGACTAGTTCTCTTGGTACCCCATAGTGAGTAAAGATTTTTTCATACAAGAACTCAGTTACTTTCTCATCTTAGGCATGTGTTAGAGATTTGACCTCAGCCCATTTTGTGACATAGTCAATACATACCATTATATATTTCTTTTTATTGGATTTAGGATCAATCGGACCTACAAAGTCAAGTCCCAATTTGTCAAAGGGCTCTAGAACCACTGTGTCTGTAATGGCATCTCATCAGAGTGAGTGGGTTTCCCCATACATTGACATTGGTCACATCTATTGATATAAATTATAACATCCTTATGCAAGGAAGGCCAATAATATCCTACATTAAGTGTCTTTATGGTATTACTCTTGGTAGCAAAATGAACCCCACAGGGTTCATTGTGATAAGATTTGAGGATGTCATAGGCCTCATCCTCATGGATACACCTACATATGATATAGTCTAAGCCAGTGACAGAGATATCCTACAATCCAAGAATAATTTTTTCTTTTTTGAATCAAGTGTTGCCTTTATCTTGGTGAAAAATGTTGTGGGAATGATCTTGTAGCAAGATAGTTAGCAATGTCTACAAACCAAGGAAATTGAATGGTTAGTGAAAAAATTCTCATCAGGGAATGAATCATTGACAATGAGACCATGCTCATCATTTTTTAACTATGATAGAAAAATCTACTACTACATTATCCTTGCCTAGTTTTTCCATGATGGTTATATCAAATTCTTATAGCAAAAGAAACCATCTAATTATCCTACCTATTACAGTAGGTTTGTTCATCAAATACCTAATTGCTACATGATCTATGTGGATAAATACTTGGTATCTTATAATGTAGTGTCAAAATTTGTTGATAGATGACTACAAGAAATTCTCTCTCTATTATAGTGTAGTTGAGCTCTGCCCCTTGAAGATTCTTGTTGAACAAGTAGATTGCATAACTCAAAGTTTCATATTTTTGTCCAAGGATAGCTCCCAAAGTGGTGTCAGATACATCTATATGGATATGAAAAAGTTTTTTCCATCTATATGGATATGAAAAAGTTTTTTCCAATCAGGCCCTCTCAAAATAAGAGTTGTGATGAGAAGGTCTTTAAGCTATTGAAATGCATTTTGACAATCATTAGTCCAATTAAATTCAGCATCCTTAGTAAGTAATCCAAATAATGGGGTAGTAATTTTATTGAAATCTTTGATAAACTATCTATAATAACTAGCATGTCCTAAAAAGCTTCTAACATTTTTATTCTTATTTGGTTTCGGTAGATCTTTAATGACACTTCATTTTGTTGGATCAACTGAATTCTAGTAGGGGAGATATGATGTCCTAACATAATCCCCTCGATTATGAGCATGTAGCATTTCTCATTTCTCAAGGATAACTGATGGTCTTGGAAACATTGAAGGACTTTCTGTAGGTTGGCAAGAGCTTCAATTTTTTTTTCCATAGATAATGAAATCATCCATGTAAATTTCAACATATTCATGGGAGAGATCAGAAAATATACTTAGAATAGCCCTTTGAAATATGGTTAAGACATTTCAAAAACCAAAAGGTAAGATGGCATAGGAGTAGGTAACCTAGGGGTAGGTAAAAGTGATTTTATCTTAGTCCTATAGAGCTATCTATATCTTATTACAACCACTATAGCCATCAAGGAAGGAAAAATACTTCTTCCCTACTAATGTGTCCAAAACTTGATCAATGAATCATATGGGAAAGTGGTCTTTCTTGATAGCACTATTTAGCTGATGGTAATCTACAAAAATATGCCACTTCCCTCCATTCTTTGGTATAATAACCAAGGGAGAAACCCATTGGCTATCTAAAATAGGATAAACAAATCTTGCATCCAAGATTTTCTACAACTTTGTTTTGACAATGTCTTTGATTTCAGGATTCATTCATCTTTGAGGTTGGTGAATAGGTTTGCATTCTTATTTGATGTAGATATGGTGTGTGCATAAATTAGGGGGTATCCCTCTCATATCATGGTAATCCCAAGAAAATGCTAATGTGTGCTTCCTCAGCATTGTAAGTAATTGGATTTCTTGTTGGGCTATCAAGGATGTGTTGATATTGAGAGGTTTATTGGGCATGATGTCCACTTATTTTGTTAAAGAGAGCATGTTTTCCACATTAGAGATTAAAGGATCATAGCTACATTGATGGGGAAGTAGCTGATGGAATGTCCATATGTCCCTTATTGTTTCAATGGGGTCATTCTCAAGAAAGGTGTTCTAGAGAGGGCATGGTCTACATTCTAATATGCTTGTGGCTATAGGATCTTGTTGATAATTATTTTTTAGGATACAAAAAAGAATGATATCTTACTCTTGTGCTTTCAAAGATGGACCTTGGTCAAGAGTGCATACAGTCTGTAAAGAGGTAGTTTCATCAAAATCCTCAATCCAAGGAGTGGGCCCATCATCAGGCTTGGATGGTGGATAAAGAACCAATTTCTTAGTATCATTTTCATTAGAAATTAACATTTTTTTGACCTATAGCTAATAAAAGCATCTATTATGGCCAACAAAGGTTGGCCAAGGATGAGAGGATAATCTCCCAAATTACTTTTTGGCTATAGGAAAATAAAGTCTTCCATGAACATATAGTAATAACCAAGTCCTCAATAATCCCTTTGGGCTTAATAGTTGACCTATTAGCCATTTACAAGACAGTGGGAGTTGGATAGAGAGTGGTGAGTTTCAGTTGATGCATGGTCTTCATAGTCATGACATTGATGGTTGCCTCCAAATCAATTAAGGTATTCGATATGGGTTGGTCATGGATATTGATATTGACTATAGGGCTTCCAAGATCAGAGTATTTTGGGGAAATGATGTTTTCCAACATGATATCAACTAGTTGGCCAATGACATTGACTATTTTAAGATCCTTATTATTTATTCACGATTTCTTTAAACATAGCTTTCTAATAGCCTTGTTATAGATAAGAACATATTTTATTACTTGAAAGAGTGGAATATTAATGCACACATTTTTGAGTTATCTTAGGATATCAAATTTTGGTTTTGGTTTTGGATGTAGAATGGACAATCTCTCTAGAAAAGGAGGATTGCCTACTTCTTTTTGATTTTATGATATAACAAGTTTAAGATTTTTTATGGTTGGGTTAGTATGGTTTTGGGGTTCATTAAGATGTTTTATGATTATGGGTGGGGTGGGTTATGGAAGAACATATCCTAAGTGAAGGTGGAGTTGATTAATATCCAAGGTGTATGTTGGATATTACATTATTTTATGGATTGTGTTGGTTGAACCAACTTATTGGCAAGGTTTGGGACTAGTTGTGCTGGTAATTGAGTTGGCCTAGCATTTTTTTGGGTGTTTAATATTAAGGCCTACTATTATGGTTATTATATTTGCTGAGAAAAACCTTGGTTACCTCTCCACAACTGTTGCCATGGGTTAGATATAAAAAATCATTATTGGTTTTGGAATTGTCCAGGTTGATGTTGTTGCCAATTCTAGTGTATCCATTAATTTTGGGGTAATTTCTAGTTTGATTGAGGCCAATTTTGAGTGGGAGAATTTGTCTAAGGACCAAATTGAGAATTTTCAAATGTAAAATTTGATGGCATACCTAAATTTGATGGCCTTTATATCCATGGTTTCCTTTGATCCACATAAAACAACTAATTTTCATCTCCTCTTATGGTAGTTCCACTATTTCTAGATTCTCTTTAGTTATGCTAGCTACCCTTGCTTTCATCAAATGTCATATGCATTCTGCCTTTTTCTTCTTATATTTAGGGCAATAAGCAATCAAGGCTTTTTCATTTTCTTCTTGTTTCCTTTGTGTATGCAATGTGTCAAGCTGAGTGGTGAGATGGTTGATGATGTCTTACTTCATATATTATAGCAGGTTGCTAACTTTACCTTTAGATAGTCTGACTACAGATTCTATAAGAAGGGTTCTACCCTTACTCTTATTCATGGTTTATCTAGAGTACTTTTTGCATAGAATCATCAATTCATTGAAGGCTATTATGGAAGCAACCCCACCAGACATTAAGTCTAGTACCTCCAAACAATCATCTCTAATTCCTTTCAAAAATATCAGCTTGATGGATTCTTGCTCCATTATAGTCTGCTTGGATTTTGTAAGATAAACATAAATCTCTCCATATATTCTTCTATTGATTCATCATTAGATTGTGACATTCAAAAAATGTCATCTCTCCTTCGGTTTCTACCCTTACAATAATCTTGATATTTAGATAGAAATTTGTCCTTCATTCCTTCCCAAGTAGTAATGGCTTCCTTCCCAAGTTCCATAAACCATCTAAGTGTTGCAAATTTGAGTGTTTTTATAAATAGTTTGAGTTTCTGAACATCTTGATTATAATCATAGCTATAGCATAAGACGTTGAACTCAAAAATAAATGTGTCTAGATTCTTAGATGTTTTCCCTTTGAAATTGGGAGGGTAAAGTGAGGAATATTCTTCATGGTTACGTTTATGTTATGGGTACAGATGGGAAATTCAAAGGTAGCAGACTCAGTGTCATTATTTTCTTCTTGATGATCCCCCATGAATATTCTTCCTATTGGTAATCTCGAAGCTACCGATGCAGCCAAAAATTATTCTTTTTCTTCTACTTTTATTGATAATTGTGGGTGCTCTTCAATAATTTATTTATCTTATTCAATTGCTATAGGATGTAATTCTATTCTTATATAAATACTTGATTCTTTAGGTAGGAACTTTCCTAGATGATCCCTATCTCCATGCATGCACATCAACTCCCTTTTTTTAAAAACTTTTTTCCCACCCTACCTGCACAGGGTTAGTATAATGGGGGTTTTAAAATTTCCTTCTATTCTACTTGTGAAAATGAAATTTAAACTAAAACAAAAATATTTAATCTATAAAATCAATAATCTTATAAAAGCTATGAAATCAGTAAACATCCACAAATAATTGTGATTAAGATTGAAGATTAAAAGTGTGTGACACCCTTCCTTGGTAGTGGTGCCAAAAATGATGAGAAAAAAATACTTAATCAGATACACTTCTCTTACTTCTTAAAGAAAAAGAGATTTACCATATACCAATATCCTCTACTTCATTTAATTTATCAACCCAGGGATGTAAACTTGATAGGATGGCGGCACTATATGTGCACACTCAACCTCCTAATTTGACCTTATACAAATTGTATTCTTAGAAGATAAAATCTATGCTAGAGTAAATTTCATAAATTGAATCACTCAAAGAAATCACAATCACACTAATTACAATTGTGAAATATTCCTGAAGTAATTAATAAATCAATCTAAAATGACATAATAGAAATGAATACTCAAATGCATAAATGAATTAAATAGAATACTAACTAGACTAACAGGTTAGGTTATTATAGAAAGGATTTGAAATGGGGCCCTTCCTTCATCCAACTTATGATTTAACCTTTCCTTTCAACACACTATATTGAACTTAGAAAGATTTTCTCATATTAAATAAATGTAGCAATTTTTGCTACATGAAATTACAAAATTGACAGCTTATACAATATAATAGCTATAGCTCTATTCTATATCAATTCTCTATAATCCACTATCTATTTCTATCTCGACCCTACTATCCTTTATATACATTAGGAAGATTGTATTTTTCAAAACAAAATAGATTACAATGTAGAAGAATCAATTGCAAGAATCTATCCACTTGCTTGAACTGTTTGTCACATAGAACCATGAAACAACTATAAAATAAGTTTGATTGTTGTGACCTTTTCCTAACTTTGTTTGATTTGTTACAATATTTTTATGACTTATTGTGGGTTGATTAGGTCAATGGATCAAATTATTCTTTCTATTGGCTTTGGCTATATGGTGATTGTAGGATGTTTTCATGATAGTTATTTGCTACTACAAGATGGTTTGTGAATGCTTCTATTTATGTACCTACTGCTTCAAACATCCTCTAAAACATATCATGAAAGAAACACCATATAGAAAAATATAAAATATCATATACTTAATTTTCATAACAAAAAACTTAACTATTCAAAGATACATGAACTAAAATGTTGTGGTTGAATATAGCTATGTATGGCAAAAGTCTTGTAGGAAATGATTAAAAACATAAAGGCAAATTGGGAGATTATGGCTAGGAAAGATGAGAAAACATGACAAAACTAAAGCTCATTAGAAGGGTTATAAACCAAAATTTACAACTTAACCTTCTAGTCTCCTTATATTGGAATATAATGTAAAGGGTTATCCTTATACACTCACCTGAAGCACAAGGAGAGAGAGGATTCGAGTTGGGTTGGGTTTTATTACATGAAACAATGATTTGTTCAGTACTTAGATGAGGTGTGTGAGTTTACTTGGGGGAGAACCTCATGAAAATATTATCAAACTTATGAAGAAAAATACTAAGGGATAAGGGGAGAAAAGTGTGTTATAAGTAGGTTGTAAGGATTAACTCATAACTTATCCTATCAACATTATGACCACTTTTTTAGGAAAACATTCACAAGAACAACTTTATTAAATAAAATTAATTATTACAATAGATATTAAAATTAGAGAGGGTTCATTATAGTTACAAAGTATGGCTCACAGGCCTGAGAGCCTAATTTACCTATTCCATAGCTAACTTACATTGTTTACCTTCCTTCTTTGGTAGCTTTTTCCTCTTTCTTAGCTCTTTTGCTCCTCCAATAGTGTTTTTTGGAAGTCTTCTCCCTTTCTTGTTAATTTATTCCTCCTCATTTTCCACCCTCTTCCTTTCTTCTCTACTAGCTTTATTACTATTTTTATACTTATTTTCCCACCTAGATTATGCCAAATTTCAAAATTACTACCAATTTTCTTATTTGAATTTATAGCTTGGCCTAAGGTCAACTACCACACCGTTCATTTCCATACCATAATAACTCTATATTAGGATCTATAACTAGTCAATCCACCTTTCACTTTCACTTGTAATCTCCCCTATAGTTGTTAGGTCTATGTGGCTACTTTTCCCTAGTTCCCACCACTTTATCATGTAGTATATATTGACATGATCTTAACAATTGACATTTAATTATCTAGAGATTTTTTTTTATGTGTGCATGCTAGTTATCTAGTTTATATTACACATGCCTATTAGATAATGGCACTAAACCCTATCTAAAATTTGAAAGTGTGCACTTGTCTGGTACTTAACCAATTTTTTGGGGACAATAGTGACATTAAAATCATGAAAAAATCATATGAATCCCTATTTGAGAGTGAGCAATAAGGGATACGCCAAGATTCATTTCCTAATCATGAACAAACTCTTCCATTTCAAAACTAAGGAAAATATAATGAATCCATTTCTTGAATCCCATCTTTGACAATAAACCCATGTTTGGTGATCCTTTCTTTGATGAGTCTCTCTATGAGCATCCACATACCTTTGAAGAACCCATATTCGATAAGCCCACTCCACTTATCTTTGATGAGTATGACTTAAATGAACCCATATTCAAAAAACCCACCATTGATCAAACATTAATCTTTCATCCATCACACATAATCCCTCATTTCAAAAATTCATTTCATCCTAAAGCCTCCAACTATTTCATGTAAATTTTCACTTAAGTTCTAAATAAAGAGAGAAAAGAAACTTGATATGGGTATGGTTTAAAAACCTCTTTGTTTATGTGCACATTGAATTAGAAGATTGTGAATAACTCCTCTTCAGCTTAGGAGGATGACTTGCATAAGAAAGAGACTAAACAAATGTTGTGTTAGTTAGGTAATAAGGTGGATTTCCTAGCAAGCTATATCCAAGAAGTACATAACTTCCTTGGAGGCTATCAATCCACCTTTTAAAACAAGTTAATGTTGCTGATAAAAGAAGGTTGTATAACATAAATGAAATTATTCCAGCAAAAGAAATAAATACTTTTCAAAATAAATACTTATTTTAACAAGATAAAATTAAGGTAAATGTTAAACTATCAAAATATGGTTCAGGTATGGTTAAAAGTCAAGAAAATAGGGTTTTGGTTGAGGTTGAGAAATGGTTTTTACTTGCTGATTTTAGATGTTTGATTTTACACAGTGACCATTGATGGTCAGGGTTAAAGGTGAAGGTGATTGTTGGTGGTCAAGGTTGAAGATGAAGGTGACCATCAGTGGTCAAGGTTAAATATGAAGGTGACTATCAATGGTTACTATGCGTTTTTCATAGCTTATTAATTCTAAATAGAATAGGTTATGGGTTGCTTATAAAAAGGTTCTATAAGTTGTTGGAGATTGGTTAATGGTTGTGAGGGATAGAGAGATCCTCAAATGTATCAAGGGTAAAGGTTTGGTACTCAGTTTGTTGAGATTGGTCAAGGGATACCTGGTAGAGATGGGGTGTTTGGAGTTACAAAACTATTAAAACTAAATAACTAAAATTTAACAGAAGAACAATATACTTAGCTTGTGATTGATAATTGATAGTTGAATTTTAAAATATCAAGATCTAGTTCAAGTATGGTCATAAGTCAATAAAATAGGGTTTTAGTTGAGGTTAAGAAATGGTTTCTACTTGTTGATTTTAGGTTGAAGATGAAGGTGATCATCGACAATTACTATGGGTTTTTCACAACTTATTAATTCTAGATAGAATAGGTTATGGGTTGGTTATAAAAAGGTTTTATAGGTTTTTGTAGGTTAGTTAATTGTTTTAAGGGCTAGAGAGAGCCTCAAAGGTATCAAGGGTAAAGGTTTGGTACTCAAGTGGTTGAGAGTGGTCAAGGGATGCTTGGTAGAGACATGGTGTTTGGAGTTGTAAAACTATTAAAACTAAATAACTAAAAATTAAAACAAGAACAATATACTTAGCTTGTGGTTGAAAATTGATATCTTGGATAAGTCTTATATCTAAATGAAGATTATTACTAATGAAGAGATACCTACATAACAAGCTAATGATGATTGATGACTTGTTCCTAGTGATCTATGCACCTCTTTTCTCTCCCTCTAGTTCTCTTCATCTCTTCTCTTTATATATGAAAAGAGGAGAGGCTCAATAAGATGTTAAACAAGAGGTTCAAGAGCTACTCTAAAATTAACTTGATCATTCATGAATTTGAGTATGGATATAGGCAAGCTAATTATAAAAAAATAAGGTAGAGTGATGTGCATGTTTAATGTTCAAGGGGTACACCTTGACCATAAATGGTTAGGATTTCCCAAGGGTAACTATCGATAGTTACCCTAACTATTGACTGTCAGGTACCAAAGGAAAAAGGGGCTAAAGGATAGGTTGTGCCAATTTGTAAAACTAAATGTAGATGAGCTTGATTAGGCTAGATTAGTGTAGATTGGTCCCAACAGGGTCCTATGTAGTCCAAGGAGTTTTTAGACATTTGGAATTATAGTGTGCATATTTTTGGTGTCTACATTTTGCCCTTTTTATTGTGTAACTTGTGTGAATGAGATGCAAAACAAAAATGGAGTATGGGTCAAAAGTCTAGTTGCCTTGAGAGTAGGAGGAGGTGTTCCCCCTCAAAGCAAGATTCAATGAGATGAAATGAAATTGGATCAAGGTTTGATAAATGGTTTATAGTAAGTCATGAGGTGGTGATATAAGGTTGGGCATTTAGAACACAAAATTACTCATAAAATATGATTAAGTGCAATTAGTCAAGATCATGCAAAGACTAAAGTTTCCAATATTGGTAAAAATAAGGGTCAATGCTAAGAAGGATAAGTGACAAGTGATTCATGTGACCCTTGGTAGGCATGGCAGTTAGGAATACTCTTAAACCCAAGTCTCCTAAGTGATTTTTATGTTTTTCATGGGTATCTAAGACAGGAAGTGATCCTAAGAAAAACACAAATAGGTCAAGTATCACAGGTATTTGAGGTAGGAAGTTCTCCTAAAAATACACAAATAGGTATAGTATGCATGAGGTAGCACAAATTGAAAAAGGTGTTTAACATGGAAATATTATCACTATGGTAAAAAGACCAAGCAAAAATCAACACAAAACATGCACTAGTTTGGCTAAAATAGACCAATGGCAAGATGATGAGGTCATCAAGGTGGGTGGAGAAAGTAGACTCTAGGGGTGGGTATGGCTAGTGGAGAAAGGTGATCTCCAATGGTTAACTTGTGGAGAAAGGTAATCTTCAATGGTTAATGGTGTTTAAATTGGTTGCCTAATTTGGGGTACCACTTGGTTTGGTAAAAAGGTGCCCATTTCTTGGTGAAAGGGTGTAAGGTGGGTAGCTGAGGGCATTACTTAACTTAATAAGGAAGGCATATGTCTTGACAAGGCTATCATGAAAGTAGGAGTAGGCTAAACACTCTAATTAGTAAAGACCATAATGGTGAATGGGTGGGCTTATGAACATAAACCCCTTTCATGTATTAAATTGGTGTTAGTTTGTTGGTTAAAAGAAGTTACTTGATCATGTAGTGCCAAATAAGCTCAAAATCTCTTGATTATAATCTATAAAGGGGAGATGGATGAAAATGGAACCTTCTTATGAGACTATCATGACTCTTTTGTAGGTTTCCAAAGAATCAGTGTAAACAAGTCTATGTCATATAAAGTGTAGATTGATCAATGCAATAAGTCTACTTATGAGAGTTGATTATGGATTTTCAAGATTATTGATTTTATGAGAGATGATTATGGATTTCCAAGATTGTTGATTTTATAAGAGCTGATTAAAACTTTTAAAATTCTTTTATTTTTAATTTAGGGTCTTTTACTTATTTTGATTTTACTTGGAGGGTTGGGGAAGCTAATCGATGCGAGAAACTTCCAAGAAATTGCTAGCTTTGATAAATGTTATACTCAGCCATCCTTTAAGGGAGTGGTGTAAGTTTATGTTATTAGTTTACATTATTTTGATAGCTATCCTTCGAGGGAGTATTCCACCTTAAATTTTACAATTTTAAATAAGTTTTCAATAGTTATCCTTCAAGGGAACAGTCTATGAATGGTAAGAATGACCCATGATTTGTTTTTGACCTTGATATTGCTTGACATAGACTTACTTAAACATTATAAAGGGGTTACCTTTATGAAGTAAAAACTAAGAGCCCAAAAAATTTTAATAGGTGAAAAGATATTTAGGTGACAATGACCATCAGAATCTATCTCGAAGAGGGATGGAAAGTACCATGAGAATCATGCCATGGGTAGAGTCATGGTACCCATAGTTTAATATTAGGTTATGATTGTGACAGATAATCACATGATTCATTTGTAGTTGGTTTCCCCTAAGAAGAGGGAAATGAATGTGGTTGCAAGGGATGAGCTTAAGTTAGATACAAGTTGACCAAGAACTTGGTTTAATAAAAGAACATGATGAAAATGTAAAACATTTAAGGTTTAAGTTCTAATCTACCCCGGATCTATGCTTGCATAAATGGTTGATATCAATTAGGATAGTAAATGTCCCCCAGTTAATTTTCAACACTTGATGAGACATGGAAAAGAATTGGGTTGACAAAAAAGGTGAGGTTGGTTAGGTGATAGTTCGGTGGAAAAGGGTAATCTCCAATGATTGGGGGAGAAGGTGACTCTCAAATAGGTTGGGTGGTGTCCAAATAGGTTGCCCCAATTTGGTATATTACTTGGTTTAGGTTGGGTTGATGAAGAAGGGTAGTCTCTAAAGGTTTGGGAGAAGGTGACTCCAAAATAGGTTGGGTGGTGTCCAAATGGGTTACCCCAATTTAGTATACCACTTGGTTTAGATTGGGTTGATGGAGAAGGTTAATTTCCAAAGGTTGGGGAGAAAGTGACTCCTAAATAGGTTGGGTGGTGTCTAAATGGGTTTCCCCAATTTGGTATACGACTTTGTTTAGGTTATGTTGATGGAGAATGGTAATCTCCAAATGTTTGGGAGAAGGTGACTCCCAAATAGGTTAGGTGGTGTCTAAATGGGTTACTCCAATTTGGTTTACTACTTGGTTTAGGTTGGGTTGATAGAGAAAGGTAATCTCCAATAGTTCAAAGTTAGTTGGTTGATAGGTTGAGGAAAAAATGCCAAGGATTAGTTTGGTTAATTGTTAAGGTATGGTTTGGGTTGATAAATGGTCAAAGTCATATGAAGGTAAAGTTCCCCCAATTTGCTCTTTCCATAGATGGTTGAAGATGGGAAAATGATTCCAAGGTAAGATGTTTAATAAAAGGGTTTAGGAGGGGTGAATATGACTTCATCCAACTTCCAAAAAGGGATGTTATTTGTTAGTTGTTAGTTTGGAGTTCAAGTTGTAGGTGGTAGTTCAGGTGGGATCACCATTATGGTGCTATGGTGAGGAAAACATTATTGGGTTAGATTTGGATAGGTTTGAGGTCCAGAAATGATGATGGGAATATCATCCTAAAATAGAGGTGGGGTAGACAAGAGTGTCAAATTATCCCAATGAGAGAGCTTAGGTGAGGTGTGGGTAGCTTGGATAAAAGGGTAGCCAAGATTTAAGAAATCTTGAATGGAGGGTTGATGTTGATTTGTGTTGATAGATAAATTACTTCTGATTGGATCAAAATTTAGGTTGATCACAATTTATTGATTTGGTTTAGAGGTTGGTTTGATTGGTTGAGAGAGGTTGGATGGGTGGTTGATCTAGATTATCGATTGGGTTTTCTTGTTCATTTGGTTTATTTGGTAAGGTAAGGTAATAAAGATTTGACCCTGTTCAAAAGAGAATCGAACCAAACCCAATGTCATTAGGTAGATGAAAACTAGCAAATTATATAGGAATTGAATGGGTTTGATTTTAATTGAGGTTCGGTTATATTTAGTTATAGGCAAGGTGTTTTGAGCTTGGGTTGGATCCATTAAAAAGGGAAGTATAAGAGGTGGGTTGGTTTCCTTAATGATGGTTTTAAAGGAAAGTTGAGAAGTCTCTTCTTGCTCAATAAGTGGGTGGTTTAAAGTTGATTCTTCCTTAGTGATGATTTCAAAAGGAAGTTAAAAAGGGTGTACTTGGTTAACAAGTGGATCTATTTGGGTTTTGATTATGGCTCCCATAGGTATAGATGTACTAAGGACCAAATATAATGAAGGGACCTTATTTTATTAAGGATTTGGTCATGGGATTTCACAATAATGGGTGCAAAACGAAGTTCAATGATTGGGTCTTTTAAGACATTCAAGGCTAGGTTGGGGGTAACATGGATAATATCATTTGGAACCTCCTTTTTATTGATAAGGTTTTGGATGATCATCTTAAAAGACCCACATCTATCTACCACATGTCTATTTGTATGATGATATGTACAAAACTCATTGTCTATGAACCAAATGGGTTTTGGAAGGGAAAAATTGATGGATTTGATTTGAGTGAGTCTAATGATATAAGCCCTTAAAATTTTGTCAAAGATCAAAGCATATGATTCCCCCAAAAGGGTATACTACCTAGGAAGAGGGTGCACTAATGGATCTTGAGGTTGTGAATTAGTTGGTTGGTTTGGTAAAGTTGGTTTGTCAAATAAGTTTAG
This sequence comes from Torreya grandis, assembly GCA_037957365.1. Taxonomy (NCBI): domain Eukaryota; kingdom Viridiplantae; phylum Streptophyta; class Pinopsida; order Cupressales; family Taxaceae; genus Torreya; species Torreya grandis. The sequence goes on along the minus strand of JARHVA010000028.1, from coordinate 7,683,033 downwards.
TTGATTTTATAAGTTTGAGTGATTTGATGGGTTAAGTATGCTTGATAAGGTTGGTAGGTTGGAAAATTTTGGTTGATAGTTACTGGTTTGATTTGGTGAGGTTGGTTGGTTTAATAATATTGGTGGGTTTGAAAATTTTGGTTGGTTGGATAAGGTAGATAAGGTAGGTTTATTTGAGAGGTTGATGTATTTGATAGTTTTGACATGGTTGATATGGTTGGTAGGCTTGATATGGTTGGTTTTTTTAAGAAGTTTGGTTGGTTCAATATGGTAGGTTGATAGTCATTGGTTGGATTTGATGGGGTTAATAAGGTAGGTTGATAGTGGGTGGTTTTATAGTTATTGGGTTGATAGTTTTGGGTGGTATGACTAAGGGGATAGACCAAGTGATGGTTTTGAGATAAATAAGGTTTCCACAAAGGTGGTATAGGTAATTTATATGATGGTTTAAGTAGGTAATCAAAAGTTTGATACAGTTGAGTTAATTGATATGAGGGTTGGGATAGGTAACCCAAATATTGGTGAGGTTGAGATAATTGAGGTGGGTTATGCCAATGATTAAATAAGGGTTAAAAGGTTATTGGTTGGTTGAGGTGATGATCAAGTGTTTGTTTAAATGTTTTTAATTGGTTATAGTTGAGGTTAAATTGATTATAAGTAAGTTCAGGTTGGTTGTAAGTGAGGTTGGGTCAATTGTAGATGAGGTTAGGTTGATTATAGGTGAGGTTATGTTGGTTATAGGCATGGTTGGGTTGATTTTAGGTAAGTTTGTGTTGGTTTTAGGTAGGTCTAGGGGTATAATTATCTCTTGATTCAAGGTAACATTCTAAGGTAAGAGGTTTGTCTTCTAGGAGTCTAAAAAGTTAGGATCTCCTGAAGAGAACATAGATGGGCTTCCCATTGAACAAGGTAACAGAGATGAGGTAGGTGAAGGTAAGATGGTAAAAGGTTATGAAAAAGAGTTAGATTATTGAAAAATCAAACAAATATAAAATGAGAAAATGATCAAAGAAATCAAACATACATTAGAGTACGGTAAGCCTAGAGGTTAGTTTTAATCTTTCTTTTGGCTTATGCCTTAAGTTATAAGAAAGTGTGATATAAGTTGGCTTGTAGATTTGGTACTATAGAAGTAGTCTATGATTGGTTTTAGGTTGTTTGACTACCCAAAATAATCTATATTTGAATTTTATACATCACTTTGTATTTGGGCCTACTCCCTTACTTCACACGCCATAATGATAAGGGTGTCAGGTGCTTTTCCAGTATATACCAAACTCCGGAGTTTATACTCAACCAGAGAGTTGATTTGGTTCTCCCCTTGGTAATGACCTCCAAGTGGGATTACCAAGAAAGGGTAAGGTGATTTATAGGTGATGAAATCCCGAAGAGAAAATAATACAAATTAAAATAAAAATGCGAGTAAAGACTCTAGGTCCCATCGGGCATGCCAAAATGTTTCATGTAAAATTTCATTTAAGTTCTGAAGAAAGAGAGAAAAGAAACTCAATATGGGTATGGTTGAAAAAAAATTTTATTTATACATGCATTGAATCAAAAGATTGTGAAGAACTCCTCTTTGGATTGGGAGGATGACTTGCATATGAAAGAGACTAAAGAAAGGTTGTGTTAGGTAGGAAGGTAGATTGCCTAGCAAGATAGATCCAAGAAGTACTCAACTTATTTGAAGGTTGTCAATCCACTTTATAAAACAAGTTAATGGTGTTGATAAAATAAGGTTGCATAACATAAATGAAAGTACTCCAGTAAAGGAAATAAATAATTTTCAAAAGAAATGCTTATTTTAATAAGATAACATTAAGGTGAATGATAAACTATCAAAATATGGTTCAGGTATGGTCAAAAGTTAAGAAAATAAGGTTTTGGTTGAGATTGAGAAGTGGTTTTTGCTTACTAATTTTAAGTTTCTACTTTTACACAATGACCATCGATGGTCAGGGTTAAAGGTGAAGGTGACCATCGATAGTCAAGGTTGAAGAAGAAGGTGACCATTGACGGTTACTATGGGTTTTTCATAGCTTATTGATTCCAAATAGAATAGGTTATGGGTTGGTTATAAAAATGTTTTTTAGGTTTCTAGAGGTTGGTTAATGGTTATGAGGGCTAGAGAGAGCCTCAAAGGTATCAAGGTTAAATGTTTAGTACTCAAGTGGTTGAGAGTGGTCAAGGGATGCTTGGTAGAGATGGGGTGTTTGGAGTTGCAAAATTGTTAAAACTAAATAACTAAAACTTAAAACCAAATTTAAAATACATAGCTTTTGGTTGATAGTTGATAGCTTGAATAATTCCTTGAGATAGCTAAATATTATTACTAATGAAGAGATACCTATATAACAAGTTGATGATGACTGATGACTTACTCTTAATGATTTATTCACCTCTTTTCTCTCCCTCTAGTTCTCCTCCTCTCTTCTTTTTATATAATAAAAGAGGATAGGTTCAATAATATGTTAAAAAATAGGTTCAATATCTGATATAAAATTAACTTGTTCATTCATGAATTTGCATATGGATATGGACAAGCTAATTATAAAAAATCAAAGTAGAGTGATGTGCATGTTGAATGTTTAGGAGATGTACCCTGACCATCTATGATCAATATTTCCTAAGGGTAACCAGTGATAGTTACCCTGACCATAAATGGTTAGGTACCAAAATAAAAATGGGCTAAAGGTTAGGTTGAGTCAGTTTGTAAAATAACTGCGAATGAGCTTGGTTATGCCATATTGGTGTAGATTCATCCCAAGAGGGTCCTAGGTATTTTAGGGGGTTTTTATACATTTTGAATCATAATGTGCATATTTATGCTGTCTACACCATATTCAAGTGAAAATTGAATAAGGTACATGTGTAAAATTTTATCTAACAAGGCATCCTTGCAACCACCATACAAAAATCATCTACCCATAACATCATAACATCAACATCATCCACATTAATATTAGAATCAATGTCAGATTCAACATCAACATTATGCATGTCAAGATCAATATGAACATTATAATAAACATTAACATTAAAATCAAGGTTAGTCAATAGTATTTATAAGTATTTGGCTACCATAAGCATCTTCATGGACATTTCTATCCGTACCATAAATCTAGACAACCAAAAAAAATTACATTTTTTTTTATTTATTTCAGGATGACAAAGTTATAGTAAAATTTATGGGACTTCAAGATGATTTATTAACTACCTATTATAAGAATGGACTTGGCATCATCTTGGATGTTGGTCCCATAGATCAATGCAATCACCTTAGTGATACTTTCATGATTTTTGAGGAACTTTTATACGTATTGAAATAAGTCCTCTTAGTAACCTCTATGAGGATAATTCTACCCACTATCTAATCATTGACATCACTAATCCTTCCAATTATCCATATTACATCACTAATCCTTTTATTCCACTTAACGATCACTTTATCACAACCCTCAATTGTGATCAATAGAATAACACAACATTGGACACCTTCCATAGTGACACATCAATTACAGAACCTATGGGGATTCAATACAATATTCAATTTAAAAACATGATAAAAAAAAAATCTTTGATCAAAATTAAAATAATTCAAATACTTAGTCAAGTAAAAAATCAATGTTCCCTAGTGAAAACATCCTCAAGGCACTAGTGGATAATCAAAATCAAAATTATCAACAAAGTTAAAAACCTAAGTCCCTTAGTGAAAACCTCTTTGAGGCACTAGTTGGCAACCAAAAGTAATATCAAGTACCAAGTCAAGAAGAGTATGTTGGTGAAAACCTCTTTCAGGTGCCAATAGATGAAAAAATTAGATCTATGTTATTTGACCAAGACATCATTAAAATGATAGATAATCATCAAATAATTCTTATCATAGAACCAAATCATATTAAATACTTGGACCAAATTTATTCAAAATCATGTCCCCCAAGTCATAAATGGATCATCTAGAATCAACGCCAATGTGTGAGACTATTTGGAATAATTTTCAATCACATATCATCCACCCACATCACATACATTACCCTTAAATTAACACCTTCTTAGGAAAAAAAATATCTCATAAGGGATATGAAGACACCTAGTTGAGATGTCTAATGAAATCAAAGTCAAGAATCAAATAAGATAAAAATGGTAGCATCAGTGAATCCCACATCAACAACATAATCCTAACAATAAATTTATCTAGGATAGGCATCGATTAAATATCAAAATCATTAACATCATGCATCTCAAATGCCTCCACTAAATCAACATGACATAAATAAAATGAAAAAATAAAATAAATAATGAATTAAAAAAAGAAAAAAAACCATTTGTCTAATGGTGAAAACCAATTTTCTACCACCTTGGTCAAGTACCATGATGAAAACTAGTTTTCATCATCATGTGTAAATAATTCAATGTTCATGGGGGGGGGGGGGGGGGGAATCCACTTCATCCATAAATTTATATATTAATATCCCTTTTCAACCCCATCTACATTGAAATCCTCACCCTTCTCTATCATATATATCCTCTGACCGTACTTATCCATCCTGTGCATCCTATACCCATTATTACCCATCATAAATATTAGGTGCCATATTATTTTCCATCTATTGTGTCCAAATTTATTCTCATATTTACCATAGTTAGGGAATGAAAAATGACTTGAGACATGTTCTTTAACCATCTTGGCATATCCTCCAAGTGGCACTTAAGAGACTAGACATATGGTTCCAACACGACATAGTCCTTGAATATCCATACTACATTCCTCATCATCCATCATCCCCTTTGAGCATTACCCAATAACTTTCACCATTCCATTCCCCATCCTAGTTTCTAGGCTTGGTTTTGCCTTTGCTAGTAATCCATTTTTTGTACACACATATTCCAAAAATACCTTAAAATAAAAATATCCCAAAAATCCATACAAATTAAAAATATAAAAAAATCCAAAACATCCCAGTCATCTCATCCTATATCCTAGGAAAAATCCATAACCTCATCCAAATCCATAACCTAATCCAAGTCCATATCCACATCCATATCAAACAAACCTTGGCAATCATCTATCAAATCTAACCTCATAACATATATTATTTCTTGGGGGAAGATAAATTAAGGAAAATCAAATCATGAATCAATCACTCATCCACAAATTTTCAAAAGGAAAATCGATAAGACAATGATCACATAAAATCAATGCATCACACCATCTACATGTAAATCCTTATGTGTTTACATTACTTGTATGATATTTTGATGTTATTTGACTTGTTTAACTATCTTTTATCATGAAAATATCTTTGTTTAATCATCTATGTTTATCTATTTGTCTATATTTGTGTCTTTGGTTGGGCATTTTTTGAATATCTTAGTAAATTTTTTGTCTTATCATTTTATATTTTATCATCTATGTAATACCATATGTAAAACATGTCATTTTTGTTCCTTATACCAATGGTGCATTTGTTACATGATACTTTTACACTTTATTTTTTCTTCACTTTGTTTTTTCTTTATGTATTCTGCATCAATCTAACATGCATTTTGGAAAAAATTCATGATAGTTACACATATCATGGTGCATACCACCTAATTATACATTAAACATGGTTGATCATAAATATGGCTCAAAACCATGATAACATAAATCCCCACCCATAAACAATCCTATCATCATCAATAATTTATCCTATCTAGATAAATCATCTAAATCAAATTGTCTAATCTCATACCTAACATTCTTTAAAATCATTTCCACCAATCTAGTCATTATTAAATCCAAGTCAAATCATCCATCAACTCAATTGAATCCAATTTTTCCAAAATCCAATTATCAATCTTGTCTAAATCATTCATAAACATTGGAATCTCAATCATAAATCAGTCAAATCAAATCATCAAGTCAAGAATCCAATTCTAATAATCTATCTTACATATAATCATATCTAAAAATTCCAATCATCACTAATCTAACATTTCTACAAACAACCATCATCATAATTATCCTAATTAGTCTCCTAAGGGCATCTTTGGGACATTGTCATCATCTAGTCTATCCTATCACATATCATCATATAACTCCATCCTATTAATAACTACATTGGACAAAAGTCCATTTGGACTATGTAGGCAATGTTCAGTGTAATGGGGAGTATGAAATTAGCTTAGATGTAATCATATAACTTTATATGACTATTCATCATCATAATTCATCTTCACAGTCACATAAGTCCTTCCCAATAATTTTACTACCAATAAACCATCCACTTGATCATTTCACTAATATTTCTATCAGTCACCCACAGCTATCGATTGTGACAAACAAACAGTGTCATCCATCTTTCCTTCCATCAATCAACACCCAAATCAATCATCTAAGGTAACCCAACCAATTAATATGACTAATTATCCTCACTATTGTTTTATTTAACATCATCCATCATCTTATTCAATCTTTCTCAATCTCCTTGAGGCATCATCATTATATCATCTATCATATAACCTATCATCATATATCTCCCTTCTAGGGAGAACTGCATTGGCCTGAGGTCCATATGGACTATGTAGGAAATGCTCATTTGAATTAGGCCTTTGAGTTTATCTCAATTGAAATCATATCACTTTTTATAATCATCTATCATCATCATTTATCTTCACAGTCACACAATTTCTCCCCAATCATTTCACCACCAATCAATTAGCTTTATTTCACATCAACCATAATCATTTTTTGGTCTTTCTTCCAATCTCATGCACTTGTTTATTGGGAAGTACAAATCATGACATCCATATTTTCTCCATCAAATTAATCATCAATCAATCATTTAGGGACATGTTAGTCTCTATCAATTAATTAATCATCCTATCAAAGCTTTCAACTCTCCCCAACATGCATCTTTGCCTATGATACGTACAAAGCTCATGAATTCATTTAATAAATCATCCATTCTAAATCTTCATCTATCCTCAACATGTGTCATTTCTTTGGATACATCCAAATATCATAGATTTACTTGTCCCATCATCCAAAGTTTACAACTTCATATTTCACTTGGGGCACATCCAAGGTCTTAACTTTATCATATTTTGCTCCCTTACATATGTATTTTCTAGGGGCACCATCAATTGAAATCCAAATTAAATTTTAGAACATGGATTTAAAACATCACCTCATTACATCTATCCCATCTATCACATCTAGCTCAACCCCTCTTTTTTTATCCACACATTACATCCCTCATTTTATTTTGAGTGACCATCCATCTCATTCATCCTTACATGAATTGTTGAGAGGGCATCACCTATCCTAAATTTAATTACTTACTAATTCACATGACTTTTAAATTATTTTAAATTCCATTACTTCTTATAGTTGTAATGTCATTTCAAATTTGGGTCAAATGTATACACTTAAAATCTACTACTTTATCATTCATTAATCCACTTCATCATGCACTACTAATTTCTATTATTAATAACTAAATAATATAATATTTATTATTATAACATCATCCTAAAATTTCCCCTACATTTCCTACATCACATTAAACTCAACCCTCATCACATATCAATTAATTATACTATTATCACTCTTTTATCACTTTATTTAGTCACTAATAAAATCCTCACATTATCTATGAATTTAGAATTCCTACTAACCTACCTCCAACTAACCCCACTAAGCACTCCTAAAAATCACCTTCTTAATCCTCTTATAATCATAATTCATTAATCCTAACCAAATATAGAATCCTCCAAACTTTATAAAATCCTCTACACCATCCCTCTCTATAGTTTTCTAGTAATTTTAATTCCCATTTCCACCTACCAAATCTTCACATCAATCCTCAAAAATTGATCAAGAGCCTCCATTCTAAATCATATCCATTTATTTCATCCATCACCTTCTATATAAACAATCATACCTCCATGAAAATCCAAAAGCTTTGATGATTAATCCTTCATGTCAACATGATGTCCAATTATTAATTTTACATAGCAATCAAACATCCAAAAATTCAAGCAATTATCAATTTTGTCCATTGTCATTTGGGTTCATCTAATACTTTTCAAGTAAGTAATACTTGTTTTTAATTTGACGCATAATTTGATATATTTCATGTTAATTTTATTATAAGTCTCTTTTTGCATTATGAGGTGTTTGTGTAGATTAGGATAGATTAGGGATTTTGGATTTGTTCTCCATTATTCCTATCATCCAAATTTTATTCCTAATTTATCACATCACTTTTGATTCACTTTATATGTTTGTTCAATGTACAAATCCAATAAAGGACATGGGGATGGATATGGTGGACATATTTATAAAAATGAGGACTGAAGGATTAATGTGGTGTTACATATGTGAGAGCATCCCATGTAGATGTTGTGTGGTGGGACTCTTATAATTCACATTATGATTTATATGCATATGGATAAAGAGAATGCAAGGTTATTTTTGAATGATGTGAAGGAGATGAAATAAGAAGATAGAAATAAACCTAGAACTGATATAAAGAGAATGAGAAGTGAAGAGGAGTTGTCAAAAGGGAAAATAAACACTATTTTTAGGAGTAGGCATAAAATAATAGACTTTGAGAAGCTCAAGCTTGGTAGAAATCAAGCCAATAGTGTGAATATAGAAGAAACATCTATGGTTATTGTAAAGTCTAATGTTTTTTTATCTCATTTTTTACTCTAGTCGGTGTGCAGGTACATAAATGGAGAGAAATGAGGCATTCAAAGAGTCCTTCCAAGGTGAAGAGGTGAATCTATAAGTACAAAATTGCGCACTCAAGAAATAAAGTGAGGAGGAGAAACTAATCTACATACCATCCAGGGCATGTGAAGAAGAAGTGAATAAAGAAGATGATTCCTTCAAGAATTTAATGAATGAAGAATCCACAAGTAATATGATGGTGGAAAACAAGGAGATGACAACCTTGAGAGAAGATGAGGTAAAAATGGAGAATAATGATAGAATGAAGGATCCAAAATTAAATTGGATAATGAGTAAACAAATCCAAGAAGTATTTAGGAAGAGGTAGTTAGTCAATGGTGGGTTTAATCCCACAAGGGAGAGTAAGATATAAGAACAAGAATCTTGGTGGAGGAGGTCAAATTAATGTGGAATTCAACCCATAATAAAATGGAGAGAGGTTGAGGTAAGAATTTGGTGGCGGAGGATGAACTATTGTTGGTATAATCCAACAAAAGAAAGATACTATGGTGGGTATAATCCTAAAAAATAAGGAGTTTGTAGTGGGTCTAATCCAACAAAGAGGAAAATAAATACTAGAGAAAAGAAAAGTAAGATAAAATATCAAAATAAGATGACATAATTGAAACCAAAAAAATGAACTAAAAGTGGAAGTGATGCAGATTTAATTACTTTATACTTTGCCTATTCAACTTTTGATACCTACACACATCATCACTCTGCAAAACAAACTACATCTTCTTTACCTTATCTAAAAATTCTCTTTTTGTTTCATGAAATTATATCTTTTTCTTGTGATATTATTTATTATGCTCTCATTATAATTTAAGAATCCTTATTCATCTTACTATATCTTATATATCTCATCCATCTATTTACATTTACTTTCTCACTCTTAACATTCACCTCCCACTCACTTCCACTCATTACCTTAGGATAAAACACATCAATATTGATCTAGGTATTAGATATGTCTTTTATCCATTTGGATGGCTTCATCCAATCTTAACCAATTTATTTCCATCTCCCTTAGATCCTCTTGGTATCTCAAATCTCTATCTTGCATTAGAAATCCACAATTCTCTTTTCTTCTCTACTAGCCCTTTTTCTATGTTTTTATGATTGTACTTTCATCTATGGAATGTTATTGAAAAAAAATTCATGTATCTGACCACCCTCTATCCTTTTAAATAACTTCACCAAGTTTTAGAACTTAACTCCTTTGTTAGATGTCTTTTCTAAGATTTTCCTCTCTTCTTTTAGCCCTTATTAGGCCTCCTAAACCCTGTTAATAAATTAGTGACTCAAATCTATACACAACCAATCCATACAGGTATAAAAACATCATAATCAATTAGGTCACATGTAAATTATTAATATTATAAATATTTTGACCATTTTGGATGGTTAGAACTTTACATATGAGTTAAACCCTAGTTTAGGGTTTCTTGCTTAATGTTTCCACTTGAGAACACTTAAAATTCTAGTGTGTGTGTTTTATGAAGTTTCAAATACTCCAAATAGGTTCCTATGGTCTGTAACACATCTCCACATATTTCTCCATCTTTTTATGTTTGTGATCAATCCACTATTACCCTTTTCATATCAAAAATGCTCTTGATTCTATTAGCAAATGCATGTGTATAGGACTATGTCTCAGTTTACCATCTCATACTTCATTATTTATCAATATAAAGAGTCATTAAACGTTAAAAGGAATAATTTTCACTTACCAAAACGTTCCTTACTTTTGTAACACGTTATTTTTTTATCATATCCTTCCAAAATTCCAATGCATAGTAAATTGTGACCATAAACAACTACAAAAAATAAGGTTTATTATCATTAATATCAACACCATATGAAATCATATGAATTATGAATTATATATTGATAAGTGTAATTTAAAATCACACACTAGAAACTTACTCACATTAAAAAGCCTACCTTCACCTTTCACTCTCAGTCTTTGAATCACATAGTTTGTAATTAAGATAAGTTACACAAAACAAGGGCTTGTTCATAAAAGATTCTACATACTAGATGGCTTAAATAATATTCCTTAAAATATATAATATTAAACACTTTCTAATAACCTTCAAAAACATTAATACCATCCACAAATTTTATCACATTACTATTCTAAAATCACAGTTTGCCAACAAGCAGAAACCCTCCTAAACAAGGTTTGTATTCCTTTCCTCTAATAGGAACATCCTTCTTGAATTTTTAACTCTTAAAGGTATTTCCAAAAAAAAAAAAAAAACATTAAATTTCAATGAAATTTGAAACATTCTCAATGACATACATTCATCAATCTCATGTATGTAGCCAGTAATAATAGTAAAGACCTTAAAATAGAGGTATGTAATATGTTTATTCATTCAAATAGGGCTTTCAATGTTCCCCTTCATACCATCACTTCACAATTACATTCCTTATTATTTTCTACTTTTAATGGAACCTTCTCCTACAATCTAAAACTAACTTTTATCTCCTACAAAAGTTCATAACTAAATCTTGCCTTCTTTTCCCACGTATAGGTTTGTTGTTTACATGACATTTTCTTGATTTTCACATAATATGATATGTTTACACCATAAATATAAACTAATGACCCTTTTATTGATATTTTATACTATTTACAACCTATATGCATGTATATACATCTACCACCTTCATAAATTGCTCAAAAGTCTTTATACAAAGTTCAACAACATTCAAATTTTCAAATAGTGATTTTGGAGGGAAAACCTATAATTTGAATTATATGCATCTTAACTATCTACGATCTCTACATATGGACTTCTTAAGACCTCTATAACCTGTTTTATACCTAATAGACCAACTAAAAACAAAATTGGATCATTTTTTGGGTCTTCATGAGATGCCCTTGCATCATACTCCCAGGGAAGATAAAAACTAAGCTCCAATAGATTGGTATGCTTATTTCATCTCTTCTAATTCATCTCTCTTAGATCATCCTCTATTGATCCTATCTCTACATGATTCATATACTCACTTATCCTTTCATGTTTGTCTCAGTCAAACACTAATTTGCTTGTCTCATATCCTTATTTTCTTACATCAACAACTTGCACTCTATGTGCACTCTCTTCTTCCTCTTTACCTTTGTCATGTGGGCTAGATGCCCCAATATACTAATAAAACTCTTGTACTTTAATCTTATTCTACTTCCATCTTCATACCTATAACCAATATAAAAATAATGTCTTGCCTAATTGTTGTCTCAATGAAATTCAATCCTCCATAAGGCTGCACATCTTCAACCTACCATTCTGCTACAATCATAGTTCTTTTTTTATGTTCTTTGTCTTCCTTCATAAACTCTTCATCTACTGCAACATATAATATCTCATTATTTTCTCCCACTTCATCACTCAATAATTTCTCTATGGATACCAATTCTACCTCTAATTTCTCATTACTTTCATATACAAACATAAATTTATAATTCATACCTTCTTCATGGGTTTGTACTCCTTTGTCCAAGCCTTCAATGAGTCTTTCCAATTGATATTCATCTTCTTTGTCATGCTCAACACTTGGCTAGCTACAATTTTTATCTTTTCATTCACTCAACTTCATCACATCCTCATCAAGGTATTGATTTTCCTCTTATTCCTTATGTTATCCTCTCAACCAAAGCATTTTCATTTCTCTTTTCAGTTACTTGCATAACAACTTCTTCTACTCTCTCTCTCTCCTCTCTATTTTCTTGTAACTTTATTTTCTTCATCAATAGTTCCAATTTCACTTATATTCTACAACATGACCAACATCCTATCCATCTACTACCTCATCTCTTGCATCTCTCTTTCCATCTCTTTTCTGTGCTTGGTGTCATCTTCCACCATCTTCTTCTTATGATAGATTCTCTCATCCATTATGCCCTATTTATTCTTACTTATATCTTTCCTCATCTCCTTGAGGATTTCTATCAACTCCTCACTTGGACATATACCTCTTTTTGACAAGCCTTCACTCTCTTGACACATATTGACCATTCACTTGGTCTATCTCTCTCTCTTGACCTCAACTGGGTCTCTTCTTGTCCTCACTTAAGACTTCTCCTCCTTTCCTACCTATAAGACTCTTTCTCTCTATCGATCTCTATTTATGAGCCTGTCTCACTTGATCTTGTTAATATCTCTCTTGATCAATAAGCCACACTTGGATATAAGACTTGTACCAAATTGTCTCAACCTTCATGCACACTTCAACACATCAAATCAAAACTCAAAATCAACAAGTACCTTGTTATGCCTGATACTATCATTAGATTCTTGAATAATCTTCCCACTCTGATACCAACTGATGTATAGCTAATTATTCTATACTTTGCCTATTCAACTTTTGATACCTACACACATCATCACTCTACAAAATAAACTACATCTTCTTTACCTTATCTAAAAATTCTCTTTTTATTTCATGAGACTATCTTTTTTTATTTTGACATTATTTAGGATACTCTCATTCTAATTTAATAATCCATTTTCATCTCACTCTAGCTTATATATCTCATCTAGATATTTACATTCACTTTCTCATTCTTAACATTCACCTCCCACTCACTTCCATTCATTATCCTAGGCCAAAACACATCAATACCAATCTGGGTCTTAGATAGATATTCTATCCATTTGGATTTCTTCATCCAAGCTTTAAAAAAAAATTCCATCTCCCTTAGATCTTCTTGGTATCTCAAATCTCTATCTTTCATTATAAACCTACAATTCTCTTTTCTTCTCTACTAGCCCTTTTTATATGTTTTTCTGATTCTACTTTCATATACAGAATGTTATTGAAAAACTAGTCATGTATCTAACCAACCTATATCCTTTTACATATATTCCCCAAGGTTCCAAACTTAAGTACTTTACTAGATGTCTTTTCTAGGCGTTTCCTCTCCTCTTTTAGCCCTTATTAGGCCTCTTAAACCCTATTAACAAAACAATGGCTCAAATCTATACACAACCAATCTGTACAAGTCTAAAAACATCATAATCAGTTAAGGAACATGTAAATTAGTAATATTATACATATTTAACCTTTTTGGATGGTTATAAGCTCAAATATGAGTTAAACCCTATTTTAGGGTTTCTTGCTTACTATTACCACCTGAGAACACTTAAAATTCTAGTGTGTGTGTTTTATGGAGTTTCAAAGACTCAAAATATGTTCCCATGATTTGTAACACATATCCACACTTTGATCCATCTTTTTATGTTTGTGATCAATGCACCATTACCCTTTTTATATCAAAAATGTTGTTAACTATATTAGCAACTGCATGTTTACAAGACTGTCTTAGTTTACCATCTCATACTTCATTCTTGATCAATATAAAGAGTCCTTCAATGTTTAAAGGAATAATTTTCACTTACCAAAATTTTACTTTTCAACACATTATTTTTTATCATATCTTTCCAAAAGTCCAATGCACAGTCTACTATGACCATAAAAAACTACAAGAAATAAGGTTTCTTGTCATAACTATCAACACCATATGAAATCATATAAATTTTTCACTATATATTGATAAGTTTAATTTAAAATCACACACCACAAACTTACCCACATTAAAAAAATTTCCTTCACCTTTCACTCTCAGTCTTTGAATGACATAGTCTACAATTAAGGCAACTTACACAAAATAGGGGCCTATTCATAAAATATTATACATACGAGATAACTTAAATACTATTCCTTAAAATATATAATATTAAACACATTATAATAACCTTAAAAAACATTAATACCATTCAAAAAAATTATCACATTACCATTCTAAAATCACAGTCTGCCAACAAGTAGAAACCCTCCTAAACAGGGTTTGGTTTCCTTTCCTCTAATAAGAACATCCTTCTTCAATTTTTAACTCTTTAAGATATTTCCAAACAACAAGAATTATATTTAAATAAAATTTTAAATATTATCAATGACATACATTCATCAATCTCATGTATGGAGCTAATAATAATAGTAAAGACCTTAAAACAGAGGTCTGTAATATGCTCATTCATTCAAATAGGGGTTTCAACATTCCCCTTCATACCATCACTTCACAATTACATTCCTTATTCTTTTATATTTATAATGGAACATTATCTGACAATATAAAATTTACTTCTATCTCCTACAAAAGTGCATAACTGAATCTTGCCTTCTTTTCCCACGTAAAGGTTTGTTGTTTACATAACATTTTCTTGATTTACACACAATATGATATGTTTAGACCATAACTATAAACTAATGACCTTTTTATGGAAATTTTATATTATTTACAACCTCTATTCATGTATATACATTTAAACCTTCATAAATTTCTCAAAATTATTTATACAAAGTTCAACAACATTTAAATTTTTAAATAATGCTTTTAGAGGGAAAACCTATAATTTGAATTCTATGCATCTTGACTCTCTCTAAAATCCACATATGGACCTCCTAAGACCTATAAAATATATTTGACACCCAATAAAATAAATAAAAACAAAATTGGATCATTTTTGAGGTCCTCATGGGATGCCCCTATATTAGGAAGAGAAAAAGCAAAAATAACTTAAACTTGGTGTGTTGGAAGGGAACACCATGGAAATAATGCTTCCTATTTAAAATATTGGTTTTACCACTTATTCCATCTATGTGAGAAATATGTCACATTTTATAAACCTTAGGTGTTTGATGTAGGAATATCCAAAGGTTTTTAGAATCTTGAATTAACCAAAAAATAGAGTGGCACGTTTGCATGTTTCTGTTGTATTTTTTATTTTTGTGAGCTTGTGAACCTCTGAGAATGATGTAAAATTATTCCTTTGTCATAAAATGTTAAAAATATATTTTATCTACTTATTTCAATTTACATGGACTATTAATTCATAGACACTTGTCACTATGGTTCTGTAATGGAGTAAAAAATTATAAATTGAAATTCAGAGAGGCAATATTACTTGATAATTAAATATGTGCATCAAATTTTAGATAATGCATGCTTTTATAAGTGTGCATCATCTCATTTATTGGTGACACTTATAAATATGGTTATTTAACACCATAGTAAATTAGAAGGCTAAATTTGGTTAGATGATATAAAATGTAGGATAAATTTTGTACATAAAATTTTAGATCAATTGGAGTTATATCGATAAAGTTATGATAGTTTTTAAAACTATCATTTGACTTTAAAATGTCACTCGAGTATCTGAGAGTCAGTAGTTTGGTTATTTAATGTAGTATCACTTGGGTAGCTAAGAATTTTGGAGTTTTTTGTTAATTTATTTTGCATCATAAAATCCATGTTTCACATTATGAAGAGGTAAAACATTAATGTTTGATGGTTATGTGTGACTATCTTTGCTTTGTGATGTATGGAAGCAGTCATTATAAATAGTTTAGTGTTTAATGAAAAAAAAAAAAGCTTCCAAACTCTTATACATTATGTGGGGATTAGGTAAGTTGAGGAGACACCCTATGAAGCTTGGGATGTCAATGGGATACTAGAATAAAATAAATAAGTTATACTTGAGAGAGGGATGAGTTATACAAGATAATAACTCTCTAAGAACAAGACAAAGAATTATTCTAGTCTAGGAAAGACTGCATGAGGGTCTGAATATTATTCATACATTATAATAATCCTATCAACGCATGTGTGTGTGTGTGTGTGTGTGTGTGTGTGTGTGTGTGTGTGTGTGTGTGTGTGTGTGTGTGTGTGTGAGAGAGAGAGAGAGAGAGAGAGAGAGAGAGAGAGAGAGAGAGAGAGAGAGAGAATGTGTGTATGTGTATTTAAATATAATTTTTAATATTTTAATGTAATGAATATGTGTTAAGTGCATCAAGTATGAGTATGTGATGAAAGTGTGTCCATGAATGAGTCTTTAGCCCAAGCAACACATAGATAAAAGTGGTCCTTATGTGGATCCTATATGCAATCAAAAATGCATCATGTCTATAAATCAATCCTAACTTATAGAAGATAGATCACACCATACACTTATGATTGGGGACACATCTATTAAGCATGAATATGACCAATATAGGGATCTACTAGACCTGATTAGGGGATCTCTTACTACAATACACCATGTTAAGGAGGGTTCTAAAGCCTTTAGTCTAATATAATCATGTAATAACCTTAAAGGGGTCTTGAGTTTTGATATTTGACCTAAATTAATAATAAGTAAATTAAATATAATATAGTGCTTACCAAAGCTTATGGCACAAACTTGGGGTTAGAAACAATAAAACTAAACATGCATAGAAGACATATACTCACATCAATGTATACATAATCCTAATGCATAGAATAAAAGTATAAATGCATATCTATCTACTCTTACAAAGGAGAAATAAAGTTAGGAATACTTACCTTTGAAGATAGACCCACTTAACCTCAATCTCTCCCTTGGCCAAGGTGCTTCACAAGAGTTTGTTGTGGTATGTAAGGATAACAAGGATAAATCAGCTCTAGGCTATACAACCTATCAATACATCCAAAATAATTCTCCATAAGATAAGATTCATATCTCCAAAGAAATTATAGAACCCTAAGCTTTAATTTTCAATTAGAATGGTTAATAAGCAGATGTTCATTCACTCTTATTTCTTATTCTTCTCATAATAAATGATGGAAATGAACTTGTATATATAGGTGGATTTGACCCTAAACCCTTCCAAAAATCTTGGTCGATAGGGTCAACCCAGTTGACCTAGAATAATTTTTAATAATTGTTCACTAGGTTATGAGCTAGGTGAGCTAAAGGCCAAACTAGTTCCTAAGTGAAAATAACCTAAAACTATACAGGGTCAACCCAGTCGACCTAGTACAATCAACTAACAAAAAGGACTTAAGGTGAGGAAAAGAGGGATGGAAAGTGGGAAAAGACTAGAGTGTGCAAAATAGGAACAATAGCTTAGGGAATAGTTTTAAGAGTTGATTAGATTGGTAATAATATGGCAATAAGGGATAATAATCTTATAAATCACCAATGGTCTATCCATCCCTTTCTTGATACACCCTTTAAGGTGTGCATTTAGAGATTGAGTCTCTATGGATTCTTGCAAGATGTAAAGCATTAGTATTTGATAAAAGTTTAAAATATTATGTGTATACATATGATCCACTCAAATCTCATCATGTGTCACTAAGGTGCAATAGGGGATGGTGCTTTGAGAAAGAACAAAGAACACATGACACTGATGTTTAAAAAAATTGTGGTATTTTAAAGAAAAAATAATTGAAAGTAAATGATTGAAAAGGGAATAACTAAAATGTAAATTACTAAAAAGGAAATAACTAAAAAGTAAATGACTAAAAAAAAAATAACTAAAATATAAATGTGTTGCATACTTTGACTTACCTCTATCATTGGATGATTGTTTGCTATGTTGTTAGTTGTGATTATGTAGGGTGTACAGACTACTTTTGACAAACCTAAGAATACAAAACTAAAGAGAAAAAACAAAGGAAACCCAAGATAACTAGTGCTATGAGGATGGGATGTACTTAGAAATTTGGCAAGCTGGGGTGACAAATGCTATGTTAGACTAAATGACCAAGTCAAAAACAAGAGTAAATCAAATAATAAAAAATCCAAGGCTACTAAAAATTGAAAAACTCAAACAAATAAACCTTAAGTGATAAAGGCAAACTCACCAAGTCAAACTAAGGATACATGTCAAAAAGGATGGTAATCAAACATCAAATGTAAAATCAGTAACAATCCTTAAACAAAGATGGACAGGTAAAATAAAATGGTAAAATAACAATGATTAATGATCAATAACAATCCTTATCTCACTCAATAATTTAAAAAGGTGCATAAAAGGGAAAACAACATTGTTGAGTTAGAATTAACAAGCCTTATCTCACTTAACAATGGAAAAAGGTACAGACTTAGGTGCCCTTAATATAAGGGTAGTACAATAATGATAAATGGTAAAAGTAAATCAAGTCTAGGAATGTAATTCTATGGTGTCAAAAAATTAATCCATAGTTACTCAAACATGTTGTTTTGCTCTATCGATAGATAAAATTGAAACAAAGTAGTGTTAACATGTTAAGAGGTGAAGAAGAAAAGAATATAGAAGAAGAGGGGGAACTAGATTTGAAATCACAATTTGCCTATCAATGGGGGAAATGAGATGGGTGGATGGGAGAATGAAGTAAAAACCAAAGTAGATAAACCCTTTATCGAAGTTAAGACACTCAAATTAGGTTTGTCAAAATAAGAGGACTTTCGACCTTAAGGACTCTAAAAAACTTCTCTTAGCCACACAAGTCTTAGGTCAACAAATGAAGTATATAGATCATCCCATGAAGGCTATATGAATAAAAAAGTAAAATGGACCTACCTTTTCACATTGTGTTCCCCATTCCTCAAGACCCATTATAGAATTGTTGATCTACTACAAATATTGGGTACTTGTGTGAAAAATTAGGTAGCACCATAGAGTTTTTTTAATTATCCTATTCCAATCTACTGACCTAACATTCCCCAATGGACCTTGGCTCTATGTGAGGCCAAATATGGAGTTTGAGCTTGGATTAGATATAAGAGATGTGCTTGTAATCATGTATTTTAATGTGATATTTACTTTTGAGATTTGTATGTTTCCTTTTATATATCATTGCCTTTTGTTTCAAATGATTTGGCTTTTAACTTTCTTGATGTTTTTTTTATTCCTCCTCCATATGAATTTGGAAAACCAAACATGGGTGCTAAAGATGAATTTCATTTGAATACTTAGGACTTGGTTGTTAAGAGAGATAAATCCAAAGAGCATGGGGTCTAATAGTCTCATAAATCTAGGTGAAATAAAAGTGTTATCTTGACTTTGAACTTGTTTTATCTAATGTGGAGTGAAAGGAAAGCAAATCAAGAGGAATGACACATGGAACAAATTTGAATTACTTCAAATTAAAAAAATATGACAAAGGGTGAAAGAGGGATATAATGATAGTAAAATGTGATTATTTATCATAAGAATGAGGTAAATGAAGGCAAGCATGCTAACACAGATTGTTGTGCAAATTCTATCTACCAAAAGAAGCAAAAGCTAAAGTTGAGAAAAAAGATCAATAGTATTTTCATATAAAAAGAATAACACAAGATGGTAATTTTACGAGGAAGGTCAGGTCTTATTTATGGTCTTACACTACAACTCATAAAATAAAAACCCATGAGGGTGCCACAAAGTATGTGAAAAATAAATGAGATAATAAAAAGATGGCATCTTATGAGGAAGACCAAGTCCTATCCGTGTTCTTACACTACAACTCATAAAATATAAACTTAAGGGGTGCCAAAAATGTGTAAAAAAAACATGAAAATAAAGAAGACTATGGTACATCATGAGGAAGACCAAGTCCTATCCACAGTTTTACAATGCAAATCATGAGAGAAAGGGGAAACCAAAAGACTAAAAAAGGACTAAAGGTTTATAATAAGAGAGAACGGTTGTAGAGGGAGAGACCTATGTAGGTAACCTATAAAAAGTGTTAGATAGATGGCATATAAAAAGCATGAAAAAAAGGAAAGGATTCTACACTAATGTAAATATTAAAGATGAACATGTGAGAGATAATCTTGTGTCTCAAAAGTTTTCTTGAAGTTGAATTAGTTTGGTATCATGTAATGGAGAATAAGAGTGGGCATCGTAAGATGCCCCAAAGGGTAAGTGGATGTAAGGATGGGAATCAATACCCTAGAGTCTAAAATGATAGGTGGGTGGGAATTTTAAGATGCCCCAAAGGCTAGAGTAAACTATGGACGGGCTTTACAATATGCCCCACAAGATAAAAAGAGGAATAAAAGATAGGAAAAGATAAGAAGCAGAGAGAACCCTATATACTATCTAAATGGATTCAAATTATCCAAGAAAATTTTGATAGGGGACATGATGCTTGAGAGAAATGAACATAATGCTAAAAAATAAAAATAGAGAACTAGATCGACAAATAGAGAAAGCAAAAAAAGGTATAGAGTTAACTGGGTCAACCTAGTAGAGAAAATGGGGTCTAAAAACTGTATAGAGTTAACTAGGTCAACCTAGTACAAAAAAAGGGGCTGTAAATTATATAGAGTCAACAGGGATGACATAATATAGTAAGAAGGAGAGAAATAGACAATATAAAAATGAAATGATAAAAAGATGAAATTTGTGAATAAATATCTATAAGGGTTAGATTCATGTTGGGTTCACCAGAATGTATTATAAAGGTGAAGACAATGGTAATAATAAAGTGGAAATGTAAAGATAATCCAACAAGTGGTGGGATAGGATTCACATCGAGTTCACTAGAATGTATGCAATCACAAATACATCATATCTATAAATAAATCCTAACTCGAAGAAGATAGATCATACCATATACTTCTAATTGGGGACATATTTATTAAGGGGGAACATGACTAATATGGAGATCCACTAGACCCAATTAAGGGATCTCTTATCATAATACACCATGTTAAGGAGGGTTCTAAAGCCTCCATTCTAACATAATCATGTAATAACCTTAAGGGGGTAGTAAGTTTTTATATTTCACTTAAACTAATAATAATTAAAGTAAATATAATCTAGTGCTCACCAAAGCTTGTGGCACAAAGTGGGGGTCAAAAACAATAAAACTAAACATGCATAGAAGACATATACTTATGTCAATGTATACAAAATCCTAATGCATGGAAGAGAAGTATGAATGTATATCTATCTACTCTTACAAAGGAGAATAAATTTAGGAATACTTACCTTTGAAGATGAAACCATCAAGCCTCAATCTCTCCCTTAGCCAAGGTGTTTCACAAGATTTTGTTGTGGTATGTAAGAATAACAAGGATAAATCAACTCTAGGCTAAGCAACCTATCTATGTATCCAAAAGATAAGATTCATATCTCTAAAGAAAGTATGGAACCCCAAACATTATTTCTCAAGTAGAATGGTCAATAAGTAGATGTTCATTCACTCTTACTTCTTTTTTTTACATAATAAGTGATGGAAATGAACTTGTATAGGTAGGTGGATTTGACCCTAAACCCTTCCAAAACTCTTGGCTGATAGGGTTGACTCAGTCAACCTAGCATAATTTTAGACAATTATTCATTAGGTCATGAGCTAGGTCGGCCAAAGGCCAAACTAGTTTTTAAGTGAAAATCACCCAAAACTATACAAGGTTGACCCAATCAACCTAGTATAACTAACTAACAAAAGGGACTTAAGGTGAGGAAAAGAGGGATAAAAAGTGGGAAAAGACTAGAGAAGTATGAAAAGGAGGAGTAATAGCTTAGGGAATGGTTTTAGGAGCTGGTTGGATTGATAATAATATTGCAATAAGGGACAACAATCTTGTGAAGCACCAATGGTCTACCCACCCCTTTTCTAATGCACCTTTTAAGGTATGCACTCAGAGATATTGAGTCTTGATGGATTCTTGCAAGATATAAAGCATCAGTATTTGATAGATGTTAAAAATATTATGTGTATATAGATCCCCTCTCTAGTGCTTCCATCATTCAACTTAATGTTGATGAAGTTATGTGTACTTCCTAAGTCAACCAACATTATCATAATCTATTTTTTTGGGAAGCCCATAACATTAAGGGTTTTAGGAGTGTTACTACCCAAAAGTGCATGATACGAGATAGTAAGGTGGGAGTATTCATATTCATCCTTTATATCTTCCTCATCCTCACTTGAGGTGACACCATCTTTTTCATCTGCATTAGCACCTTAAATGTATAAAAAACTATTCTCAATGCATTTATGTCCTTTTATCTGCTTATTATCATAGCTAAAACATAACCCTTTTACCCAATTTTCATCAATTTGCCACAAGTCAATCTTGTATGCTGAGGAAATGATTGTGTTAGGGAATTATGTTTTCAACCATTAGTGAAAACCATTCATTTGACTAGTTTTATTTTCTCTACCTAGAATTATAATGCTATGGATTTAAATACTAAACTTAGATCAAATATGTGAACATTAAGTTGCATGCTATCTATGAGACCCAAGAACAAGTCATTCATGTTATATTCATTGATTTCATCCATACATAAGGATATACTCTAGAATTTATGAATATAATCCTTGACATACCCTATTTGTCACAACATTGATATCTAATTGAAGTAGTTTTTTGAGATTTTTTTACAACGGTGCATCTGAAACTCATTAGTAAACACCAAATAACTAATATTAAATTCCTTTTTTTAGTGTATTAGGAAAAAAAATTAGACTATTGAGGAAAAACTAGATATAGAGATGTCATGACCATATTTTGTAAACATGGGATCTAATTTAGATCTATTTAATTGATTCAAGTGAGTGGATCCTTACCATCAAACTTGTGCACTTCCAAATTCAACATCATGTTATTCAAATTAGTATTTAAGTTTTGATTCTTCTAGTTAGGAGAAATTGAATGGAGTGGTGGAGTATTTATTTGTGTAATATGAGATAAAAGAGAATCTAATGTCCCATTGATATATGATAACTAATATTTCACATCAACCATGCCCTGTTTTACCACATTTATGTCCCTTGGTATTGCATTGAGATCATTTTTCTTCACCATGCTTTGTATATATGATTGAAGTCAATGAACCATACTGATGAGTCCAAAAAATGGATCATTATATCTAAGTAATTACCTCATTTTACCATAAAATTATTCCTCTTAAGTGGATTTATATGTGCATAATAGAACTCATTACTAATTGAAAGTATAAAATGAGTATTTTACCTTAGTTGTTATGTGCAAGTATTTTTACTTGTATAAACCATTTTGTTCTAAAATTTACATGGGAAATACATAAATTTCATATGTATAGGTCATAATAATGTATTATATCCAAATATAGTTTATCTTGGCAGCATAAGAATCCTATGCACCAATCCAAAATAACTCTAAAGATCACTAGTCTGGATCCAAAGATGTCTAGTCTGACACTGAAGATGCCCAGACCAGTTCCAAATAATTATATAAAAGATATAAAATATAATTTGAGTATTTTAATTTTATTAATACAAATATTCTTGATAATAAAAAATCTATCAAATTTTTGGGAACAATTCTAACAGTCATATATATACTTTCCAAAAATAGTAGTATCTATTTTTAGCCATGGTATTTATAGAAGTTTCTAATGAGTGACTATAATTATTATGTTTTGATCTTATAAGTTTTATAAGATTAAATGGTTATAGTTTACAAATAAGTTACAAACAATAACAAATCAAGAATCATGCAAGGAACTAAATCCAATGTTTTCCACTAGTTTTCCTTCAAACATGGAATGGATGTTGTTATGTTATTTTTTTGTAATAATATAATATCTTAGTTAGAATTTGATATCATTAGTTTGTTTCTCTATCTTAAGACATTTTTTGTAATATGTGGTAATATATAAACATATTCTTTTGATGATAAAATGTAGTAGATAAATAGAGTATTAAGGATTGAATAGCTTGTGTATCACTATATTTAGCATTGTAAGCATTTTTAACAAGTAATGAGAAATTGATTTCATTAATTTTATATAAATCTAAGAGTGTTATAATCCTATTATAAGGGAGATAAGGGGCCCACTCAACCAAAAAAGTAGGATCTATTTTGGCATTTATATGTTTATTTTATACTTTTGTGTGTTTTAAATTTTATCATATATTCTCTTATGCTAAATATTTTGATGTGCATTTTACCTGTAGGATAGAGTGTTAATGTGTATTTTAAGAAATATTGATTCCAAATAATTTCTCTTTTCAACAAATAGAATATCTATGTTTTTCTATTTCATGCAATTTATATTTCTTCAAATAGACTAAAAGTGTGTTTAATTTTAGACAATTCTAATTCCATCAAGAGTGTTTCTTTTCTAAGTAATCTCAATTCAATAAGTATGTTTGATTTCACAAGTTATAGATTAGATTTAAATTCAAGCAAGTAGATTATAACTTACAAGTAGATGATCAATAAAACACCCCAAAAAAATAGTTGGTTGTCATCATTTGGCATACGTTATTGTCGACTATTGTTGGAAACTTCTTGGATTGACATAACATATTCATCTAAATGAAGAGGAAATGAATACTCTAATCATTTTTGGTGCCATTTTATGGGATTTTATAGGTGTTATTAGGGTATAAAAAACTTAAAATGATAGATGATCAAGAAAGACTTCCCATAAATTAAAAAAATTATGAATAGACAAAGATTCAAAGGGAATATATATTTATAAGAACTCCAAATAAAGAAAAAGTACTAATAGGTCACAATAAAGTGTATTATAGTACCTTATATGAAAATACATTCAAACTATTGAGGAGAAACCACTATTATCCTAACCTGAACTTTGGGAACATTCCCCAAAGCTAGGTATAACCTTATAAAATAAGTAATCTAAGATAAAAACTATTGTCGATTAGAGTATTAAATATCAATGAAGTATCATTCTAGCCACTTATGAATATTCACCACCTCCTAAGATAAACTTTATAAAATCTATTGGGAATAAATGGGAGACAACATTAAAAACATAGTAAATCTATAAACTAGGGTTGAAGCAGGTAGAGCTCAACCAACAGGGAAAGCTTTTACCTACTCTATTGTCCTATATCTAGATAAAAATACTTCAATAAAAAAAATCACCATTTATATTTCTTACTTTTAGAGGAATGTCAAAAAATATATCCTGACCAATTCTTGTTTGAATTCAACGTATTATGTCAGACCTATGACTATAAGTCTAACAACCAAAAGTTAAAATTATTTCCTTTAACACTCAAGGATTCAACTATCAGGTTATTTATGGGATTACAAATATAATCCATTCATCCATGGGATGAAATAGAAAACATATTTTTGGAAAAATATTAGGATTATTGTAGTGTGTGAGATAGAAAATAATAATTTGTTCATATAAAACAAAATAAAGATGAAAATATGGAAGACTATCTTGCTTATTTCTTTTTTGTCCTTAAAAGTTATGGATGTGAATTAGATGAGGAAAAAAGAAAAATAGTTTTCTTGAAAGGATTAGATGATGATGCTTATGAATTATTTAACCTAATGGGAAAAAGAGACATAAATAAGCTTGGTCTCAATGAAATTATTGGATTATGCAAGATCTACTCAAGAACAAGGGATAGTATTAAAAATATAAAACATAAAAAAGAAGCAATGATGTAGGATAACTCATTAATGAATTATAAAATCTTAAAACAAATATTTTGGTTCAATTTAATAACACATTATATGGCTTGTAATAAAAATCTAATGCCACCATTGAACCTTTAGCCATGTATTGTCAGAAATATAGGTTGAAACATGATCTCTAAGACTACCCTCTTGACAGGGCAAATATGTGTGTTAATTTTTATGAAAATACCCGTAACATAATGAATTATTTCCTCCTTCCTATCTTTAAAAAATAATTGAAAAATATTTCTCAACCAATGAAAGAGCTCAATTATATACAAATAAAAATGAACAATTTATCTTATCATCGAATCCCAAATCAATTTGTTCCCAGAGATCCTTCTAATACATGGATGATACCATGGTATGGACCAAAACCTCCACAAACATGGGGACCACCAAATTGGTCTCCCTAATAATGGACATCACCATAGCCATGGTAGCACAACAATCCCAACAACCATGGATTTCACAAACAAATCAGAAATGGGTACTTTATAGCCCAGATTTACACCCTTGGAAGGTAGTTTAAGCCTTAAAATTTTGAGATAATATAGATAAAATAATATGCTTTGGATAGCCTAATGTTGGATTGAATCTCTAGGTTAAAAGGCTATCTCCTTTAATGTATCACTTAGGCTCATTCACTAATCTACCAAATTGCTAGGAAAAGAGAGAAAAACCTACTCTAATGGAGATGATGCACCAAATAAGTTGACCATTACCAAATAGATAAAAATTCATATAAACCATAATACTAACTTAAAATAAACACTAATCCTAATATTCATCTCTATATCAACATTTCACATGAAGGTTATGAAGAATCCTTGGGCTAGGAGGACTAGTCAAGAGGTCATAAAATGACACTAATGAAAAGACAACTCACTCAACCTTCACAACTCACTTAGACACTTAACATATCCTACAATGAAGCTTTAAAATTTAATATGAATTCTATACAAGTACAACATGTTAAAGAAGCTGAGTTAATCACTTGATAAGATCAACTAGTCATGCATACACATTGAAACTAGTCAAAGGAGGAGGTAACATCAGAAGTTTTTCATTGATCAAAGGCTTATAAATATAGATAAAAATGTCCAGCTTACACAAGAATGCTTGAAGTTATGAGAGACTAAATAATGGATACATAATTTAATTATTAAATAATAATATGATCAGATTGGAAGAATATAGATGCTGATAAGAAAAATAAGGGTGGCCAAGTTGACCTAATAAACTAGTTAGTATTGAGTTTTACCTACATAATCTAAAAAGACCTTCGTATGGTGTAGTTATCCTATAAATTTAGATATAATATGATGAATAATGGAATATATGATTGGAATAATAATAATAATGGTTCATTAATGTGTATCACTCTCTTATTACATGATTATTTAGATATGCACATCTTGATGAGCATATATGTAACCAAAATGTTCAAGTGTGTTGATTTGATCATGAAAAATGAGATGATGGTCAAATATGATGGAGATGATTATATTTTATAAGATATTATGATGTAAATGGAGATATTTCCACTTTAACATTGATGATTTAATACCTTTGATACTTGATTTTTAATTTTTCAGACAAAAGTATTCATCATAATATATAAATGAATCATGATAAATTTTATTTTTCAAAATCCATAAATTTATATTTAAAATGCAAATGTATTAAATTTAAAACAAGATACGGATAATCAAGTTTTAAATGTAAAACATAATTTACTTAAATCAATTTCAATTCAAAAATAAATGTTCACAACTTAAAATCATGATATGAATAGTAAGACTTAAGTGAGAATCATAATGTAATAAATTAAGGCAACAAAGTAATAAAAAACATAAAAAATAAGAAACCAAATAAACCACACACACAAGTGAAATCAAATAAACATTCAATTAGGAAATTATTGTGTGTGACAATAAGGCATTACTCTTAAACCAAGGGTGTGACCAAATAAACGTGACTAGAGGGAATAGAAGAATAAGGAAGGGGTGGCTGAACTAACTCCAAATATCCCATGTAATTGGACATTGCCTACATAGTCCTATAGACTTCAGGCCAAATGTAGTTCTCCCATATATTTGGGAAATTAAAAAGTGATGAAAACTTAAGAGGATAGATTACAGAGGAAAAGTAGGAAAGGGGGGATTGCAAAATGGTGAGATCATATAAGGAATAGGCTTGCCAAAATGGTAAGAGATATGCTCATAAAACATCAAAAGCATGAGATAAGGGATGGCCAAGCTAACCTCAAAAATTTGAGCATAGCCTACATATTCCAATTAGACCTCAAGCCATTTTAGTTCAACATAAATTCGACACAAAAAATGATACGTATGAATAGGGACAAGAAATAAATGATTATGATTAGATGGTTAAAATCATAAAATGGAGAGAGTGTGAACTATGAACTCTCAAAAATATAAGAGCATATGGATTAAATCTCAAAATAGAGAGAGCATAGAATGGGAATGTTTAGGATTGTTTGGAAAATTATACCCACAATGGATCATTAGCGAATGGAAAAACTTATTTTAGCACTAGGATGAGATTTAATAGCATATGATAAATTAGAATGATCATGTTGGATACTAATGGATGATAAGCAGATTATGAACCTCCAAGGACCATGTTACATGGGAACCAAAATTTATAGTCATCAAAGTGTCACTAAGTGTATATGCCAAGATATTTTCCAAAATAAGGCTTAGAATAACCTCCACTTTAAAATTAAGATCAAGACAGAAAGAAAAATTAGAATAGAGTAGGATGAAAATAAATATGGTTCATGACAAGGTAAAATGGTCTATATGATAGGAATGAAATGGATTTCAATGTAGATAAATATGCCCCCAAGTGTCAAGGTACTTATAGACAAAATTATTTACACATGAAAATATAAACATAGTTTTCATCATGGTACTTGCCCAAGGTACCACAAACATGGTTTTCACCATAGGATGAATTGCTTATCTTTCTCTTTTGATTTTATTTTTTATTTTTTAACATCTCAAATCAATGGAGGATTATGAAATGCATAATGCTAAATGTTTGATATCTAACCCATACTAATTTTAAATAACTTCTCAACTATAATTATGTTATTGATGTAGGGTATACTGATGTTATTGTGGTCTTCATTAGTTCTTGATTCTACTTTGTCCAAATATCTAAACAATATGTCTTCATAGTCTCTTTGAAAAAGAGTGTTGACATGGAGGGTATATATGGTTAGGCATTGGATAAATGATCTAATTGGATAATGTAATATAGGTCTTAAATGAATAATGAGATCATAATGGAATTTATAATGGCTAAAGGACAAATGAAGATTGGGATTTTTAGTCACACACATTATTGTTGATTTTGGATTTGATTTGATTTTGGTTATGGTGGGTCAGATATTGGTTTCAATAATGTCTTCATAAAGTAATGAGGAACTAATTGGCTCAGTTATGGCACCTCAAAGAGGTTTTCACCAACAAAGTCTTCTTGATTATTATGATTTGGATTGTCCAATATAAACTTGAATAAGGTTTCATTAAGAGATGATAATTCATTTTGATTATCCATTGACATCGTAAGTAAGGTTTCACTAAAGGATTCTATTTTTTTATTATGATTATTGTCTAGCACCTCAATAAGGTTTCACTAAAAGATGTTGAGTTTAGACTTTGATTGTCCCTAGTGCCTCAAAAAAGGTTTCACTAGATAATTAGTTTTCTACTTGAATGTTGTCTTGGATCCCTAAAAATTATATCATTGAGATGTCACCATGGAAAGAGTTCAATAATGTGTGATTCTATTAGTCCCAATCAATGGTTATGGGTGGATGGATGTCAATGTAATGACTAGGTTGGTTAATGTGAAACGAATGTGTACTAGTAATACTAATTGAAGTGTAAATGAAAACATAGTCCTCATAAAAGATACTAGGATAACTTGCATTAATGTCAAAAGAAACATCCTCAAAAACCATAAAATGATCATTAATATTTTCAAGTTGATCTACAAGGAGCGTGTAACTGATGTCATAACACGTACTAAGGTATGCTAATTTTGAAGTTGATGTAGACTCAAGTGGATCTAATAGAAGTGTATAGCCAATGTTTTAATATCTAATAATGTATGCTAATTTTGAAGATAATTTTGACTAAATAAGATCTAAACCCAATGTTGAATCTATTTCTAACATTAAATATGGTATTGATTTGAAGATGAAACCCAACTCTGATATTGGTTTTGAAAAAAAACCTGATCCTAAGGTCAATGTTGATAACAATGTTGGATCCAAAGTCGAACATGTTTCTAATGTAAATTTATCTAAAAAGTGACCCATTGAATTGCATTATCCACAAGTACCTTATTCACCTTTCACTTGGAAATGAAATATTTAGGACAAAAGAATTCTATAAAATTGGGAATGTTTGGCAATGAATGGAAGATAGACTATTGATCAATAATGTGTTCTTCAAAGATGAGTTTATCAAATAAGGGTTCATCAAATATAGGTGAATAATCATAAAGAGGATCTAAAAGGCAAGGCTCATTAAATATAGGATGATGGTCAAAACATGACTCATCACATATGGGTGATTTAATTAGAATGTCAAAAATGGGTGATTTGTCTTGATCTTAACTTGAAAGTGAATGAGTATGACTATTATTAATAAAGTGATCTTAGCATATACATAGAGATCAGTTTCTTAGAATTAGGTGTACTTATCTCCTCAATAGATGATGGCCCTTGGAATGGTAATGACAAGATATAATTAGATGGCATGATTAGTTGTGACTCTAAGGCTAGAGCAATAATAGACATAATGCAAGATAGGTTTTGGATAAATTGAAAGAGTTCGTCTATAACATATTGTCTAACAAATGGGATTGTACTTGACATTTTACATGGTTTTTGTGGATAAAAATATGAATAATCATTATATAAAGGTGTCAAATGGGTTTCCCATTGTTAGTATGATCATGATCAAGTGGGTAACTAGTAGACATGGTGTTTGACAAATGTTGTTGTGAAATAGTGTGACTACTCTTGATTAGGATATAACCTAAGTTTGCTAGATTGAAATATATAATTAATTGAGTACCTATTGTTAAAAGTCATAAAAATAGCTCATCCTTGTTGTCAAGGGATGTTGTTCATAGGCTTTGTTTTGATTTTGTGTGAATGCCATAGAATAAAATAGAAAGGTAATATAAGTTTGATCAAAGGATACCCCCAAATAAGGATACATGCAAGGGGAATGATTGGAATGAAATATCCCCAAGAAGGGTATAATCTAACTTGATTTAAATTAAATTGGCCCCAAGCAGGGTAGAATTGATGTTATTTATATTATCCCCAAATAAGGTAGATTAATTGGATTCTTTTAAGCTCAAGTTGGACTTTGATGTTGTATTGGATTCAAATGAAAGAAAGGATGGATGTCATGTCCTCATAGTTTCCAACTGACAAGTTCATTAGATTGATGAAAGAGTTTAGAAACCTCTCAACCAAGATCTATCCAAGACACTAAGATTCTATGGCTTCGAATCATGTAGTCATTATTCTTTTCATGGTATCATAGCAGTAGGTGTTATAGCCATCCATTTGCAAGTTTAATGTTGCAAGGGTTTGTTCATGAATAAAAATTTATTCTTAGCATAGTGGAGGTGTTTTGTACATATTTGTAACCTATATTTTTTTGTCCATTGACCAAGCCATATGAATCTTAGGATGTACCATTATGTACTTATTTGTAAGTTTGTTTTAGAAGCTTTTAAGGTAATTTATGCATATTTTTTTATAATTTTAGGTTGTACATGCATAAAAATCCAAATTTGAATGCATAGGGGAATATAAATGAGTTTCATGTCCTCTAAAAAAAAATTAATCACCTAATATCAAGTCATATATCCCTTTTAATAGAAAACCTACTCATTGGTCTACTAGTGTATACCTATCACCTGTACAGTTTTCTCTCGATACAAGTGGTACAAATCTTTTTTTTTTGATATAAAATTTGGTATAGTTAGCTAATAGTCCCATATTTCCTCTCATGCTATTTTGAATCATTGTTTAGGGTTGTATAGCTCTTTTGGTAGATTGAAAATTAATGTAATAGTCTTTCTTTATCATCTGGATAGTTGTACAATTTTATGTTGGTTTGAGGTCGTATGATCTAAAAAAAGAGATATGATTATTAGAGAGGATATTATTTTTAGTCTAATTTCAGCCTATAATAGGAAGTACTATTATGCATTAGGTAGTACCATCTTTAAGAATGTCAGAATAGGGCCCATTCAACTAGTGTTTTCTACATCTTACAAATATTTTTTCTAGATCTTGCAATAGGTGAAGTGGTAAATCATTTTTTTGGTGGACCATTGTTACATACAAAGTCTTGGCATAAAATCCCAATAACCACATTTTACTAAATGGTAAATCATTTTTTGGTCTTTAGTGCATTTAATGTTTGTGTAATGTTATTTGACCCATTTTAATGATGAGAAATGTGTAAAAGCTATAATTTTTAAACCATGACTCGAAATCAAGTTCTATTTTTTTTCAAAAGTGTATGTTTTTTATTCTCCATCCATTGGGGTCATATATATTTTAAAATGAATTAAATTATAAATTTCTAAATTTATGGAGGCTTACACATATTTAAGGGTTTATATATTCCTTATCATTATTTGAATTCGGAAATGTTCTTTGGAGGCAGGGGGATGGGGGCGAGATGGGGGTCATTATTTATTCTTACCAACTTATTCCTTGTAATTCAATAATGGATCCCCTCAACACCTCAAATTATACTATTTATAAAATAAAAATGAAGATACAACTTTAGCTAAAATATTTTTTGATAATGGTACTTGGCGACCTTCCCAACTTTACAGATGAGAAAGATATTGCCTGGATTGCATCTATGCAAGATGAGGCTATTCATTTAATTTTTATTAATGTTTACATTCATATTATGGATGCCACATCACTAAAGGAAATTTGGCATTCTATTTTAGCATTCTTTGAGGAGGATATTGAGCCCTTTGGGTTTTCTAATTTCTCTCTTACTCCACCTCTTGTTCCATTTCCTCCTCATCTTATTAGTGAGGTTTATCTTTTGATGATGACATGTATGATGCTTATCCATCTCCTTCTCCTATTTTTAGTGATGTTTTCTCTTTTGATGATGTACTTTCTCCTCTTACTATAATTTTTTGTGATGACACATCCCTGATGGACATTGTTCTTCTTTTTATCAAGTGACCTCCATGGGATGAGTTTCTGACAGACTCAGAACATCTATTTGTAGAACCTACCTTTGTTATTATGTGGGATGTTGAGCCACCATAGATTATCTCTTTAGAGGACTCTATTGGTTCTAGTGAGAGTACACTTTGTTGTCCCCAAAGTCTGTCCCTCATTTTTGGAACAACACATGAACTATTTTTGGTCTTACAAGCCAAAAATTCTCTCTTCTCTTATAAAAACTTGTTATGAGCCTTCAAATTCTCTATTTTTCAATTTTTTTAGCTAAGGCACCTTACAGATGATTTCTATGGACTCTGCAAGCTTAAATCTATGGACTCTACATATAGGTTTCTATGGACTCTGCAAGCTAGATTTCTATAGACTCTTTCAAGGTTAGAGAAAAATTAGAGAAAACTACAGACTCAGTTCTACAAACTCTATAGGATTAGATTCTATAGACCCTATAGGAAGAAATATATAGAATTGTTTTTATGGACTCAAATCTATGGACTCTACAGGTGGAACTACGGACTTTGTAGGAAGGAAATCCACAGGCAAAATTCTACAGACTTCACAAGATTTCTATGGACTCTATAGGAAGAAATCTACAGACTCAATTTCTATAGACTTCGAGGCTTGAAATCTATGGACTCTGTAGGATGGATTCTATGGACTCATTTCTATAGACTCCACCAGTTCTACAAACTTGAATCTACAGACTCTACAAGAAGAAATCTATGAACTCATCTCTACAGACTCCCCCAGTTTTACAAACTCGTATCTATAGACTCTACATGTTAGTTTCTATGGCCTCTGTAGGAAATAAATAGGTTCTCAACACTTAGCCATTTTTCAAATCAAGAATTTTAAAGGAAGGTCTTCCAAGAACTTGAAGGACAAGTGCCCTTGCAGAGGGCACTTAGCAACCAAAATGGACCGTTGCAACTTTTCCAAAAAGTAACCTTAGAGCTCAAATAACCCTTGCAGAGGGTAGGCGTGGAGCAGATGGACCACTTCAAAAGCTGAATGAACAAAGGAATTCCTTCATAAGGATTTTCCATGGAAAATTTGTTAAGGCAATTCCTTTAGACAAAAAGTTTGAAGGAATTCCTTCAGAATTTTGTCTGAAGGAATTAGTTTGATCGAAGAATGAAGCCCAAAACTTGAGGGAAGAAAGTGGGAAAGATGCAAAGGTGAAGGAAGATTTCCTTTAGACAAAATGTCTAAAGGAATTCCTTCAAACATTTTGTCTGAAGGAATTGGATCCTGAAGACCACCCAAAGCTGAAGGACCCCAAAGACTACCCGAAGGCCATCCAAAGGACCCTGAAGGGCAAGTACCCTTACGGGGGGCTCTCACTGAAGAAAGTGAACCATCTTTCAAGACCCTGAAGGGCAAGTCCCCTTTGAGAAAGATCAAACCATAAAGCTAAAGGAATTGCTAAGGAGGATGATGGGCCTGCAGACGTCAAAATCAAATATCGTGAACTAGCTGTTGGGATCTAGAAGTTTGATGACGTCCCTGCAATAGTCAAAATCAAGGCAACCAACTAGCCATTGATCTTTTTAGGCTTAAGCAAGGACCCAAATTCATTCAAAGACCTTAAGGCCAAGGCCAAAAGGGAGAACTACTGAGAGGAGAAGTTGAAAGAGCTAGAAAATCTAGGAATGTAGCCCCAAGAGCTCAGATTCTAGAAAAAGACAAAACTAGAGAGAGCCAAAGAGGGAAATATCTATGTAGCAGTTATTATAGTAGGTGGAACAGTCCATAAAATAGATATTTTGGCTTGTAAATATTGAAGGTGTAGCCTATTGGTCTCCCTCAGAGTAAAGACAAAATGGACAATTACACAGACATTAGAGGGGATAGACCAGATGATTCAAACCTAAGAGAAGACATATGAGATGAAATGACATGCCATAGTTAAGGCAGCCATCCTATTTTCAACATGGTCCTTTGACAAAATTGAAGACTCATTCAAAGCATTGAATGCAACATGGGTCACTCTATGGAACAAAGCACTAGTCTTTTTGGGGCTGTTAGATATTGTAAATCCCTTCTTTTTGGAAGGGAGATCTTTTTGATTAAAAGAAGCAAAACTCTACCAAAATTGAGAGGCTATCACTGAGACTTTGAGCTCAAGTTGTTAATCATTTTTCTTTGTTTGAATGAGAAAGAAAGTTATTTTTAGACTTTGTGATGTCATAGCTTGTATCATTTAGGAGACTATTCTTATGTTTGCCTTCTGAATGTGCTCTTGTCCATTGAATGAAATAAGTAGAACTAGTGTAGATAATCAGGAAGGTGTCCTGAAGCCAACTGTGGGAAGACTTTGTGTTATCTACAATTGCCTTTAGTGTGTTTCTTTATTTTTTATTTCTATGTAAAAGACCTTGGGATGACTTTGTGCCCTCATTGTCTTTCATATTTTACTCTTTGGGTAGCTGAAGTGGAGACTTGGTGCTACACTTCATTCTGCTAGTTACTGCATCCTGTTACCAATCATTTGTCACTATCTGAAAGAATTATTGTTGTTTCCTATAAGATGACTTTTGAAAGAAGAGAAGTGCCTTCAGTGTTTTCACCTAGATTTCTCCTTTGCCTGTGAACATCATCTCTAAAAAAAGAGAGATGGATGGTGTTACCCTACCCCTGAGTGTTATTTTTTGCATATATTTATAGTATATAGCTCTTAATATTTAATAGGGAACCTCCCATTGATAAAAGGAGAGATTTGTCCCCTTTGGATGTGGTAAACCTGTAACTTTGGATGACCAATCTCAATTGCTATGGTTGATAAGACCTATTTTGCTCATTAGTTAGCTGATTGACAAAATATTCACCCAACACACTTGTTGATCATTATGCTCTAATTTCTATAGTTATTATTTTAGTGAATGTTTAATGTCATTTTTTATCAATTCACTTATGTGGTATTACATCTATTTATTAAGCATGATCTTGATAGACTTATGCCACACTTTAATTTGGACATGATTCAGATATATTTTTATTATTGCCTTCTTCATATTCCATTATGGAATGGGTAAACTTATGGTACACCATTCATGTTCTTCCTTTGGAAAAAGGAAGAAACATTATTTGATGTGGATGGAGCTTATATAGTCTTCTAGTTGGGGATATCAACATAGATAATGGTCATCTTGTGAGCCTAATTTAGAGTATCAATAGCTTCAGTATCGATGGAAAATGTCATTGGGGGTATTCCATATGAAGTCCTTCTTTCCTTCTTTTACATCATTTTGGGGGGCCATTTTTTTCCCTATGGGTTTTCTTTCTTTCTCCACTTCATGTATACATTGTACATGATTTCTTAATCATGCCTTGTTGCTAAGACTCATATTATGGATAAAATAATTTATTTTTGAATATTTCTAGCCCTTAGTTTCACTTGATGGGGGTTTTAAAGTAGGTTGCTCATGTTTACTAGGTGATTTTGTCTTTTTCCTATTATGGACATGTTACTAGAAAAATCAAGCTCTAAGAGCCTCAATTATATACCTAATCAGATAACATAATTGGTATGAATGTTAGGTAATAACATCCCAATCACCTCTCCTTAAATACTCACGAGAAGGTAATGATAGTATCCAAAATAAAAATGAAAGGTATTTCCATTTTGATTCATAAGTTTCCACTAAGGGTAAGTGAAGAGCATAATAACCAAATCTTTTACGATAAATAAATTATCACCTCCAAGTTTCTAATTCATCCTATCAAATGGGAGAGTATATGTGTGAATTAATTTTTGTTACTTGGAGTTACACCCTTTGAGGAGATGACAAGGCTCTCCTCATCCAAGTGGCACAATGGAATCACCTCTAGGCTTGTGGGTAGCCTAAGGAATGAGGTGAATCTCTAGATATGGCTACCTACCTTGATGTACCACTTAGGATTGAACCTACTACTAACTTTAGGGGTGAAAATGGAGAGAGATAAATAAAATCAAATCTAAACTAAGGAGGTGAGACACCAAATCAATTTGATGACTTCTAACCAATTGCATTCTACACTTGAGACTAAGAAACTAACCAAAACATACACATTTCCAATCCAAGTCTTCTTGCATCAATAGTACATTATGATATTATGAAAGAATATCTTATGATAGGAATACTAGATAAGAGGCATTGAATAACATTGATGAAAATAAAAACTCACTTAAATATGGACATCTCTTGTAGAACTTCACATGCCCTGTAAGAAGAGGCCACAAATAGGTGGAAGAATGTGACAACTTGTTAAGGAATCCATAGTCTTCACTAATCAAACCCAAAATTTAAGTAAAACACACTAATTACGGTCATAAAAGAGGTAAAATTAGTCATTTTATTGATAAAATGGTATAAAAATAAGTTTGTCTTTTCCATACTCAGGTGGATCATCCCTTACAATGCCAAAATGGCTAACTCTTATAGAGTTTGAGAGAGAGAAAATAAGAGAAGTCCAAGGGTCACAATGACACTTTTCAAGATGAAAAAATTATTTATACATCTATGAAAAGATTATATGGGTTTAACCATGCAATTTCATGAAGTAAAAATGTCAATCCAAGTCATCAAAGTTATGTAAAGTGGCACAAAACTCCTCCTTTTGCACAAAAAAATTGTCTTCATGATTGGGCCTATTTAAACATCCTCTAACTAGTGAGGAGAAATAAATGATTGTAATGGATGGTAGGGACATGATACATGCTTCTTCATTCATTTTTTTCATTCCTAGTCTTTTGGAAACCTATGAAAGTGAGCCATCATCTTCTGTTATCTATAAAATTGCCCCTTCATGCACCCTACACACTTGGCCTCTAAAATACCTTAATTTGTCCATGAAAATACATGAGATGGAGTGGTTTACATTTTTAAATATCCTCCATGGCCTTGGAATCATTAGGGGCACCTTAAAATCACTTTTCTTGAAAATTTCCTCCCTTCTCTCTAGCTTGCTCAATATGCCAAATTTTTCTGAGTTGAAGGACCTATTTTATACACTTAAGAACATTTTAAAGAAATTAAACCTACTTTTTGGGTTATATTAAGTCTCAATATTTCCATCCATGTGATTTTCATCTCTTGAAACTTCTTACAACCTATAAAATACAAAAAATAGTGAGAAAAAGATTGTTCCTAACTCCATCCATACAATTCTATACAAATAGCTGGCATGTGAGGGAGCCTAAGGGAGTCATATATAACATATAATATCTAATATAGTAAAAATTTGTCATTAAACTAGCCTTCTAAGCTCATTTTCTCCATCAGGTCCTAGTTAAGGGTTTAAGAGGGTTTAGCTTGTTTTGACCCTTAAGCTTGTTTCATAAAAAGATAATGTCCAACATACCAAAAAAAATCATGAATTTGGACTTCAATACCCTTTATAAAATTTTCTAATTTTTATGGCTTGCATGCATATCCTCATGAAATATATGAGCTTTAAAAGATGGCCTATTGAGTTTGTCTTTCTCCTTTCTGATAGGTATAATGAGTTTCTAAGTCAAAAGTGGATTTATTGATGTTTTATTTGCACTCAAATGGCTTGGAAGCCTTATTATTTACCTCATAAACATATTTAAATCCATTTAAAGTCATTTTTAAGGCTAGGATGAAGTTTAACATTGCATTTTGGAACTAGGTTTTACCATGCCTAATAGGCCTGAGTTGTTCTTTTAGTCAAAATGACCCTCCTTGATGGATTACATACATTATAATAGATTATAAACCTTTGTATACACCCTAAAATCATTTTCAAATTAGTTATAAAGCTCACTAAGATCTAGATGTGGAAGTGACAACTCATTTGAAATATAGGCTTAACTGTGTCTAGTAGACTTGCCTACAACTCTAGTCACCTAGACCAATTTTTTGCATTTACTCTCTTTTCCTTTGATTTCCCATGATTTCATAGGTGTTTTATATCTTTCTAGAACTTATTTAGTTGTCTATACACCTTGTGGCTTCATCATTTATCCTTTTCCCTTAAAACTACTAGTCTTGGTATAAAAAGGAAGTACCCCCTATTTGAGACAAAATGGGGGGTACTTCCCTTTTTTTATAAAAAAACAATAAATTATATTGGATTAATAAATTACCATACATTACCTATACAAAAATATATCCTTTTTTTAAACCATTTGACCTTGAAACCATCCACAAAACCAAAACAGACCTTTGGAGAGTAGACTATGCAAGGGTCCTTGGCATGGACTATACCTTATAGGTTTGGAGTCACTTTTACTTGTTTTCCATGTCATGAGGGCCTCTTTAGGTAATAATTATCAACATGAAATTTTTCTAGTTCCTCTTCTCATTTCCACTCCTTATGTACCTCTCACATACCTTGACTCAGTTAATATTGAGTTACCCTGTCTATCCTTCCTAACTATGAATCATGTAGGTGTTTGTGCCTAGATGAAGCTTGATAATGGTGCATATGATATATTTATATCTTATAATATATTTTTACCAATTTTTTTTACCACTTACTCACCTTTATTAGATAGTTATATCATCACTTTAAGGTTGAAATGTTCAAAATAGTCATAAGCAGTTGACTTGTTCCTTATTTTTGAGTGATAACCATGGGTGGATATGTATATTTTAGGCTCATTAAACTCATAATAGCCATGGGGAAAGTGTCTATTTTCTTACTTCATAATTTCATCTTTCAAAAAAATTCACATGCACTTCTAAACTCACTAGACTGGGTTTCTACTAAGGTAACTGGGAAACACTATTTAGACTGAGGCTCTCTAGACCTGAGTTTTGATATAAAAAATCCTTTAAATTCAATTTGAATGTCACACACCATGTTTTTGAACCAATATCCTTGTTTTTTATGCCTTCAAACATAATTTTAACATAAAAACAAAACATTTACCCTATATTTACATGTCCTACCTATAGGTCTGCTATAGGTACTCACAAGGGTTTAGCTGGGGTGATTGTGTTGAGAAAAGGGCCTTTTTGATTTCATCTTGAGACACACAATACTATCATTACCTCAAACTCACCCTAGATAATCTAAACACCATCCAAACATGCATAAGTCATTTTTCTCATCTTTCATGTCTAACGCCTACCCTTAAGACCTACCTGTAGGTCTTTGTTATGCGCATATATTAGCTTTAAGGAGTTTGGTTATGATGATTTGAGGACCTCCATTCACACATGAGATATATATAATCTCTTTTCATGCCTTGGGCACACTTTGGATGAGATATGATAACACTAACTACTTTGATTGAGTCATCACCTATAGGTGAACTTTTAGGAACCTGTACGGATTGAGATTTGTCTTATAGGAACATGACACCACCACTAAACCTCTTTGGATGGTCATTTAGATCATGAATGCCATATCCATCATCAAAATCATTTAAGCATAAAAACATAGCCTATTTTGTAACTTGAGGCTATTATAGGTCTCTTTTGACTCAAGCCTATAGAGGATACTGGTTGTTTTTAGTGTCTCCATTGATAATTTTGAGCCATCAAAACATCCATCTCTATTGATCATCCTTTTTTAAAACATGGCCTAGATCTTGTTCATACTAGAGGTTTTAAATTCCACTTGGATATGTGTTCTAAATATCCATGGTAGACATGCTAAAATACATCCAAAAATCCATAGGACTTCTATTATGCTCCTTTTGGGAAAAGGTTCCTAAACTTAGTCATGAGTTTCAAACATGATTTCAAACCTTTCCTTGCCCCATTTAACACTTCAAATAGGTTTTAATGGGTCCACCATATGTTATGATTGATAATATCTATATCATATTTTCAAATCTCACATTTAAAACTTGTATAGCCCCAAAGTACTACTTATAGGTAGTCATTAGTATGAATAGGCAATAGAGTGAAAATGGGCAGTGTACAATATATCTATGTTTATGATATTCTATATCTTAATCAAGTATCTCAATGCATTATTCATTATAAAACACCTAAAATAAGTTCCAAAACATTTTCTACAATGTGGACTTGAGCTTCATAGCACCTGTAGGTGCATATTCATGGTGATTATGTATGGACTAAGAGTGGTGTCTCATGTGACTACTCATTAACTCTTCTTTGCAAGTAATTTGAAGGTTTGATTCACTACTCTATGGCATTGGAGAAAAAACCAAGACCTAAAAACCTTGAATATACTCCCATGAACAAGGCATAAAAGTTTGAAACATATGATTTCCCAAGACTGACTATGTGTGACAATTATAGGTTAGACTAATTGTATGGTGGTCATAATTGCCAACTTATGGAGTGTGCTTTTTAGAATAAAAATTAAAGGTGAATGGAAATTATATAACCTTGAAAACATTTAAATTATACTATTACAACCCTATATGACCATTGAAAAAGCATGAAAAACTAGAAGACAAAGGAAACCTGTCAACAACAAAGAGTGGACTAGTTTACAAACTTGAGGCTATTAGCTCATCAAAATAACTTGAAAATTGAAACTATTCAAACCAAGAGAAAATTAATAGGGTGCATAGATTAGTAGGGAGATTTAGAATCCCAACTTATTATCAATGGTTCATAAAGTTGGGACCACCATTCCTCAAACTCATTATATGTAAATTAAGGTCTCTAAGTGTATAATATGCCCCCAAGATAATTTTTCCTAAAACTCCATGAGATGTCCATACCAAGTACAAACCTACAAGTGACTTCTCTATTCCAATAAGGGTGAAAATAAAGGTGAATGATTTTGAGCAAGAAATGTTAGTTTCAAATCAAACCAAAAATGGAGTTGAGTATGGAGGAGTTGAAGAGACATATTTCCATATTTTCCAAGTGGCACATGTCCTAAAGAAGTTGTACAAGTGTCATTTACTTCCATTTTTTAAGGAAAATTGACTTTTATTCTTGTGATGAACCTATAAATTTTAGTCTTATCAGTTACTTAAGACCATTTTGGATACATGGGTCATGACATCACCCATTGACACTTACAAATTTCTCAACAAACCCATACAAAACATTAAATGTACTATTTTTTACCCTTAAAATGACCCAAAATGATAAATGAACCTAGAAAATAATTAACCAAAGATATTAAAATATTAATTTACATCAAACAACCTATAAAAAAACCTCATGACAATACATTATTACCCCTTATAGGCCTAAAAATCAAGTTTTTTACTAGGGGTGCCCCAATTTGACCCAAAAATCAAATTTGGTCAACAATAATCACATAAGCACACAAATGAACACTTAAACAAAGAATTGAAGAAATACAAATAGAAATAAACATGTTTTATAGCACCAAATCAAAAGCTTGATTCTTTTGTAAAAAGACAATAAAATGTGAAAAGTTACCATATGTTTGAATCAATCACCACACCCTTTTAGAACCTATAAGAAAACAAAATGAGTAGTTTCACTTTGTGGGTCTTTGGCATGCATAAATCTACAAATAAAATGTTAAAAAAAACCTAAAAATAAAAGGAGATAAAACATATTAGTTAGTATTTTAATGAGAAGTTACAAAATCTAAATCTTTTTTTACAAAATTGTTAAATTTTTATGATATGACAAATTCTCACACCCCTGTAAAAATTTAAATTAAAATAGATAAAAAATTAAGCTATGGTAATTTTACCAACCATTTTTAGCTAAAACATAAAATTAGAAATAAAAGGTGGCAATCAATAATTTGATAACTCTTAAAATATAAATTATCTTTCAAAAAGAATTAGAAGTTTTTAATAGGATAAATACACATGCCCCCAAAAAAATTAAAATAGATAACATATAAAAATTTTAGATCATTTTACCATCCATTTCTTAGTAAAAAAAATAAAATAAGAAATAAAAGATGGCAGTCAATAATTTGACCATACCTCCTAAAATATATATCAATTTTCAATGAAAATTTGAGAAGTTTTTTATAGGACAAAATCTACACACCCCTAAAAAATAGATTAAAATAAATAATAGATCAAAATTTGATGATCATTTTATCAATCGTTTCTTAGTAAAAATCAAAATAATGTTTCTTAACTAAAAGACTGATTAAAAGACTAGAAAAATTTGTGGGGTGCGATTTGGATCCCATTGGATGTACCATATGTATCACTAGAATTTAGATCTTTAGTTTTACTTATTCAATAATAATAAATATTCAAATAAAGTATCAATAATTAATAATCTACACCTAAGACCTCATGAGAATACAAAGATTAAGATAACAATGCCAAGAATAAATCAATACAATACAAACCTTCATTGAAAACCTCATCTTTGTGTATGATTTAGCTAAAATGTAGTTTTAGTAGATCTTCATTAATGCTATTTCATGATGAAATATATCCTTTCAATTCTTGGATTGGTTGAAACTGATGAAGAGTAGAAAGGTGATGCACAAGAATATTTGAGAATCTGACAGCACTTCATTGTCCAATTTGAGCATGTTCATTGTAAAGGAGAAGAGGTTTATTTATAATATTTTTCAATCAATGAGGATACTTCATTTTGACTCTAAGATGGTTGACTAAAAATTAATCTTCACCAATGCACATGGATCAACACATGGATTGATCACATGAGCCCTTCATCTTGTCTAAGATGAAGGGTGGAGAATATCTCTTGAAAATATCAAAGGATAATTAATATGAGTCCTCCATCTTACATGTAATATGGAGGTTGGAGAACCATTCCCAAGAAATAACATGGATCATCATTGGGGGCCCTTCATCTTATTTTCAAGATGAAGTTTTGATAATGCTCCCTAAAATATCTCACAAGTTTCATTGTAGGCCCTTAATGTTGTCTCCAAGATGAAGGGTGGAGAATAATCCTTCATATTGATTCCTTTAATAATTAGTGAGCTCACAAAAGAATATTCCATAGGATTTAAATATTATTTTTTGAATGAATATGCTTCTTAAAGGGAGAAAAATAAAAATAATAATTAATAATTGAAAGGAAATTATAATTCCATTTGCATAGAACTATAATTAGAAGAATGATTAATTCAATTAATCAAAGATCAATTTAATTAATACAATGTATGGAATTTGATTAGAATAATGATTTAAAGAAGTGGGAATTAATTGAATTAATTAATCAACAAATTACAATTATTGAATTGATTAGAGTAGAAAAATTGACTAGAGAAAATGACTACAATGATAATTGAATAGATCTAATACGGTGAATTATCCTAACTAGAGATGACCCAAGATGAATTCAAACTTGTATATTAGATGAATAGATGATTTTAGACCAATTTGTGTACAATTACATGAAGTCATTTCATTTTTTAATTTTAAAACCAAAGTGATAAAAAAGAAGTGTTTACAGCAGGCATGGCAT
Organism: Torreya grandis; assembly: GCA_037957365.1. NCBI lineage: Eukaryota > Viridiplantae > Streptophyta > Pinopsida > Cupressales > Taxaceae > Torreya > Torreya grandis. The sequence continues at coordinate 7,638,477 of JARHVA010000028.1, read as the reverse complement.
GATCATCATATCAAGGAAAGGAAATTAAAATAAGGAGATTGGGCCTTATTATTTTATTCAAAGTACCAAAATTTCAAAGGTAAACTCCACACTATATAGTTGGGTCCTTACCAAGTTGAAAATATTTTTGATAATGGATCTGTTTAATTGACACAAATTTATGGTAACATGAATACATTTTTTATAAATGGGCACAGATTGAGGCTATATCATCAACCTCTTAGAAAAGAGGAGTTCTTCAAGTAAATTCAATCTTAAGAATAATGTGGTTACATGGAAGAACCTTGTTCTTCCATCATTATTAGAGGATGATATTTTGAGTCTAATAAAGGAAGAGGATTGAAAAATAGTAAATGGTAATCCTCTTCTCCTAAAAAATAAAATTAAAAACATAATAATAAGAAAATGTGAAAAAAATGAAAACCAATAAATGGTAATTTTTTCAGGGGACAAAGCAATAAAAATAGTACTCCTAATTGACTTGTATAGTAATATATTTTAACTTATGTGTACTTCTCATCTTAAGACATGTGGAAACATCAGTACCAAGGACAACCATAGGCAATTCAATGTATCTATATTTCATTTTTATATGAGTAGGATTAATTTTGAGTTTAAAATTGTCATTTAATATTTACTTTTAAAAAAAGATTCTTCCAACTAGGGGTATGTCAAAAGGGGGTCTCCTAGAAAATGATCTTTAAAAAAAAATCCAAAATGGAATAAAGTGTCATATTTTTAGAACATCCTTTTAAAAATCTAATGCATCATTATAAGAACATGATGTCATCATGATTATGCACTCAAAAGTATTCATGGGAAAAGGTACTTGTAAGGATCATCATGATAAGGACCCTTTTTGGCATGAAGGATGGGACATGATGATAAATAAAGTAAGGAATGATGGAAGAATTTTCACAAAGAAGGAAATATATGACATATTTGAGTCACATTAAATGTCCCCACATGTCATAATAATAATTTTCTTTACCTAAAAATGCCTAATTTCATAACCAACTTAGCTCTAAGATATTTAAAAAGTCAGAGAAATAATTACACAATTTGTATAACTTGCATCTCACTCTATTTCTCAAGATAATTGTGTTCTCTTTATTATTAATTTCAATCTCACTTATTTCTAAAACCATGCTAATCATACTTTCAATTATTTGCCAATAATTTTTTGTAGCCTTAAGGATTCTTGACACACTTTACAAATGGGGTAGAAAAATAAATTTGAACTTGAATCAATATAACTCTTATTTCAAGATGAAGTTGTAGCTAGAGTGTTTGAAGAAATAATATGGTTATATTTTTTTAATAAATTTCATGGATATGTTGAAAAACTAGTAGAAGAGTTTGTCAAAAACCTAAAATGGGAGCATTCCAAGGTTAAAGGAATCATTATTCCAATTAATAGTTCTATAATTAACCAACTATTTGGGTTTCTAGAGAAAAGAATGAAAATATCAAGTATTCCTTTAAACACCTAATTTAAATATTCATGATGAAGGGGAGTTCATGCCTAATTACTTCTTTAGTACACAATCAGTCACCAATATAATTAAGAGAAAAAGAGACTTATGTAAACTTAGAGGACTGTAGCCTATTAGGTCATCAAGTTTTTCACATTTGATGGACATTATGGCTGATTAGGAGGAGATGCCATGAATATTTTAAATCATCTTAGACATAGATGAGAAAATATTAAATGGAGGATAACTATGTTTTATTTTTATATGGTATCATCCAAGTTATAGTAGATAAATATGTTGAAGTTGTAGCATCTATTAGACATTATGGGTTAATCAAATTGATATTCCAACACTATTCATTGAAAAAGGTAGTTAAAGAAGCTGAATGAGAGATATTATTATAAGATAAGTTGAAGACAAAGACCTAGATCTTAAGCTAGATATTATTCTTCCCTTACAAACATATATGGTTTAAGATAAGAAATTTCAAGTGATGAGTGATCTATGGAACCAATAAAGAAGAGGAAATAGAGAACAACCACTTTTGTGTCTACCTCTAAGGAAGCTTTTGAGCTTAATACTACAAAAATACCTATCATGGAGATATTAGATAATGAAGATATATATATCTCATCTTAGGGTCTTAAAAAGGAGTAAAAGAAGCAAAAAGACTCCAGTTGAGGAGTCACCATCAGAAACTCTATCTCAGAGAAGAAGAAGACGCATCCTCTCTGAAGATGATGATCTTGATAAAATATAATATGTGACATAAATACTTATGATCCTCAATAAATATAATTTTTTTGATGTTCTAAAATACTTGGAGGAGATTTCATTAAAAGGGGTTATGGAGTATCCATCTATCGGTATAGAGGATCTTACATATATGGTAGAGGAGATAAAAATTGAAGAAGTAGTAGTATAGCTCTCCCAAACCTATTCATCTACACCATTGTCGGACAAAAAAAATATCCACTAATTGAAGAAGAGGAGTATCCTTCTATTCATGATGAGGAAGAACATATGTAGCAAGCCATGGCATTGTCAAGATAAAAATTAACCATGATACAAGTGTAGAAAATAACATTCCTTAAGAAAAAATTCAAATGTGAGGAAGAAGGTATTTTATCTTTACAAAAGGTGTTAAATGAAACTAAAAACTAGCCCCTTAGTAAATAAAGTAAAATATCTTAGTTAAAATAAAATACAACACTTATAGACTAAGTAGATGATGGTGTGTAGACCTCATTATCTTATAATGACATCATAGCTACTTGGGAGAGAACTTGTCGAACACTAAGGGAGGTTAGGTCAGAAAATAATAAGTTACAGAGTGATATTAATAAAGAAAGGAAACAAAAAGAAAATATATATTCCATATTGTAGATAACTTTTGAACTAGGAGAGAAGCTTCTTACTTGTAGAAGACCTACCTTTGGGTATGGCCCCTTTATACAAGAATAATGATATGATTCAATATATGAAAAAATACCCTTAAGATAGGGCAACAACATATAATACTCCTTTAGGAAGGAATAACTCCACAATGTCTCTTCGAGGGGACAACCTCCAATATCCTCTTACAATAGAAGACTCAATGCTTACTTTATATCTTTACCATGACAATCATCTCCTTTAAATAGACATATATCTAACCCATGGATGGATAACCTCTTACTCCCAATGTAGGCCAACCATTACCCAATGTACTAATTCCATATGTTACTGCATTATCCTAATATATTGTACCCATATAACTAACTAAGGGGATGTGTGCCACATGTTAGCATCTCTATAAACCCATATACATTAATATATCATATCCCTAGGTACATAACATTACTTCCCTCCTTGACATGTTTCATCCCCAGAACATAGGAAGAAACCAAATAATGAGTGTGCTCCATATCATTTCATACTTGTGTCCAATATCAATCATCTAGGCATCCATATGTGATCTTGGCAAGTGATAGCTCTCCAATCTTGTTTCCAAATTGCATTGTGCTCCTCTAATTTCATTATTGATCATAATTATACTACTTTGGTGTTTAATCATAATTATTCCTCTTTTTATTCCATGTACCATATTTCGTTGCACTACTCTGATTCCAACCATGACCATAGTAGGTATTCTTCCATGCATAGTCATAATGATTTCCCCATTCATTCCATGTTCCATAGCATTTTTTATTTGGATTTCATGCATATCCATAATGATTGGAAATTTTATTTCTTGTATAGACAGAATGATTGTTGTTATGACACTTCCTCACTTGGTTCCATGATTGTTTCCTCTCATGATGATGTGGGTGTCTATATACCTCAACTTTTTCTAATATTTTGACCTTATCCACCTTTTCTTCTACCTCTTTAGCAAATGAAGTGTTCATTTCTAGTTTTATTGTATCTTTATCTATATCATCTGAATCTTCATCATGCTCTTCATCCCATGTTTCAATCTCATCCTCATGATCTACCTAGATTGTTATTAGTGCCTTTTTCACTATGATATCTAGTAAAGTGATCTTATTTTTCCTATACCAAAACTTCATAATTTTTTTTTGAATATTAATATTCATTGTTCCCAAAGTCTCTAACCATGGATATCCAAGAACTGTATCCATATCATCCATATCCAAAGCATAAAAATCTAAATGCAAAACATATTTTTCCATAATGAGCTTCAAATCTTCAAACATTGAAATATTATTACCATCTACTTGAACCTCCCTAATATTATTTGCTTGAACATGTAGATGCTTGGCCATATTCATGTTAATGAAGTTATACTTGTTGGTAGGGTTTATGGACACAACCACCTTCTTATTTTTAATGCATCCATGAAATTGAAAAATTGACTCATATTTCTTTGGAGCCAAAGTATTTGAACCCTTCTCCTCCTCCTCTTCTTCTTATTATTCTTATTCTTATTCTTCTTCTTCTTCATTATTTTCTTCCTCTTATACATCCTCTTTTTCTTTTATATCCCATTGATCGAGGAAGATTTATTTCATTGCTTCCCATGAAGAATACTATTGTGCAAAGCTCAATTGATTAAACCACCAATGTTGTGCAGGCCCAAATAAAGAAAGAGATAATTATATTTTCCATAAAATTGTTTTATTATTATTTTATTTAAAAATGAGACACCATTCTCTATCATCATCACCATCTTTCTCTGAAAATTTTTGCAACTTCATGATCTATAAAAGAAATTAGGGTTCATGACCTAAAATGTCAATAACTCATACAAAACGGATCCAAAAAGTCCCAAATTTTTACTGTAGCTTTCTCTTATGATATTGGAACCTCAGTCAAAATTTTGTGAAAAAATGTCACAAATTTTGACCTATAGAATGAATATATGAAAAACCATAAAATCACAATAAATCACTCAAAACAACTCCAAAAATTTTGAAATTTTGACTGCGCTTCTCTTATATATTCTTACATCTCCAGTAAAAATTTTGAATAAAAATTCTCTAAGGTTTTTCTCCACACAAATTACCCAAATCAAAGATCTGATACCACTTGATATGATTCAAACATTCAATATATGCAGAAATACCCTTAAGGTAGGGCAAAATCATATAATACTCCTTTTTGAAGGAATAAATCCACAATGTCTCTTTGATGGGACAACCTCTAATATCCTCTTACAATAGAAGACTCAATGCTTACTTGATATCTTTACCATGACAATCATCTCCTTTATATAGACATCTATCTAACCCATGGATGGGTAACCTCCTAATCCTAATGTAGGCCAGCCATTACCCAATGTAATAATTCCATAAGTTAATTCATTGTCCTAATATATTGTACCCATATAACTAACTAAGGGGATGTGTGCCACATGTCAGCATTTCCATCAACCCATATACATTAATATATCATATCCCTAGGTACATATCAAATAATTTTATAGATGATAGTTGTCTATAATTTTATATGGGTTGCCTCATGGATTTTAATATGGAAAATAATCCAGGGATTCCTATAAAAATAGTACCCCTGATCAACAAAATATTTTATGTGAATTATATTTGTGTAAATTTTTCTTAGGGCACATGTCCTCTTTCTTAATTAATTTATTTGTGGGTGAAGTTTAGCTTAATGTTCCACTTCTAAATTGTAAAATCAGATTTCACATAGGGATGGGATGGAATAATATGTTGTGTAAGTTAAAATTATTGGGATATACATGATGCTTGATTTCTCTAATCTAAAAAAGCTAACCAATTTTTTTGAAATATTTTATATGATCCAATGATTAGGGTAAAACTGTCAGAGTGGGCCACAATTGAGAATCAACTAGATAGAGTCAAATACATGAAGTTGAATCTATATGGAGTAATGAAATCTAAAGAACAAATCATAAGAGTAAGAAGCTAGTCTTCACAATAATAAAAATACATTAATGAATATTAGCTAAAAAATACATAAGAAGATACATTATATAGTGAGAAATTAGGTCACCCAAAATAGTAATTAACTCAACTCACAATTTTAAAATGACTTTAATTGTATTTCCCTTAAATACATGTTATTAACCTAAGCAAGCTAATAGACCATGTAAGTAAAACCCTATAGTGGGAAAACTTATACACTAACACTTCCCCCTTAAGCATAACTTAGGGGTGTAGAAGAATTAGGTCCTACATAAAGGTTTAATGAGGTACCCAAGTACATATAGATGATTCCCTAGACAAGGAAGAAGTTAAAGTTACTTAAACCCCAAGAAGAGCTCGTAAATAAAGATACTATCTCTTAATAAAGGGTTTGGTGAATATATGAGTAATTTGCTACATTGTCTGAATGTATTAAAGATCAATGACTTACTCATGGATGATTTCTTCAATGAAATGCATGTGAATCTTAATATGTTTGGTTTATTGATGGAGGATCAGATTCTTATAGATCCAAATTATGCTTTGGTTATCACAAGAGATGACTATTGGTCAACAAAATTGGATGCTAAACTTGATAAGAATCCTTTAAATCTAAATATCCTCAATGTGATTATTTACAACTCTATATTCTACCTCATTAGAAGATAAAGTAATAACATTATGCTTCTTTCTTGACCAACAAATCAAATGTGAACTAAAGGAAAAATTGTAACCTATAGTAGACTTATGATTCTAAATATTACCAGCCCAATCTAAATCTATATAACCAATCAAGTTGATGTCAATACTTGTTTCATGGTAAATATTGAAACTCTAAGTACCTTGAATATAGTGTAGAATCCACTTAGTTTCTTTCTAATACAGTTCATGTCATTCTTGCATGAATTTGGAAACCATACCCATTGTATATGAAATATTAGGTCTAATGTGAATAAGGTAGATGATACTACCAATAAGTTATCGATACGATGTATCATCAACCAAAGGATATGAAAATAATATTCAAGATTCACAGGAAATAGAAAAGGATTACGAGTTATCTTATAGATGGTCATGTTAAAATGAGCAAACAAATCAAGAGTATACTTGGATTGTGCAATAGTGATCCTAGAGTCAGACTGAGAAATTTCAATCTTGAGTAAGTAATGAAATAAACCCAAGTCATCCATTGAGAACCTATTAGACAAAGTAGTTTTCACTACTAATATGGTGGATGAAAAAATCTCCATGATCAATAGGTCATTCACATAGAGAATCAAAATCAACATTGAATCATACTACCATAAAATTTATACATTCAAGAACCCAACCAAAATAATAAAGGAGTCCATCTTGGCATACCAATATTGAGGAGCTTGTTTGAGACAATATATAAATATATAAATTTTACAAAATAAAGAGTAATATTTTAAAAATCCTTATGGTTGATCTATTTATATTTACTCTTTGAGGTCACTATAAATAAAGGCACTCTTCACATCCATCTAATGAACATCCAAGTGATGTGTTGTGGTAATAGAGAAAAGGAGTCATATTGAGTTCATTTTGGTAACTAGAGTGAACATCTTGATAAAATAAATAAAAGGTACCTGATAAAAACACTTTGCTACCAAACATGCTTTAAACATATCTATGGACCCATATTTTAAAAAATTTGTATGATAAATTCACCTACATCAAAAAAAAATTCTTCATTTAGGAAGAGGGACTAAATTACAAGTGTTATTCCTCAACAAAGAACCATATTCCTCTTCCATAGCATTATCCCACTCAATAGTGTAGGAATACTCATGAAATGATTATGGATTAGAGGTAGATGAAATGAAAACATGTGGGGTGTTCTATAATTATGAATAGGTTTGCTTGTTATTTGATTTATCTCTAACCCATTAGCCAACACTTTGCAATATATGTTTAGCCCAAAGAGGACTAGTGATTATAGATTCAGGAGGATATTCCTCATCCTCTAAATATATTTTAGGCTAAGGAGGAGGTGAATCCTTTTCATTATTCTCATCATCAAAATTAAAAGAAGAATTTAGATCATCTAGAAGCTACTCAGGTGGATCTAAATCATCAAATCCTATCCTAGAGCATATAAGGAAAGGGGAGGAGTGTCATGTGTAGAGTCTTGAGGACCCTATTAATATCAAAGACTCCTCTTAACTAACAACTCATGAGTGGTGGGATGGATAATCCTATATCCCTAAACACCCTTAGGATATCCAATAAAGATGCAAGGTTGACTTTGAAGTTCCATTACCTTACATTTATTCTTCATAATATGGGCCATAGAAAGAGATCCAAATACTCAAAATATCTTCATTGTGGGTTTTTTATTTCTCTAAGATTTAAAGGATTGACTCTTTTCAATTCTTTGTGAGGAACTCAATTCTAGATATAACATGAATAGTTGATGGCCTCAACCCAATACTAAGGTGTAAGAGACTTGGAGTCTAGCATATAATTGGCCATTTTCTTCAAGGACTTATTCTTGTACTCTTTAACACCATTTTACTAAGGACTATATAGAACTGTATGTTGTATTTAAATATCTTATGATGTATAATTTTTTTTTAAATGATTACAAACATATTCAACACCATTGTTGATATGAAAAATCTTGATGGCTTTACCTGACTATTTTTATACAAGCACATTGAAGTCCTAAAAATGATCAAATTCCTCTAGTTTTTTATTAATAAAATACACCCAAGTATGCATAAAAAAGTCATCGATGAAAGTAATCATGTACTTTTTCATGTTGAATGAAGGGTTTGGAAATAGACCAATAATGTCACTGTGGATAATCTCTAACATATTTTTATCTATCTATTATTTTCCCTTGTTATACTTATCCTTAGGATACTTATCAAGTATGTAACCCTAGAAAAATCTACTAGAAAACTTGACTCGTAAAAACCCTAAAACCATGCATCGATGACTAAGTTTCTCTAGGTAGTGATAGTGGAGATGGTTCAATCACTCATTTGATAATTTACTCACCACATATAAATTAGTGAAAAATTTAGTAGAGGGTTTATTAGGAGAAAAATGTGAGAAATTATACAATTATGATAGGTGATCTTCTTTCCCAAGTACAATAATAGAGTCACTATCTATTTTTCTAATAACCATAGAATTAGGTGTGAACTCAATTTTCTTACCTAAATTGATGTGAGTGATCTAATAAATAGATAGAAGATTGGTGAATAAATAAGAAACATATAGAACATCATGAAATGTCCCATTATTCACTTCAAAAAATACTCTCCTACTAACTTTTGTATAAGTATTATCACCCAAAAAGATGGAAGGTATAAAACAAGGCTTTAAGGATGAGAACATGTCCTATGATGAATCCATGTGATGTGATGAACTAGAATAAATAACCCACATGAAAGGCTAGGACATGATTTAAACAAGTTATTTGCCCTTATCTTTTCCCTTATTATTATCTTTAACCTTAGAAGACTTGTGTTGATGAAATATGATTAGAAGACTTAGGGACACTATTGTTATGCTTCTGAATATTTTTTTTAGTTGGTCAATCTAGTTATACATGCATTCAGACTCATCATGCCCAAATTTCTTGCAATAGTCTCATGTGAGTCACTCTTTCTTGGGTTTCCCATTTGAAGAGGACTCTTTTGATGCTTTAGACTTAGCATCATATTTTTGACCTTTTCTTTGATTTAGGTCCTTCTTATTTTATTTCTTATCCTTACTGCTAGAATCCTTATATTTCTCATGACACAATCCAAACATGCAATTTAGATGACTTTAGTGTGCCCATTTGAATGAGTTTATCTTACTCCTGAGTCAAGTTAGTAGCAAAGTCATCCAAGGATGACATGGTTCATGTAGCTCCAAAGGCATGTTTTTTAGCATGAAAGATAGAAATAAAGACAAAGTATTTATATCCCAATTTGGTAAGGATGGAAATAATCAATTGTTCATCCTTTTTGTTAATTCCACATAGTTTCAAACACAACTTGAGTGATTTAAACTTTGTGAAGAAGTCTTATACCGTATCAAAATCACCTGGGCTCAAACTAATGAGCTCATTCTCTAACTCACTACCTCTCATTATGTTCTACTTCCCAAAGATTTTTTTTAATATGGACCAAACTTTATTAGGAGTAGTGGAAGATTCAATATAAAAGAACAAGTTGGGAGACATAGATAGGCATAGAAGACCATAGGATTCGTCACTTCTATTGTACCACTTCACCTTATCTATCTTAAATGTTTGTTTGTTTTTTGTACCCATCATGATTTTGTTTAAGAATTTACTCCTCAAAATTATTTTAACTTTGAATTTCCACTCGTGATTTTTTAATGGTGTAAGAATTAGAATAAAACTCAAATCCGTGGTGCAAAAAGGAAATATGTGCTAAACTGTGTGTGCTAAAAGACTAGGAATTTACAACCCCCTTAAAATATATAGGTTTAAATTTACATATTATGAAAATATTACCAATGCATAGACCTTATAAAAACTCACACTTTGAAAAAAAAAATGGCACCTCAAAAGGAGTAGCAGGCTGAAATTTATGTGCGTTTGAAGTTTTGGATGACAAAGGCAATCTCCACTTTGTAAATTTTGAAAATTTTTGGGTGTGTAAATGTTATTAAAAAAAATGGAATAAAGTTCCCACAAAATAACTTACGCACTTTTAGAGAAAAAGTTAATCTATTTTTGGTTGGAAGTGACCATGGGTTTAACTCCCATGTTATCATGGTTTAAGACCTATTTTGAGTGCTCCTTCCTCTCACTTTAATTGATGAGATTGATGGGAGTCACAAAACTAAATCATGTTCATAGTAGTTAATAAGGTTATTCCACCTTCTACATCCAATGATAGTATCTATTTTTTACTTAGAGATTCCAGATATGTATGTTTGTATGGATTTATGATAAACCCCACAAAACCCTAGAAAATCAAAATCAATACCATGGTTTAGATTCATCTACTAGCATAACTCGGATACCAGGATGGAGTGGGCCAAATGGATAAAGTCTAATACATGAGGCTAAATCTATGTGGAGTATTGAAATCTAAATAAAAACTCACAAGAGGAAGAAGTTAGGCTTCACAATAAAAATTGTATTAATGAACATTAACCAAAAAGTACATTGGAAGGTACACTATATAATGAGGAATTAGGTCACCCAAAAATGTCATTAACTCAGCTCAAAATTATAAAATTACTTAAATTAAATTTCCCGTAATGACTTATTATTAACCTAATAAAGCTAATAAACTATATAGGTAAAACCACATAGTGGTTAAAAGCCTACACTAATAAAAATTTCAAAATATCCTGAGGAAATGCATTTTTGATTTTAAGGGGTGTGTTCAAAACCATTCTAGTATATCCCTTATTGCTTGTAATCAGAGGTGGGATACATTGAGTGTCTCCTTGAAGAGAAGACATGTCATTTCTCCTAAGAATCTCAAATGGTGTTTCAAGAGAGCTAGAGATATTATAGGATTGATACAAAAATTTGGGTAGACATATGGGCAAGAATGGATTGGCATGAGGTATAGAACACCATTGATTCTCACCCCTATGTCTTCATGCCAAAAATATAATAGTTCAAGGAGAAGAACATTTTAAAATATAGAAGACCCACAATAGAATATAAAGGCTATATATTATGAGAGTTATGACCTCAGTAAGAAATTAGGAGATATTATGTCTATCAAGGAACATATGAGACCTTAAATTGTAAGAAGTTAAGTGTGGGGGAAATGATGAGTTGATAAAATGATTCATTATATCTAATTAAATACCTCATTTTCCCTTAAAATTATGCCTCTTAAGTGGATTTAGATGTGTATAATAAAACTCATTACTAATTCAAAGTAAAAAATGGGTGTTTTACCTTAGTTATTCTATGCAAGTATTGTTACGTATTTAAACCACTTTGTTATAAACTTTGCATGTGAAAGACACTTATTTTGTATGTATAGGTCATTAAAATGTACTATATCCAAAGATAGTGTTTTTTGGAAATAAAAGACTATTAAATACTAGTCTAGACCAGCTTCGAAGATCACTTGTCTGGCTCCAAAGATCACTAGTCTAGATAGGAAGATGTCTAGTCTAAATCTGAAGATACCTAGACCAGTTCCAAAGAATTCCAAAAAAACTTAGAAAATAGCACCTTAGGCATGTACATTGATGTAATACATATATTCTTGATAAGAAAAAATATAGTATATTTTTTAGAATAATTCTAACAGTCGTATATAGGCTTTGTCATAGAGCTATTACATTTTATTTGCACTTGAGTCTTGATTATCGATATCTTGTACTTAAGTTGTGAATGTTTGTATTTAGTCCTATACTTGGTTTATTTTTTTATATTTACACTTGGGATTTTATTTTTCATATGTTATTCCTATGTTATTTATATTAACATTTAAACTAAGTTTTCCATGCTTAGGGTATACATTGTAATTATGATTGTTCATAACTATGATGCATAATATCACAAGCTACAACAAAAATCAAGCACATAGAGACTATCAAATCAATGCAATGACATTACTTCTATGAGATCATAAATTGGTATATCCTAAACATAACCTAAATGTAGAGTAATTAAACAATAAATTAATTATAATCCTTACTAATTAGGATGTGCATCTCCATACTAGAAGGTAGCCTAAATTCATGCCTATCCTATGTACTAGTTCACTATCAATCTATGATTAAAGGATCATTACATGAGCTTTATTGGACCCATTATGTAAAATCAATATTTATACACTACTTCTTGATCAAACCAAGCCACTGACCATTCTATTTATATCAATGTTAATAAGAATGAGCATCTTCTCATTAGTAGGTACAATTGAATCATTTACACGGATCAATTCTTATTATCATATTATATCCCTCATTCTATTTTTTCCCAAATCTTAGGTGAATCACATTGGTCTGAGGTCTATTTGGACTATGTAGGTAGTGTTTGGATACATGACGTATCTTGGATCAACTCAACCATCATTATTCTTCCATCACCATTTTTTTTACAATAATCACTTTGTGCATCATTTTATACCTAGTTGTTTATGGATTATTTAGTCTTTAAAAAATCATTAAACCATATCATCCAAATTTACATCCGTTCATCTTTAATCTATGTGACAAGTTATATCTTTGAGTGATGCTTGCCAATCTGCCCTACTAGGGCACAACCAATTTATCACAATCAAATCTAACCTATTGAGGCATAAATCATTATTTAATTTAGGTCATCCTAATGATTATAACTAACTTTGGTAAGAACATTATTTCAACCCATCCACCCTACTAGGGTGCATACCTATACCAGTGATTATAATGACCTTTGGACAAATAAATGTCTCAACCTCTATTACTAATTATAACCATCTTTGGTCAAAATAATATTTTAATAAATACATGAAAGCATTATCTCTATTGTATTAATCCCCATGGGTTAATTTCATTATTATTCTTACTTCTTTTCAAAGAATCATCCATTAATCATATGTGTCAGCCACTCCCTCAAGGGGCATCACAGGCTTACCAAACTTTATTTGGAACATCATTCCATCATTGCATGGATTTCTCTTCTTAATGGATTTTTCATGCTTTAAAAAAATGTTACTATGCTTGTGTCTCACAATGCCTTCTCAAATAGGGGAAAATTATAGACACTTAGTTTTGGCCATTTTCATGCCTAGATTGGTATTTAGTTTAATTTCTAATAAATGATTCAATTTAACCATAAAAATCACTGGAATGCCTAAATTCATCCATATAAGGGACTTAATTACTCAAAAATGTGATGGGGCTTGCTTATTTTGGGTATTACCCTATATGCACCAATAACCTAGTCTAATTTCAACCTTAGTCAAATTATGACTTATAGATTTGATGATCTTAACCTTTCAAGCTAGTAATTCAAAACATTTAAAATGATTACCAAAATATAAAAATCACTAAGCAAGATTAATTACATTAAAAATATTAATTAACTTACCTAAATAAAAATTCTAAATCAAATTAATGGATTCCATTTATCAAAAAAGGAATTTTTAGCCAAATATGAAATCAAATGTCAAAGGAACTAATAAAGTGATTTATTAATTCTTAAATATTCTAAAAATATGAAACACAACCTCACAAATATATAAAGCGAGTTTTCATGCTTCATAAATATCTAAAACTGAGGTGTCAAGATTTCATGACTACTTTGACCCAACCCAGGGTTATATTGACTCAACTAAGGTTATTTTAGACTCTAGAATCAACCTATCATGACCCCACTATTTGATACATTGTATTTTTTGTTGAGACATTATGATAGCATGATTTCTTAATTTTGGTATGGCACTCTATTTATTTGCTAATAGATGTTGAGTTGATTGTGATGGTTACAATTTTGCTTATCAGTTATGATTTTGATTCACTATATCTGTAGATGGTTTATGATTTAATGATATACATAATCCATTTAATTTCATGTTTAATATATATTTATCAATTCAAACCATATCAATGTTTGTTATTGATACATTATTTAGATGTTGTTGATGTTTATTTTACATGACTACAGGGATTGGTTGTATGAGCTAGGCTTGATGATGGACTTGGACAATTGGGGAAATAATGGGAAGGTTAATGAGCAAGTTATAATTGATACCAATAGGTAATATTGAGTTATGTTGGATTATAAGTCATTTGGTTAGCTTTCGATTCTTATCATGATTGCAATTTTATTTCATTCTTTGCTTCATGTTTTATTATTGTCTTGTCATGTTAGCATGCATAATCATCGTGTTCAATTATTAAATTTATTTCCTACTTGGCATGGTGGTTTTGTATTGTGCAGGGGATTTTTTTGCCTCCTTTGTTTGAACTTGTTATACCCATTATGGTGGTATTGGTTGCTTTACTTCAAATGGACTTGGGCCATGTTTTTGTTTTAATTAGTTACCATGTTTAAATGGTTGGCATATTAATTTTAAATTAATTTATGAAAATTAATTTAAAAATAAATTAAATTAAAAATCCAAACCATTCCATTTTTTTTAAACCAAGGGATTAACTTCGGGCAAATAGGTTGAAGGTAGTTAAGGTCTTGGAGCATGTTTGTTTTGGAAGAGGAAAAAAATTAATTGTTTTATTTATCCCAAGTGGAATCATGACCAAGTAGGGGGGAAATAATATTCCACTTGTCTTGTTATATATTTTCCATGTGCAAGTAGAGGTCAAGGAATGGCATGATTTTTGTCCAAAGTAGTTTTTGTCATTAAGAAATTTTTTTATCATGAGGGAGAATGGCGTATTTTTTTGGCTAGGGAGATTTATGACTGATACCCCATTTTTTTATAATGAAAATTTAACATGGAAAGTGGAAGAAAGGAGATTGAAGGGGAAATAAGGATAATGTAAGGGAGAGAATCAAAATGAAGGGAGAGAAGGAGAATGAAGGGAAGAGCTCATACTTAGCCATTTTATTGGTTGGTCATGGAAGGAGGAATGAATGGAAGTTTCAACCAAGGGCAGCCATAAGATTTTTTAGCTGAGAGGTATTCTTTTACTTTCCATTTATTTTTAGAGGTAAGAAGGTTATTATTTCCTTCATTCATTTAATGGAGGCATATTTGAAATAAAAACATACATATACTTGGATAAATGGTTATAAATTTGTGTGAATAAACCATATGTGAATATATTTGCATACCACAATATGGTTGGAATTATAAAACCTTGCATGATTGATTTGTTACCTGCATATTCACATAGATAAAAACACATATTTAGATAATTTCTCATACACCAAAACCATGATTGAAAATATATCTTGATGGGCTAGTTATTACATGCATCTAATAGATATTTGTACAATCCTTGTGTTGATGTAAAACTTGCCTTGAATGTTTGATTTTATGTACACGGTGTGGCTAAAAATTTTCCATTAAAAGGCTGGTTTTATGCACATTTGTGTGGCTAATTTATTACCTTGTATGGCTGCAATTTGATGTTATAATTCCTCAATGGAGGATGCATGCAATTTTCTTCACAAAATGTCTCAATGAAGTAAGCATGCAATTTGTTTAACAAAATGTCTCAATGAATGATGCATGAAATTTGCTTGATAAATGTCTCAATGAAATATGTACGCAATTTGTTTGATAAAATGTCTCAATGAATGATGCACGCAATTAGTTTGATAAAATGCCTCAATGGAGGATGTTTGTACTATTATGATTATATGATATTTTAATTATTTCCTAAATTCTTGCATGGATGTACATATGCTTCAAGATGATTATATATCCATTTAAATGTTGAGTAATACTCTCAGGGATGCATATATGCAATCAGATGGTTTTCCATTCATTTAAATAATTGAATTAGATGGATAAAAACATTTATATGGATGTACATTCATCTACAAGCTTTATTTTAAAAGCATGAAAGTATTTATATGGTTATTTTCATGTTGAATCTGCACATGAAATATTTTGTAACATTCCATTGTGAGCATGAAACAACTTTTATGTTGCATTCTCTTGATTGGTTCTCCATATCTTTTCATGCATATCTAGTTATTGGAATAGTACGTACATTCATGAATTAAGTTCAATATTACTTAGTTGATTATTTGGTGACATGTACGTTGGACATAGAACTATAACCTGATTTGGATGTTCTTAGTAGTTTCTTAATGTTATTAAATACATACCCTAGATTATAAGCCTTTATCATTGATATACAAGCTACTCTTCTAGTTGGCTTATGAATGGTTAATTTTTATCATTATGTCTTGTCTTGAGTTGGTTAAATGGCATATTTATTCACTAAACATAGATGTCTACATATATTTATTCCATTAAAGAAGTAAGTATATTTGAATTGTGCTTCATTTGGGTTCTCAATGATGTTTTAAGGTAGTATGTGGTCACCTCATGCTTGTTGTTATGGCATTGATTATATTAAATTCTATTTAGGCTCTGATTAGATTATGAAGAGTACATTCTATTGATTAAGCAATGAATGTAGATAGTGTAGTTATGATATTCATGAGTTAGGTTATTTTACATTGATGTGTATAGATGCGTGTGGACAACATGTTAAGGAATTAGTATTGCAGCCATATATATAATTTATTAGGCTAATTTTAATGTTTATACATGGATGTTATTCTCCTCTCTAGGAAGTGAATAAGTTGTACTATATTTATGTGTGTATATATATACAAATAGTTAAGCCTATTTACTTTTATCCTTATGTTAGAAACATGAATGGAAATGTGGTGTAAGGATTATAAAGTCAAGGATGGACATGAATCCCCGATGGGTAGCACTAATTAGTTTCCTGTGAATTACTTAATGTTTATTTCTATTTAGTATCTAATTTAACATGTTAGAAATTTACCCATATATGATACATGGCCATAACATCCTACATTGTGATAATCACTTATGTCGGATTTATCCATTTTAGTAATGCTCAATATTCTATTTTATCACATAAAAGATTGGATTAATGGTGTTAAGATTTGGATTTTAAGAATACAATATTGGCATATTATTTGGTTGAATTTTATTTTAATTACTAATTATAATTAAGAAATTCAATAGGTACAAGTACCCTAATGTTGGATATTAAGATATATAATCCCAACAGGTAGCACCATTCTTATTGCTCACAATATTTCTTAGTTTTGTTTGAAATCAAAGATGATTCTTGTGTTGGCATCTAATTCATAAATGTTAGATCATCTTGGAAACATTTTTGTAACATTAATAGGTTCCTCCATTACCTTTTCCTACCATAATATGGGGGATGTTGTTTTGATAATAAATGAGATCAAACTCCTATGTGGACAATGAATTATCATCCTTTCCTTGGTAGGCAAATATTTCTATTGGAAACATGGTGGATAGTTGTTATTAACTTTATAACGACATGAATATTAAATGCATCAATGGTGGTGGTATGGATGACTAAACTAACAATATCATTGGTGTGTGAAAATAATCCACCTGTGTTATGATCCCAAGGTTATTGATCACAATTGGGTGATCAATAGGGTAACTCAAGATGACAGAAAGAGATTACTCCTAGTCATGATCCTAGTAAATGTCTACATTGTCTAATAATGTATTATTTTTCTAAAAGATCATGAATTAATCCTTCTCATTAAAATTTTTATTTAATTAATAGATACATTTAAGTATGCATCTAAATTACTCTTCATGCGATCGATCAATTACACTTTAATCTATGGTGGTATTTTTACTCTTAGGTATTTTACTAGTATTCTTAATGGATAACTAGAAAGTTTCTTTTGATGAACCTCAACATAGGATATATTATGTTAGTCTTGGCACTTGATTAAGGTATGGGTTTTAAATGGTCCTACTAGAAAGATCATAAAGAGGCATATGTAGATTGGAGATTAAAAGTGTACATGGAGTACACTGATACACCCTAATCCTCATATATAATATAAATAATCATCTTCTTGATAGAATCCTTTGAGATTAATTAGCCTCAATTAAGTACCTAGGTTGACCTAACATAGTTACAATATTCATCAAGCTATTGAGAGATTGTTTCTCTTGAGTGCCATGTAACTTTTATTATAGACAAAAGTGGATCTTAGTACCCAAAAACATGAGGTTGTTTCATCTAGTATTAGAGCCTGTGCTCTAAATATTTTTAGGAGAAAGTATTAATATTTCACTCTTATAAAGTAATATAAGCATTGGTTTTCTTTGAGACTAAACCATGTTATACATACAATTAAATTTTGCCAAATTGTAGCTATAAGAATATTTGTGATAATTGTTTTTGCTAACATGGAAATAATGAACTATTTCATTTTAAAGAGATATGGTATGATCTCATAAAGGCACTTAACCTCTTGAGTTTAGTAAAACAATGCTTTGTTATAAAATATTAAGGTGTTAGAAATTCCTACATTTATTAGAATTAATGTATCTGCGTAAATCTATAATTTTATAAAATAACACTATGATACCTACCCATAGCCTTGGTTGGGTTATCCCTTCCCAAAATCAAGTTGTATCAGGGTAAGCATCACTTGTTGACTATTGACTTGTATGGGTGAGTTAATAGGAAGCTATTGATAATCACTTCACTCTTGGAAGTAAGGAAATAATGTTCAATATCTATTATTGATTTATATGGGTAATTCATTATTAGATGCTTCAAATATTATGACCTTGGGAAGACCGAGGGCTTGGATTAAACCTAGAGGGTTGAATAGGGTGACAGTATATGATTTACTTGGGTAAATCAACAAAGCTTGGGATTTCCACTTATGAAGGAGAATCTTGAGTTGAATTAGAGTTTGATCTTGTTATAAGAATTTAGCTTCTTTTGAGTTGAATAGAGTAGTATGTTGTTCTATGATTTTGAAATGATGGAAGGTAATAAGTATGCAAAACATTTTTAATATTCACCTTGAGCCTTGGAAAAGTCCACCCTTTCTCAAAGTTATGTTACATCAAAATAAGCATCACTAGTCAATCATTGACTTGTTAGAACAAGTCAATTAGAATAATAATGATAAAAGCTTGTTTTTAAAAACAAAAAAGAATGCCTTGGTGACCATTGATGGCTTGCATGGGTGATCCATCTTATGATGTTGAGGCATGATATCTTTGGGAGGTCCAAAGGTGTGACTCAGTCTTATAGGGCCTAGTGGGGTGAATATAAATGACTTATTTTGACAATTCAGAAAGCTTAGGGATCTCTTTTTATAAATGAGCATCATAAGTCATCCTATCCATAAGACACGAATAATTATTGGTAAATTTATTGAATACATTGATATAAAATGATGGGCTTTGTTAGAACACACCCTTTATTTGAAAAAGGTGATACATGAGATTCCTTGAGCTGAGCATGTTATATCAAATTATGGTTTTGGTTAACCATCATAAGATTTAAAAAAATATTGGAGCTTGTTAAGTCCAACATTCATAATGCCTAGTGTAGGAAAAACTTTGGTGATAATTAAGCAAGTTATGTTAAGGCTTTCCTTATGTTTTTATTATTTTATGACAACCTAAAGGAGTATCTTGGCATATCAATAGGTTTGTCAATACTTTTTACTATGGTATTTTCACCCCTATTGTGATTAATAATTGGTTTTGGGAGTTATGTAGGAATGTGCATAAATTTTCCTATTATTGGCAGCCATGTTGCAGTCATAAAACTTGTAATGGCTTGTTTGTTGTCATGATTTTAGCAAGGAAGAAGTTACCATGGTTGATGTTTTCAACTTGGTTCAGTCAGAATACCATTGTGGTGTTGATTTATATTACTTGAATAATGATAAAGAGTGTGTTAAATTCATCACTAAAATTTTATTATATTATGGGGAATTGAATATCATGATATGTTGTAAAATTGGCTTTGTATAAAAAGCTCAAATGCAAAAAAATTTGAGTTGATATGACACTCTTGTGATGAGTGGTATTAAGATAAGTAAAATATGTTAATAATAATATGTTGCTCATTATTGGGCAAGGTTGTTTTCAAGACTAACTCACCCTTAGATGGTGTAAATTTAAGCTCTTGTGAAGTGACATTTGGATACTATATATACATGATTGTTTATGCTTGTTGGTAGCATATGCGAGTTTGGTTGATTGAATTATAGTCATGATGTAATATAAAGTTAAAATGAGTGATTATTAAGCACTACTTGGTCATATGAGTTTGAATTTTATACAAAATCAACAAGGTTGTACTTTCTAAAACACAAGCATGTGTTATCCATTAAGTGCAAGCATGCTATGGATAAGGTATTAATTTTTTTGTATACCAAAAAAGGATATTTTAGAATGAATATATCTAATTTTTTTAAAATCATGAGTGGAATGTATGATAATTTTATTCTCAAAAAGATCAACTTTAGTTCCTGATCAGGCGGTGCTAAAAATCCTAGGTACCTACTTAACTCATTGCAAGAGCAATAAAAATTAGGTGAATGCCATCAAATGGTTGATTATTAGATTATGGGATTGGTATCCCTAGACCATAGTGGTCTCACAACAAATGGATAACATGGTGGATACCTTGGGGTTTCATATGAATGCCTAGAATGGCTTATCCAATGTTCAGTGGTTGGTGCAGGATGCAAAACTAACCTATGAACAGTTAATGATTGAAAGTGAAGTAACTATAATGGTATGATTTACTTTATTTGGATGGCATTATGTGATGAATGTTGATATGATTAAGTGCAAGGTATAATGTGTATTATGGGATAATTCTACTTCAAATCTAGGATTTTGTTGAAAATCTAATTATTACAACTATTGTACTAAAATTACAAGGTTGTGTGTAGTAACACCTTGTTACAATATGATAAAATAATAGCACCAAAATTATTTTGTGCTCAAACTTATAATTTTGAATTCAGTAACTAAATTGAAAATTTATGATTTTTTTCATTTTTTTATCCCTACCATATCCAATGGTTGTATTCCATGATTGGAAGTGTTGATAACACTCTAGTCAACAAGTATGTTAAGGTAAATTTTAATCATTTTAGCTTGGAACACTTGTGTTCCCAAAAAAATTTAATTAAATGCCCATATAGGTGGCTAGAAATAGTTAATTTCATAAGCATTGTGTTGAAAATAATAGGTTGTCAATAATTTATGCTAAGGTAAAAGCATGTTTGGATGGTAGACCTAGATGGAATTAAGTTTACCAACTTTATGATGGATAATGTTGGTCTTTTAAGGTATAAAAACATAAATTATGTAACCAAGCTCAAAAAATTATGCAATTTTATGTTAATAAATGAACATGTTGTACCCCATCTTGCTTATTTTGGTGTAAAAAATATGACACATAAGCTAAAAAGGCACTATTTGGGCCTGAATTAAAGGAAGACACGGTTGCCTTAAAGGCAATATATGAAATTTTAGCAAGGTAAGGCTGAATATTATCACCATATATGTTTGATATAATTGTAAGATATACCAAGTGGTAAATATGAGGTAATATCTCTTATTTTAAGTAATGGGTTGTGCAAGTATGCAATGGGAAAGACACTATTTTGATGTTAATTGATAAAAAATTCCAAGAATGGTTTCTTCATTTATTAAAAATTAAACTGATGGTATGCCCATGATCGTAGAATGTTTTGTGAAAAAGTGCTACTTATTAAGTTGAACATATTTTCAAATAGTGCTACACATGGATGTTTTATTAGTCATTAGGACATATCCTCTTTAAGAGCAGAGGATGTCATGAACCCACTATTTGATACATTATAATTGCTTCTAAGATATTATGATAGTATGATTTCTTTATTTTGGTATGGCACTCTAGTTATTTAATAACAGATGTTGAGTTGATATTGATGGTTATGATTATACTTATCATTTATGATTTTGATTCACTTTAACTATAGATGGTTTATGATTTAATGATATACATAATCCATTTAATGTCATGTTTAATATATATTACTCAGTTCAAATTATATCCATATTTATTATTGATACATTATCCAGATGTTGTTGATGTTTATTTTACATGACTACAGGGACTAGTTACATAAGCTAGGCTTGATGGTGGACTTGGACAATTGGGGAAATAACAAGAAGGTTAATGAACAAGTTAGAATTGATACTGATAGTTAATATTGAGTTAAATTGGATTCTAATCCATTTGGTCATCTTTTAAGTCTTGTCATGCTTGCAATTTTATTTCATTATTTACTTCATGTTTTGTTCTCATCTTGTCATGTTAAAATGCATAATCATCTTGTTCAATTTTTCTATTTATTTCCTACTTGGTGTGTTGGTTGTGTCTTGTTTGGGGGAATTTTTTGCCTCCTTCATTTGAACTTGTTAGACCCCTTATGGTTGTCTTGGTTGCTTTACTTCAAATGGACTTGGGCCATGTTTTTTTTATTGTTTACCATGTTTATATGGTTGGCATGCTAATTTTAAATTAAATTATGAAAATTAATTTCAATAAAAATTAAATTAAAAATCCAAATCGTGCCATTTTTTTTACAACTAGGGGATTAACTTAGTGCAAACCGGGGTGAAGGTGGTTAAGGCTTTGGAGCATGTTTATCTTGGAAGAGAAAAAAAAGAATTAATTATTTTATTTATCCCAAGTGGAAGCATGGCCAAGTGGGGGGGAAATAATATTCCACTTGTCTTATTATATATTTTTCATGTGCAAGTGGAGGTCAAGGAATGGCATAATATTTTGCCAAAGGAGTTTTTGTCATTAATCAAGTTTTTTATCATGAGGGAGAATGGTGCATCTTTTTGGCTAGGGAGATTTATGGGGAAAGAAGGAGAATTAAAGGGAGATAAGGAGAATGAAGAGAGATAAGGATAATGAAGGTAATATATCATACTTATCCATTTTATTGATTAGGAATGGAAGGAGGAATGAATGGAAGTTTCAACCAAGGGAAGCCATAAGATTTTTCAATTGAGAGGTATTCTTTTACTTTCCATTTATTTTAGAGGTAAGAAGTTTATTATTTCCTTCATTCATTTAATGGATGCATATTTGAAAAAAAACCATACATATACTTGGATAAATGGTTATAAATTTGTGTGATTAAACCATATGTGAATATATTTGTATACCATAATATGGTTGGAATTATAAAAGCTTGCATTGTTAATTTGTTACCTACATATTCACATGGATAAAAACACATATTTAGATAATTTATCATACATCAAACCCATGATTGAAAATATACTCTAATGGGTTGGCTATTTCATGCATCTAATAGCTAGTTGTATAATCCTTGTGTTGATGGAAAACTTGCCTTGAATGGTTGATTTTATGTACATGGTGTGGCTAAAAAGTTTGCATTGAAACACTGGTTTTATGCACATTTATTTGGCTACTTTCTTACCTTGTATGGTTTTAGTTTTTTGTTATAATGCATCAATGGAGGATGCATGTAATTTACTTGACAAAATTTCTCCATGAAGGATGCATGCAATTTGTTTGATAAAATGTCTCAATGAATTATGCATGCAATTTGCTTCACAAAATATCTCAATGAAAGGTGCATGCAATTTGTTTGACAAAATGTCTCAATGAATGATAAATGCAATTTATTTCAAAAAAATGCCTCAATAGAGGATGCATACAATTTCTTTGAAAAAATTCCTCCATGAAAGATGTTTTTACTATTATGATTATAGGATATTTTAATTATTTCCTAAATGCTTGCATTGTTGTACATATGTTTCAAGATGGTTATATATCCATTTGAATGTTGAGTAATTACTCTTAAGGATGAATATATGCAATCAGATGGTTTTCCATTCATTTAAATAATTAAATTAGATGGATAAGGACATTTATATGGTTTTACATTCATCTACAAGCTTGATTTTGAATGCATGAAAGCATTTAGATGGCTATTTTCATGTTGGAACTACACTTTATCTTGAATGTATGCATCATTTTTATTGATTGGAAAGTTTATTTGTTGGATGTACATAGCCTTTGACATGTATGGAATTTGTTGATTTTAAATCATGGAGACCATGTAAGGGTTGTATTATTCTTGTTTTAGTTTCTTTTGACTTAAGTTGTTAGATATATCTATTTTCAGATTTAATAATTTTGAACGATTCTTGATTTCAAATCGAATGCCTAATGGGTTTCTCAAGCTTGTAAGCATGTTTTTTTAATACATGCTTCTTTACCAAAAGGAAACCTTTAGTGAATAAGGGTAGTGGTATCATATTTGGTATTTGATTGGAGGTTATGAACCTCATTATTTGATGTTGGTTACATTATTGTTTAATTATTATCTTACTTGATGATGATTTTTTCTTATGACATTGACCAATGGCTTAGTATCTCTTTATGCTCATAACGTCTCTATAAAATCACTTTCCTGAATCCACCATCTAGATGATGAATGGGGTGGTTAGGGCCACCATATGAAAGGGATCATAGGATTGGGTATGTATATTTATTCATGTGATGAATTTTTCTCTATTGATTAGATCTTAGTATGTGGTTTATGGTTGCATACTTTTGATAGTATTATTGATAAAGATACTTCTCCTTGTAATTATATATAGTAGGGTTATGTTTATTAAAATCAATTGATATATGTTTATACATTTTGTAACATTCCATTATGAGCATGAAGTAACTTTTATGTTGCATTCTCTTGATTAGTTCTCCATATTTTTTCATGTATATCTTGTTATTGGAATAGTATGTACATTCTTGAACTAAGTTCAAGATTACTTCATTGATTATTTGGTAACATGTAAGTTGGACATAAGCTCTAAATCCTGATTTGAATGCTCTTTATAGTTTCTTAATGTTTTAAATTCATACCTTGGATTAGAAGCATTTATTGTTGATATACAAGCTACTCTTCTATTTGGCATACTAATGGTTAATTATTATCATTATGTGTGTATTGAATTGGTTAAATGGCATATTTATTCATTAAACATAGATGTTTACATATATTTACTCCATTATGGAAGTAAGTATATTTTAATTGTGCTTCATTTGGTTTCTCAATGATGTTTAAAGGTAGTATGCGGTCACCTCATACTTGTTGTTATGGCATTCATTATATTAAATTATGTTCAAGATGTAAGTAGATTATGTAGAGTATATTCTATTTCTTAAGCAATGAATTTAGATAGTGTAATTTTGATATTTATGAAGTAGGTCATTTTACATTGATGTGTATAGATGCATGTGGACAACATGTTAAGGAATTAGTATTGGAACTATATATATATAATTCATTAGGCTGATTTTAAGGGTTGGACATTGATGTTATTCTCTTCTCTATAAATTGAACAAGTTGTACTATATTCATGTGTGTATATATAAAAAAATGGTTAAGCCTATTTATTTTCATTCTTATGTCAGAAACATGAATGGAAATGTGATACAAGGATCCTAAAGTCAAGGATGGTCATGAATCCCTGATGGGTAGCACTAATTAGTTCCTATGAATTACTTAATGTTTGTTTTTATTTAGTATGTAATTGGGCATGTTGTAAATTAAACCATGTATGATACATGTCCATAACATCCTATAATGTGATAATCACTTATGTGAGATTTATCCATTTTATTAATGCTCAGAATTCTATTTTATGACATAAAATTTTGGATTAATGGTGTTAAGATTTAGATTTTAAGAATACAATTATTGGCATATTATTTGGTTGAGTTTTATGTTAAATTATATCTATAATTTATAAATTCAATAGGTTCAATCCTGATAGGTATCACCATTCTTATTTCTTATAATCTCTATTAGTTTTGATTGAAATTAGAGATGATTCTTGTGTTTGCATCTAATTCATAAATGTTAGATCATCTTGGAAAATATTTGTGGAATGTTAATAGGTGTTTCCCTTGCCTTGTCTTACCATAATATGAGAGATGTTTTTTTGATAATAAATGAGCTCACACTCTTATGTGGATAATGAATTATTATCATTTCCTTGGTAGGCAAATATGTCTATTGGTAACATGGTGGATAGTTGTTACTACCTTTATAATGACATGAATATTAAATGCATCAATGGTGTTTAAAAATAGTGGTGGTATGGATAAATAAAATAATAATATCATTTTTTTATGAAAATAATCCACTTATTTTATGATCCCAATATATAGATCATGATTGGGTGATAAAGAGGGTAACACAAACTGATAGCAATAGATTATTACTAGTCATGATTGATGCAGAAGCATCAAGAAAACTAAGTACATTTGGTCATGTGTAAGTGTATTTGGTATTATAACATCCATTAGTATGAGTTTGAGTCTTTATAGTAGTCTTTTAGTATGTTTTGGTATCCCTTTGGCATTTTCCCACCGAAATGGGCGTTTGAATATTTGAAAATGTGTCAGGGAGTTTAGGAGTGTTTTGAGGAAGTGTCAAAGAATGTCATGTTATCAAATTTTGGTGTAAGGTCATGTTTAGATATAGGAGGTATTATATATGTGTGTGGGTGCAATAACAATGTAAAAGTGTAATACACTTACCATGTCTAGGTAGTTGATAATAAAAATAGTTGCCAAAAAGTAGTTGCTCATGTAAAAAGCAAAATGTAACAAGTTTTTGAAAATATATTAGATGTTATATTCATAGAAAGGAGTACAGGTATAAGTTATAATACTTATTTTTAATTTGGAGAGGCAAAGTTATTGAGGAGAACCAAAATGACTGAGAACAAAATGTAAAACCTTTGTATTTTGTTCAAGTGACAGAGTTGTTATGTATATGAATATAATCAATAAGAATTGAAAATTATTTGAAGTGATATCTTAAAATATTTGTTTTTAAAAAATTTTATGGATTCAATTTTATGTATTTAAAGTATTAAGAGCTTTGGGAATAGTGTTTTATAGTGCAAATTGTGAATATTGGTGATTGTGCAAGAATTATGTGTTTAATCAACGAAGTAAGATACTAATGAAGGAAGAACCCTCTTAAGGAAATGTGTAATGAGTGTATATGTGAACTTAATATGTTCCATTTTAGTAATTTTTTATTCATACATATGGGTTTTTTTATTCCAACAAAGTATTAAGGGTTTAGATAAATAAAATGTGTATATACCCTGTCACCAAGACACAGTCAAAGAAACCTTGTTTGAATGATTGAACAATGATTGAAATGGAGTTATATATGGTATTAATAAATATAATAAGGAAAATGTGATGGAGGGGAGCCTTGAAGGAGAGTTTAAGAGCACTAGGAAGTAGATATACCCTCAAAACCCTTTGTTGGTTGTTATAGACAAGACTATGTTGACAAAACACTATCAAATTCATGTTTAGAGTGTGATTGAGGATTTATCAACAATATTTTAAGTTTTTAAGAGTTTTAAATATGTTATACATACCTTATTATGTTATTTTTAACATTTTAATCAAGAAAAAATCCATTAAAACAATTTAGAACCCTCTTAGGTCTGGGCAGGACATAGAAACCCTAGTTTAGGGATAAAATCTAAAAAGTTAAATAAAATGAGTTTGCACTAATGAAATTAAATTAAAATTGGTGTTCAATTTATGTTTGAGGTATATAATAATATTTATAAGGATTTATAATATTACATACCCATATGTATAGAATATAAGTGAATGTGTGTAAAAGTGGAGCAAGGAGACCTATTAAGGTCTGAGTAAGAGTTAAAAAGGGAGTCTATGAAAGTATTTGAAGAATTAAAATTCATGGAGAGGTAAAAAAATATAGAGGGTATCTTAAAATTCCCTTAGTTTCATATTATTCATCTGTACCAGTCTATACCAACTAAAAAGGCCAAAAAAAGGCTACAAGGACAATGCAAAAATGAGTCAAAGTTGAATAGGAGGGTTTAGTGATAGAATGAGGGATTGAGTGGAATTGAAAAAAAAATTGAGGATAAGAGAGGATATCAAATTTAATATATTTTATTCATGATTCCAAGATCAATAAATGAGGAAAGTTGAGTCATTTCATAGACTAGTGAAGATTAGTGTGTGTGAGGTGAATGAAAGGGAGTGCGAAGGTGAATGGAATGAGAAAAATGAATAGGTGTGATATGTATGGAGAGTATAATATAGATATAAATAAATCCAATAAGCCTTTAGAATGGATCATATAATAGAATGAAGTCAAATCCAATGAGTATTTGACAAATGAGAGCTATTGAGTAGTTGGGTTGCACTAATTGAAGGTTGAAGGTATCAGAGTCAAGGAAAGAGTAGAGAATGAAATAGGTTTCTACATCATTTGATATCAGAGCAACATGTTCATTGGGAAGTAGTGAAGGATATTATATAAGCATAAAAGGTACATGTTGATTTTATTTTCATTTTATGATTTTGATATGATCATGCAATAGTGTTGAGTTGTGAGTGAAAGTTGAGTGTGGTAGGTAGCCCTGAAGCCAGTGAGGCTTGATAGTGTGATAGAGCTACTAGAAAAATAAAGAGTGAGCTCAAGAAGAGATTAAAGAGAGAGAAATGAGTCATAATGAAATGATAAGAGAGAAAGAGTGAGAGACCCAGGTTAGGTCATAGAGAGAGAGACCCAAGGGAGAGGTCATGAGTGGAAAGTAAGATGAGGATTGTCAAAGAGAATAGGTCCAAGTGAGACCAAGAGATAAGATGAAGATAAAAAGAGAAAAGAGGAAATAGGTAAAAGGTGATATGAGCTACCATAAATATAGGAAGGTGCAAGAAGACACCAAGAGAAGAGAGATGGAGGAAGAAATGAAAGAATTAAGGCACCAATTAGATGAGTTGCTAACCATAATGGAGTAAATGAGAGAAAGTGAGAACCCATATTTTGGATGGGTCATGAGAAAGAAGACACTAAAGTAGACAATAAGGCTACAGATAAAGAGGAGAAATATGAAATCCATGAAAGAGGAAAGAGAGTAAAATAGTTTGTTATGTAAATAACTCAAAAAGGAGATGAAAAGGCTTTGGTTGAGTGGGAAACATTGTGAACAAGTGGATAAAATTAACCAGTACCTTGAAAAGGCTGAGGAAGGCTTAAATGAGGAATAAATAGATAGTTTTATCTAACTAGGTTATGGTAAAGATAAAGCAAAAACAAATTAGATTGTAGACCTCATGGAAGGTTTGGCAAATGAAGTATAGTTGATGGACAAAGGTATAACATATAATTACATATTTTCATATGAGAGTGTTGAAAAATTAGAGAGAGATAGATCTCATCCTTAGAGAGAGATTTTCATAGTGATATGGTGGAAAATGAACAAGTACATGAGCTAGAGTATGAATAATTGGAATAGATGGTACATGTTGCAGTAATGGAGGATAAAGAGCATGGAAAAGGAACATTGGTGGGATTAATGAATTAGATTAAAGACATAAAACCATATGGAAGCCTGAATCTAATTGAGATAGTAAGGAAGTAAGAAATTGTCTTTGTCTTTGATGCAAGCATGTAGATGATAATAAGGTAAAGTGAGAATGTAGGTATAGTAGTAGTATTTTGGGGCATATATACCCCATATGATAGAGGAAAAGAGAAAACAATGAGTACACATCAAGTGCAAGTTGTTATAAGCAAGCATTTCAATCAAGGAGACAAATTTTTATTTGAAAAATGGAATCATAAGAGTAAATAATAGAAGCTAAAGCATGAAGGAGCAGTAGAAAAGAAGGATGATCCAAGGAGTATGAATTAAAAGACACAGAAGAAAAGTGCAGCAGTCTATTAGAACTCAAATTCTTTCTTTCCTAGGAGTGTGATACAGGAGCATCAATAAAACTAAGTAAATTTGGTCATGTGTAAGTGTCTTTGGTCTTATAACATCCATTAGTAGGAATTTGAGTCTTTAGAATAGTCCTTTAGTATGTTTTGGTAGCCCTTTGGCATTTTCCTACCAAAATGGGAATTTGAATATTTGAAAATGTTTTAGGGATTTTATGAGTGTTTTGATGAGGTGTCAAGGAATTTCATGTTATCAAATGTTGGTATAAGGTCATGTATAGATATAGGAGGTCTTAGATAGGTGTGTTGGTGAAATAATAATGTACAAGTGTAATCTACTTACCATGTCTAGGTAGCTGATAAGAAAAGTAGTTGCCAAAAAGTAGTTGCTAGTGTAAAAAGGGAAATGTAACAAGTTTTTGAAGATATAATAGATGGTATATTAATATAAAGGATTTAGGGTATAATTTAGAAGAGTTAGTTATAATTTGGAGAGGCAGAGCTATGGAGGAGAACCAAAATGAATGAGAATAAAATGTAAAACCTCTATATTTTATTCAAGTGGCAAAGTTGCTATGTATATTAACAGAATCAATAAGAAATGAAAATGAGTTAAAGTGATATATTTTAATATTTTTTTACATTGATATATGGATGAAATTTTTTGTATCGAAAGCAGTGATACCTTTGGGAATATTTCTTTGTAGTACAAGTTGTGAAGATTGGTAATTATGCAAGAATTTTATGTTTAATCAACAAAGCAAGATATTAATTAAGGAAGAACCCTCTTAATGAAATGTGTAATTAGTGTCTATGTGAACTTAATGTGTGCCATTTGAGTATTTTTTAATCCATACGTATGGTTTTGTGTTTGATTCCAATAAAGGATTAAGGGTGTAGATAATTAGACTGTGTATATACCCTACCTCCAAAATAGTCAAAAAAACCTTGTTTGAATGATTAAAATGGAGATATATATGGTATTAATATATATCATAAGGAAAATTTGATGGAGGGGAACCTTGAAGGATATTTTAAAGCACTATGATGCATATATACCCTCAAAACCCTATGTTGGTTGTTACAAATAAGACTGTGTTGGCAGAACACTGTCAAATTCATGTTTAGAACATGATTGAGGATTGATTAAGAAGATTTTAAGTTGGAAAAGTTGTAAATATGGTAGGAATACCTTATTATGGTATTTTTTAATGTTTTAAAGAAATAAATAATCTATTAAAACCATTTAGAACACTCTCAAGTCTAGGTAGGGCACAAAAACCCTAGTTTAGAGCTAAAATCCAAAAAGTTAAATAGAATGAGTTTGAACAGATGAAATTCAATGAAACTTGGTAGTTATTTGAGGTTTGAGGTATATAATAATATTTATATTTATTTATAATATTATGGACCCGTATGTACAAAATATAGGTGAATGTGTGTAAAAGTAGAGTAAGGAAACTTAATTAGGTCTGAGCAAGAGTTAAAAAATACATCTAGGAAGGGATTTGAAGTGTGAAAATTCATGGAGAGATAAAATATGATATATAGTATCCTAAATTTCCCCTAGTTTCAAATTATTCATCTGTATCATTATGTACCAACTAGAAAATCCAAAACAAAGGTTACATAGACAATGGAAGAGTGAGTCAAAGTTGAATAGGAGGGTTTAGTGAAAGAATGAGGGTTTGAGTGGAATTGAAATAATTTTTTTGAGGCTAAGAGAGGATATCTAAGTTGACATATTTTCTTCATGATTCTAAGGTAAATAAATGAGGTAAGTTGTGTCTTTTCATAGACTAGTGAAGATTAGTGTGTGTGAGGTGAATGAAAGGGAGTGAGAAGGTGAATGGAATGGGAAGAATGAATGGGTGTGAGATGTATGGAGGGTTTAATATAGATATAAATAACTCTAATAATAATTTTTAATGGATCATAGAAGAGAATGAATTCAAAGCTAATGAGGAGTAGATAAATGAGAGAGATTGAGTAGTTTGGTTACACTAATTGAAGGTTGTAGGTATTAGAGTCAAGGGAAGAGCAGAGAATGAAATAGGTCTCTACATAATTTGGTATCAGATAAACATGTTCATTGGAAAGAAGTGAAGGATATTCTACAAGCACAAAATGTACATGTTGATTTTTTTTTCATTTGATGTTTTTGATATGATCATGCAATAGTGTTGAGTTATGAGTGAAAGCTAAGTGTGGTAGGTAGCCCTGAGGCTAGTGAGGCTTGATAGTGTGATAAAGTTGTTGTAAAGCTCAAGAGTGAGCATAATAATATATTTAAGAGAGAGAAATGAGTCTTAAGAAAATGATAAGAGAGAAAGAGTGAGAGACGTAGATGAGGTCATAGAGAGAGACCCAAGTGAGAGGTCATGAGTGGCAAGTAAGATGAGGCTTGTTAAATAAAATTGGTCCAGGTGAAACCAAGAGATAAGATGAAGATAGAAAGAGAAAAGAGGAAATATGGAAAACATGATATGATCTACCACAAAGAGAGGAAGGTACAAGAATACACCAAGAGAAGAGAGATGGAGGAAGAAATGCAAGAATTAAGGCAACAGTTGGATGAGTTGATGACCATAATGGAGCAAATGAGAGAAAGTGAGAACCCATGTTGTGGATGTTTCATGAGAAATAAGACACTCAAGTGGAAAATAAGTCTATAGATAAAGAGGAGAAAAATTAAATCCATGAGAGAGGAAAGAGAGTAGAAGAAGTTTCTATGCAAAAAACTCAAGAAGGAGATGCAAAGGCTTTGGTTGACTAGGTAGTAGAGTGAACAAGTGGATAAAGATCAAAAATACATTGAAAAGGATGAAGAAGGCTTGAATGAGGAACAAGTAGATAGTTACATCTAGTTAGGTGATGGTAAAGACAAAATAGAAACAAATCATATTGTACACCTCATGGAAGCTTTGGCAAATGAAGTACAGTTAATGGACAAAGGTATGACACTGATTACATATTTACATATGAGAGTGATGAACAATTAGAGAGAGATAGTAGCCTTAGAGAGGGATTTCCATAGTGATATGGTGGAAAATGAATAATTACATGAGCTAGAGTATGAAGAAGTGGAAGAGATGGTATAGGTTATAGTAATGGAGGATAAAGAGCATGGAGAAGGAACATTGGTGGCAATGATGAAGTAGATTAAAAACATAGAACCATATGGAAGCCTGAATCTCATTGAGATAGTAAAGAGGCAAGAAATTGTATTTGTCTTTGATGTAAGCACGTATATGATAACAAGGGAAAGTGAGAATTTAGGTGTAACAGTAGTATTTTTGGGTATATATAGCCCATATGATAGAGGAAAAGAACAAAGAATCAGTGCACATCAAATGCAAGTTGTTACAAGAAAGCATTGCAATCAAGGAAGCAAAATTTCTCTTTGACAGAGGGAAGCATGAGAGTAAATAAGAATAGATCAAGCATAAAGGAGTAGCAAAACAAAAGGATGATCCAAGGAGCATAAATTGGAAGACATAGAAGAAAAGTGCAACAACCCATAAGAGCTTCAATTCTTTGTTACCTGGAATCATGATGCAGGAGCATCAAGAAAACTAAGTACATTTGGTCATGTGTAAGTGTATTTGGTATTATAATATCCATTAGTAGGAATTTTATTCTTTATAATAGTCATTTAATATGTTTTAGTATCCCTTTGGCATTTTCCTACCAAAATGGGCATTTGAATATTTGAAAATGTGTTAGGGAGTTTAGGAGTGTTTTGAGGAAGTGTCAAGGAATGTCATGTTATTAAATTTTGGTATAAGGTCATGTATGGATCTAAGAGGTATTATATATGTGTGTGGGTGAAATATAAATGTATAATTGTAATGTACTTACCATGTCTAGATAGTTGATAAGAAAAGTAGTTTCCAAAAAGTACTTGTTCATGTAAAAATGGAAATGTAATGAGTTTTTGAAGATATAGCAAATTTTATATTTGTATAAATAATTCAAGGTATAAATTAGAATATTTATAATTTATAGAGGTGGAGGTATGGATGAGAACCAAAATTAATGAGAACAAAATGTAAAACCTCTATTTTTTGTTCAAGTGGCAGAGTTTCTATGTATATGAATAGCATCAATAAGAATGAAAATGAGTTGAAGTGATATATTTGAATATTTTTTTTGAAAATGTTTTATGGATGAAATTTTATGTATTTAAATAATTAATACCTTTGGGAATATTTTTCTTTAGTGCAAGTTGTAAAGATAGGTAACTGTGCAAGAATTTTATGTTTAATCAATGAAGCAAGATACTAATGAAGGAAGAACCCTCTTAAGTAAATGTGTAATGAGTGTCTATGTGAAATTAATGTGTGAAATTTTATTAATATTTCATTAATATGTATGTTTTTTTTGTTTGATTCCAACAAAGGATTAAGGGTTTAGATAAGTAGACTATGTGTATACCCTATCTCCAAGACACAATCAAAGAAACCTTGTTTGAATGAATAAACAATGATTGAAATGGAGTTAGATATGGTATTAAGATAGATAATAAGGAAAATTTAAAGGATATGATTATTTAAGGAGAGTTTAAGAGCACAAATAAGTAGATATACCCTCAAAAACCTATGTTGGTTGTTACAAACAAGACTATGTTGACAGAAAAATGTCAATTTTATGTTTAGAGCATGATTGAGGATTGATCACGAAGAGTTTAAGTTTGGAAAAGTTTTAAATTTGGTATAAATATTTTATTATGGTATTTTGAACATTTTAAATCGATAAATAATCCATTTATAACCCTCTTAGGTCTGGGCAAGACACAGAAACCCTAGTTTAGAGCTAAAATCCAAAAAGTTAAATAAAATGAGTTTGTATTGATGAAATTAAATGAAACTTGGTAGTTAGTTAATTTTTTAGGTATATAATAATATTTTGAAGTATTTATAATAGTACGTACCTTTATTTAAGGAATACAAGTGACTGTGTGTAAAAGTGGAGCAAGGAGGCCTAATTATGTCTAAGCAAGAGTTAAAAAAGACAACTAGGAATGGATTTGAAGCATGAAACTTCATGGAGAGGTAAAATATGATAGAGGGTATCTTAAATTTCCATTATTTTTATATTTTTCATCTATACCAATTGATACCAATTGGAAAATCCAAAAAAAGGCTATAAATACAATGTAAAAATGAGTCAAAGTTGAATATGATGGTTTAGTGATAGAATAAGGGTTTGAGTGAAATTGAAACAAGTTTATTAAGGCTAAGAGAGGCTATCCAAATTAATAGATTATATTCATGATTCTAATATCAATAAATGAGGTAAGTTATGTATTTTCATAGACTAATGAAGATTAGTGTGTGTGAGGTGAATGAAAGGGAGTGAGAAGGTGAATGGAATGGGAAGAATGAATGGGTGTGAGATGTATGGAGAGTCTAAGATAGACAAAAAGAACCCTAAGAATAATTTTGAATGGATCATACAAGATAATGTATTCAAATCCAGTGAGGAATTGATAAATGAGAGAGATTGAGTAGTTTAGTTGCACTAATTGAAGGTTGCATGTATCAGAGTCAATGGAAGAGCAGAGAATGAAATAAGTCTCTACATCAATGATCTTGGTAAATGTTTACATTGTCTAATAATGTACTATTTTTGGAAAATTTATGAATTAATCCTTGTTGGAATTTTTATTTTATTAATAGATGCATTTAAGTATGTAGCCAAAGTACTCTTCATGTGATCAATCAATTACACTTTTAACCCATGGTTGTATTTGTACTCCTAGGTGCTTGTCTAGTATTCTTGATTGAGATCTATAAAGTTTCCCTTGATTAACCTTAGCATAGGTTGTATTATGTTAGTCATGAAACTTGATTAAGGTATGGGTTTTAAATGGTCCTATTAGGAAGACCATAAAGAGGCATATGTAGATTGGACTTTATGAGTGTACGTGGATTACAGTGATACACCCCAATCCTCATATCCAATATGAATAATCAGATTATTAATGGAATCCTTTAATATTTATTAGTATTAGTTAATTACCTAGGTTGACCTAACATAGTTATGGTATTCATCAAGTTATTGAGAGATTATTTCTTTTGAGTTCCATGGGACTTTTACCAAAGACACAAGTGGATCTCAGTATCAAAAATAGGTTTGTTTCACAACCAAAGTTAGAATTTAATCTAACCTCCTTAGGGTTGGAGTTAGTTCTCAAAGATATAAATACAAGTACCCAAACCATATGCCAAAAATAATTTGTGTGTAAGGTTATTCTGCTAGAATACCTTCAAGAATCCATTGAGAGTAGTGTTATAATGCCCATTTTATGCTAAGATTTAAACCAAGCCATAAGTGACCATTGGAGAATTGATACCACCATGTATAATCATTGACAAAAGTCTTTAAATATCATAAAATACACATGAACATCTTTATGCCAATAATTGGACATAAAATTCAACAAAAGAGGTAAATTACTTGTGTGTTTTTATCTCTATTTTGTGATCTTATTCATTATTTTATGTTCCTCCTAGTTCTTAGGCAAGAGTGTTTAGTTATAGTATATTTATTCTTGATTTTTTATCATTTGTACTAAAAAATAATTAATCAACATTTGTGTGCTCTTTTAACTCCTAAGATACACATTCTAGTGCATTAGTTTTTCAAGATGGTTATCTTAGTTACATGTAAAAAATACATTGACAGAGTTGACACTATGTAGGAATTCTTTAACCATGTTTGGGTTCATTTTGGACTACCAACATCCTTCATCTATGATCATGATCTACATTTTTTGAGTTAATTTTGGCAAGCATTATGGGATTTGATGGGTATGTAGTTGGATCGATTGATGACTTTTCACCCTCAGATAGATGGACAAACCAAAGTGATCAATCACACACTTGTTAATCTTATGCGAATGTACAAATGTGCACATGGTCACACTTGGGATGACAATATCTTGTACATCTAACATGCCTACAACAGGGCTCTCCATAGCCCTATTAGTCACATTTTATTCTAAACATGTCTTGGGTTTCAACCTTCATCACCCCTAGACATCTCCTATTGCACATTGTCAGGAATCGATTCATGTGCATAGGAATCAGATAAAGTGGATAAGTTCATGTGACACATCTAATTTGTTTACTATCAAGTTTAATAGATTATCTCTTGCACTTAAGCTAAATATAAAGAGTGCCATGATACACACCACACACCTCATGCATTTTTATTTGGTGATAAATTATAGATATAACTTTATAAGGAGTGATTTCAAGGTCTAGACTAGAATATCACGCCTCTACACTATGGTTCTTACACCATTGTGTGTATAGTTTTTGATACTTCATTATTGATTAACCTCAGTACTTTGGCATGTACCTAGTCTTCAACATGGAGCTTCTCAAGCCTTACACTCCACTACTTTTTAATCCATCACTGATATAGCATACTTCTAATCTAGATCTTGAACATTTGTGCCCTGTAGAAAAGGAATAGATCATTGAAGTGAAAAAACATATACCTACCATGGCACACATCAAGTTTTTAGAGTGGTCAAGGTTGGGAAAAACATTGATCAATCTAAATGATACACCTTGCAACAACTTTAGGTGCAGTTCCCCTAACTATGCATTAATATAATAGAGACCATTACTCTTTAATAAAGGGTGAATGAACTATGAGAAACCTCTACATATCTAAATGTACTCTTCATTCATTCCTCTATGCAGAGTTTAAACCACTCTTGCATTCATGCACATTTCACTTCCTAGAGTTTGTTAATAATCATTTGCTTAAGTCCTACACTTAACCATATACTTTCACACACCAATCACATGTGATCATAGAGTGCACATCTTATAGACACTTGGTTATAGACCCACATGCACTCCTCGAGCTCCACCTTAGCTAAACCACATATCAATCTACTCCAACCATGTGGTTCAACAACTCGCACAAAATTATCCATTAGCATTCAAATCCTATGCCTTTCATTTTTTATACCAACAAGGGGATATTATTTGGAATGGTTATAATATTAATCATTATGGTCATTTACACCAAGTAAAGCTCAGCTGCCATACCTATCATGGAGATTGATGAAAAAATAATTATTATTACTCTTGTATTAGCATGTTATATATTTATAACATATGGGTTCTTTACAATAATAGGGGATGATCTATACACCTTAACATCTTATAATAAAATGCCTAGTATATAGTCCTTGTGAACTAGGAATTTGATGATGAAGGGTAGATTAGTATTACGTTAGTAGATAAATCAAATCAAAAGTACACTAAACTAACACCTTCATGCCTATTTATTAGGGTGAACTTAATAACAAAAAAAAATGAAAAGCACAACTAAAAATTAAGGAAAAATAAGAATCCTTCTCCTTCCTTGGATGCTCTAAATGCTTTGTTGTGGTGCCTTGCTCAGTTTGTGCTTATGAAGTCTGCATCAATGGAAGCTTGACTACCTCCATCTATCCTTGGCACCTTGATTAGCTTTGGCTTCAATATTTTGGAATCATAACTTTGGCATGTGAGATATTTTTGGAATTAATTTTACATGATAACTTTGCACAAGTTAAGCTTAAAATTCATGTGGCAAGGCCTCCTATTTATAAATTTTTAAAAATGGCTAGAATTAACCTGAACCATCCATCTCAAGATTAAGATGTGTGGCTAAGGATTAATACAATTTTGAAATTAAAATTTATAAGTAGGCTCATCAATATTTAGGATAGAGGGGAATTTAAGAGGCATGGGAGGTATTGATGAGGAATGGGAGGGGTTAACCTTGATATTTTATGCATTTATGGCCTAGGGATGTCTTCCCAAGAAATGATGTCACCTGTTGATGCAAATATTCAATATTCATTTCTAAAAATAAGTATTCAATAAGTTTTCATAGAATTATTAATTAGGCTCTAATTTGGTTTAATTATCTCTTAAGCATGATTAAGCACTTTGTGCATAAATTACTCAAATTAATCAAAATGTCTTATTATTGGCCTAAAATTTGACTGGATTAGAATTAGAATGCGATGTGAGATGAATTGGATCCATTATCACATATAGGATGTTTTCAACACAAAATAAAAAAGGCACATGTCTTGTACAAGAAATTTGATAACAAAGAGCAATCTAGAGCACCTAAGTGCAAAATTGGCATTTTGAATCGAAATGATTTGATCAAAGTTAGCTAGCCCATAAATTGCATTTTTCCATTTAGTGATACCCTAGCCAAAATTACCACTTGAATATATCAATTTCAACTTATTTAATGTGTTTTAATGTTTTTAAGCCAAATTATAAATTTTGGTGAAAATTGGTCAAAAGCCTGGTTGAAGGTTATCGATGGCCAGTTTTAGGTGTTTAAAATTTACCCCTATTTAGGAAGATGTTTCAAACCATAGGCAAAGAAATGTCTTTTCAAATAATGAGAAAAGGCCTATATGACAAAAATAAGATGATGGTTTAAGAACAAAGCTCCAAATAGTGTTTGAGAAGCTTAAGATGATGCCCCCTCAAGGGAGTGGTCATCACATTTGTTGATGGATGGTCCCTCAAAAAGAAATAAGAAGAAAGGTGGAATTAACCCATGGTTGAGATTAATCCAAATGATAAAATGCTTGCATGCATTGAGTTAAAAAGGATGCTAATTTTCCTAAAGGTGGTTATAATCAAGAATAAAAATCAAAATAATGATTT
Source organism: Torreya grandis (assembly GCA_037957365.1). Lineage (NCBI taxonomy): Eukaryota > Viridiplantae > Streptophyta > Pinopsida > Cupressales > Taxaceae > Torreya > Torreya grandis. The sequence continues at coordinate 7,598,618 of JARHVA010000028.1, read as the reverse complement.
GCCCATAGTCGATTATAATCATTAAGAGCACCTAGATTGGCTAAAGATGATGGTGCCCCAATTAGGGCTGATTAGCAAGCATAACTCAAGGATATAACCCGGAATATAGATTAAAGATGAGTAGATACAAAGTGAGGAAAGAGATGAAAATAATAATAAGATTGATCATTAGAAATGATTCAGTTGTACCTCCCAACAAGGAGATGCTCATCTTTATTAGCAATGATAAAACTAGAATGGGCAATGCGTTGATTCGATCAAGATGGGTAGAAGGATTTTCCAAGGTGACAAGGAGAAACTTATATGGCTCCATTTATTGTAGACCTTCTTGAAACTAATTTTTACTATAGTATGTGATGGTAGGCATCATGATAGAACACCATGAAGACTTGGTCAAAAAATGCATAAGTATTGACTCTTAATTCAATAAACACTCAAAATAATGCACCAGTGATAAAAACCATGATGAAAATTTGACATATGAATATGGATGGACTCAAGAATAATGTGTGTAAGGAATCACCCAATATATACATATAGATCGAGTCAAGGCAACAATACTAAAATCAAATAAACAGGAAAGAAAACAAACAAAAAAATAAATTAATTAATTAAAAAATAAACAACTTGAAATAAAAAAAACAAATAGAAATCCTAAAAACAAAAGCAAAAGAAAGCATCCTAACAATGACCATGCTCCAATGAGGCAGATCAAGGATAACTAACTGGGCTTAGACAAGACAAATGTTTTTGGTTTTTTGAAATGTTATGAATGTTTTTATTTTTTTGAAATTTTGAGGTATCTAAAATAACTATATAATGACAAGATACCTACTTATAAAATGGAAAAATCATTTGGCATAGGTTGCTCACAAATTAATGAGAGTAGTTAGCTTAGGTTGCTTGCAAAATGATGAAAACGTATACAAAGGGGGACTAAGGTTACCTCAACATGAATTGAGCATGACCCACATAATCCTAAAATTACCTTAATTCATAGTAATTCCATCCACATAAAATTTGGGGAAAAACCGACTAGGTCTGAGCAAGTTTTTAAATCTGGCAAATGGCTTGTTAAATGAAAATAGTAATGACAAGGTGATGTGGCAATGCATGGTAAACAATTATTGCCCCTATTTTTCCCATAAGTTATTATAAATATGATATAATGGCATAGTTAAATGATACTAATTTACCCATAGGTGGTTATAATTAGTAGCAAGATTGGTGAGACATTGATTTTCTCATAGGCAGTTATAATCGGGATCACATAAAGAAACTTGATACGGGATGAAAAATGAAAGATATCTTACCAGATCAACTATCACACTACTTTCATAGACTATCATTGTAAACATATATTGAATTTATTATTGAAACTTGATTTGAATACCCCCATAAAAGGTGTGGGAAGCACCAAAGTAACCAAGATCAAAATAGGATTGGATAGGATGACTAAAAATAGGCTTTGGTCTAAATAGGAATGAAATGATAGGATGGAATGGCATTGCTTTAGGATAATGATGGTTTGGATAAAATTAGATAAAAATAGTAAGAGGTATGCCCCTAAGTGATGGGATAAATATAAGGATATGTCACAATGGGAAAATGATATGAAACAATGATAATGGCATGGTAATGTGAAATGGTATGGTACATTTTTTGTCTTGGGTGTGGTTTTTGATTATGTTATTCTTACTGATGGGGAGATGCACATTCTAATCAATAAATGATAAAAACAAAATACTTGATCATGTTAATTACTAGCCCACACCTCATCTGAATAATTATTCCATCAAGAATTGCCCATAGATTTGGATGTCAAAAAAGCTTTTGTGATCTTTATTGGTCATTGATTTCGATTCCTTCAAACATCGAGACAAGGTACATTTGTAGTCTCTACAAAGGAAAGTGCAGCCATGGATGGTAAATAGGGATAAATAATGGATGGTATGTTTGATTATGAAATAGAATGGTGGATGATAATGGAATGTGGAATGGTTGGGAAACAAATGAAGATCAAGATCTTCAATCACAAGTAATGTTGTTGATGCTAGATTTGACATAACTTTGGTTGTGGTAGGGCTGAGAACTTCTAAATATTCTCTTGATAGGACCACCAAATTTTTATATTATTTGATCTTGAGAGTAGCTACCATCTGATTAGGCTGTAGATAATAAGCTATTTTGATTTGATCTTTGATTTTATTTTCATCAAGTAGTGAAGAAATTTTGTGCTCAACTTTTGGTGCCTCAAAGAGGTTTTCACCAATAAAGTTGTCTTGATTGTCCCATAGTGCCTTTGAGAAGGTTACACTAAAGAATGTTGACTTTTGACTTTGATTTTTTCTAGTGATTCTAAAAAAGTTTCACTAGAAGATGTTGAGTTTAAACTTTGCTTGTCCCTTAGCACCTCCAAAAAAGTTTCACTAAGAGAGTGTTCTTCTATTACATGAATGTGGTCTTGGCCTCTTTTCTCTTCTTCAATTTTTATATCACCATGGATGCATTTCAACAAAATGTGATTCTATCAATCCTAATGGATACTTATGGGAGATGGAATGTTAATAATATGGCTATCTTGGTTGAGGGTAATGGTCTGTGGAATGGTAATGGAATGGGGAGAGGCTACACAATCTTTGTAGAAGATACTAAGATAACTTGTGTCAGAACTAAAGTCATCATCCTATAAAACCATAAAAGGATCACAAATGTATTCAAATTATTTTGAAAGGCATTTATAACCAATGTTGTAATAACCATGAACATATTCTTCTTTTAAATATAATTCTGACTCAAGGGACTCTAAATCCAATGTTAAGACTGATGTTGATTTAGATTTTAACATTAAATCCAATGTCGGTCCAAGAGTAGAACTTGACTCTAACTCTTATTCTTCATCTGATGGGTAATCTATTTCAATGATGTCTTGTTGAATTTTTGGTATTAGACAAGTAACAACTTGTAATGGCATGATGGGCTCTACCAAGGCTGGCTTGTCAAAGTGAGACTCCTCTATGATGGGAAAAAGGTCAAGAGACAACTCCTTAGAAACTAGCTTGTCAGTAAGAATCTTTTGAAAAATAGGCATATGGTTGAGGTAATGATTTTCCCAAAGGTGATTATAATCATTAAGAAGTGACTTAGCAAAGATTGGCTCATTAGAGTCAGACTCCTTGATAATAGGTATAGAATTGAAAGGTAATTCATAATAGGTTGACTTATCACAAATAGTTGGTTTAATAAAAACATCTTGGATTGGTTGGTTATTTTGGCCTTAGTTTTCAATGAGTTGGAAAATACTATTTTTAAACATAGCTTGGTCTTTAAATGATTGTATTGGTTGAGGTTTGGATGGGATTAATAATGGAAGAGGAATGGCTTGTGGTTAGATAATGGTATGGTATCGTGGAGCTCGATTGCTCACATGAGCCAAAGGACAAAAGTCTTGAAATGGTAATGACAGGGAAGTGTGAAGCTTTTTTACTCACAAAAGCCAAAGGACTAGGTCTTGGAATGATAAATGGGTGTTGTGAAGCATGGTTATTCACACAAGCCAAAGGAAGAGGTCCTGGTATATAAATGGTTGGGTGTTGTAGAGTTTGGTTTCTTGCACAAGCCAAAGCATGAGGTCTAAGAATGGTAATGGTATTCCCTGGATATTATAGAGCTTGATATCTCATATAATCTAAAGGATGGTTAGGGGTAGTCGATGATCAAATAATAAAATGATGTTGTAACTTGATTTCTTGCATAAGCCAAAGCATCCAAGTCCTCCTAATAAACCATATCATTCCAATCTTGAGTTGGATCATAAGTTGGTTCTTGACTATATTTTATGTACTAATTATTGTAAAGAGGGTATGGATCCTGTAGACACCGAAATAGTGTCTAACCCTTGGTCACCTTCCCCCTTGGTCCATTCCTAACCCATTCCTAAAACATGCAATTACTAATTTAAAATAATAAACTTATTTTGAATTAACCCCCCCTCCTTGGACATATCACCCATGACACCTCGCCTAGGACACCTCGCCTTGGACTAATTCCCATCCTATGACTCACCCAAGACCTATTCTTACTTCTCTCTAACCGCTTAACCAACTCTCGTGCGTATTTATCCCAACCTTTGACATTCTCCAATGGATAGTGCACTTGGCAGATGAAAAATGGGCTTGGTGGCTCTTTTTGCCCGTTCTAAACCCATCGACATCGGTCAAATGTCGGCTGACGCCGGTAGAATCACCGACGTCGGTTTTACTTAACCAAATTTTTTGACCCTTGGATGATCCCAATCACAAATCAGCTAATCTCTGAGGCTAATCACGACTCTCGAATCCTCTTCTGGCAAAACAAAGTTCTCATGCTTTTTGCTTTTCAGTGTTCTGGGCTTCTTGGTGTTCTTGTAGGGATCAGCATTCTTGGCAGCACTTTCTAGGCACTAAGGTCTTGCATCAGACATTCTGCATAGGGACTGCACGATATCTCCATCACCAGCGACAACTAAAACACAACTTCTACACCTTTGCCAATTCATATCACAGCTAAGTATTGGTACTTTTTTCATTCTAATATCATTTCAAATATATTAGTATTCTGTCTTCTATCTATTCCAAGCATCCTTGACCCAACCTTCCTTGTTCTTCTCGGAGAGGCTGAAAAGCCTTCTCTCATCCCTTATTCTTTTTTCTTTGCCTCTGACACTCCCTTAGTCTCTCTTTAGGCAACACCCTCTGTCCAATTAACCCAGCATAAGTTATCAGAGACCTACAGACCTTCTTAAGACCATCTAATCAACCTGACTAAATTGCTTTATGAAAAAGCCGAAAGGTCTTTTTCCTGTTTCTCACTCTTTTTCTTGACAAGATTCTCAGTCCCTTAGATCTTAAATAGTCCCTCTAAATACCTCATAGACCCTCAGACGAGACCAAATCCATTCTGCAGACCAGAAACTAGTCCTATAACCCATCCCTGGCCAATTACCCTGACTGACCTCGTCCACTTCCCCTACCGACGTCGACAGTCTAACCATCATCGACGACCACCCTGACCGACGCCGGCAATATCACCGACGTCGACAACTATGTTTAGTAGATTGCAGCTTATCAGGTATGCATTTGTTTTTAGTCTTTTCTTTTCACATCTTTCATTATTTCTCTTTTCTGTCTCTATCATATTCTGTCTTAAACAGTGGATTGTCATCCTCCAAGAAGCCTTAGCGCTTCTAGGACCAAGCTTTTGCTTGGCAATCCACCCTCTTATCAACTAACATTCTTTGTGTTTTTAGTGTCTATCTCTTTTAAGTGTCATTCCTCCACAACAAAAAAGGAGTTCTCACAACATCTGGATTACGGTGCGTAGACTATATCCAGGTACATACAAGCCTTGACCATTCCTTTTAGTTTCTCATTTTCTCTCTTTTGAATGTGAAAGAGAAATTGCATAGAAACATTCTGGCACACCCGGTGGGACCCCTTTAGGGCCTTCCTTGGGTTCCTTTCCTTCTTTGTTCATTTAGGTGCATTAGGTTTCTCCCTCTTCACCTCTTTCTTCTTTTCTAAAGACATCATAAGCAGGAATAAAAAGAACTTTTTCTTTCTTTTCTTACATTTCTAGACTAGTCAAAAAATCATTTTCTTCAACCCTTTCTCAAACTTGTTTTCATTCCAACTTAACATTTCGATTTGGGGCTTTAAAATATACTGCATTCCATTTCCTGCTTTCTTGCATTTCTTAGTCCACACTTAGTAATTAGTAAACTGCATATTGAATAAATCGTAGATCACTTGATGTTACACAACCAGACCACATGCACTAAATTAAACATCAAACTCACTTGAGACAAGGCCCGACTAGGATTTCATCACCCAGTGGATACCTTACCCATCCCGGCAATCTTACTTGGATTTCACCACTAAAGGGAAAGCCCACTCTGTTCTCTGGCAGAGTCTAAACTATAGGGAAAGTATATTTTGGCTAAGCGAAACCAGCTAACCACTAGAATCATGAAGTGAGGGGAGCTTGCTCCTTAGCACTAGGCCATGTACGGAACCTAACACAGACTTTTGAGCACCTAAACATACCTGAAACCATCTTTAGATTACCTATTCTAGGACCCTTCTAACAGCCAACCTCCTCAAACATCACATTAAGGCATAAGCCACACGATCTTAATAAAATTGTTTCTAGGGATTTAATGCTAGGATCTGCCTGTTCTCATCTTATTTTCTATTTTTATCTTTTTTTTTTGAGCTGGTAAGGACGTCTTCTTCATTTCCAAAAACTTTTTTCCTGAGTTTTTGAAAAACACAGTAACCGACATCGGTCCTGTAACTGACGTCGACAACTTTTCTGTACCAACATCGGTCATCTGACCGACATCGGCAGTCTTCTTCACCGACATTGGTTTTTATACCGACGTCGATCACTATCCATTTTCTTTTTTCCAAAAATAGCAAGCTTAAAATCAACCTTTTTGGCTGTCTAAACATCCATTCTGGTTTTTTGAGACTGAAAAAACATAGTTTTTTGAAACTTGATCCTTTCTTGCCTTGAATGGTTTTGACACGCAGTCAAACCAAGGCTCTCCTTGACCATGCTATTCAACAGCTGCTTCCACCTTCACCATCTATAACCAGTCCTATAATGGAGTTCCACTTAGAGACTGAAAGAACTCCTACTCGCCCAACCCCACCCCAGACTCCTATTGTCCCAGAAGGGGACCAAGATTTCGCACGATTCTTGGACCTTAACGTCAAAGCCTTACAACACTATCTCATGCATAGCCAAATGCGAGACTCCCTAGGCAACCAGATCTATGGGATGCCAACTTCCTTAGTCGAGACAAGAATCACATCAACAGCACCTATAATTCAGCCACTAGACAATCAAGTCAACACCTCCACCAATAACCCAACCGTGTCTTACCTTCAAAACATAGCCACTCCATCTAAACCTACCTCCATGAGGGTTCCAGTACTCCCTCAACCTCAAGCTACTCAACCTAACCCCACACCTTTCCAAAACCTACTAGTCTCTATTCCCTCTACTCTTGCACCTATCAACACAAGAGTAACTGTTTACCCGTCAACAAGCATGGCTACCCCTCAACCATCCTTGATGGCCCCTATCCAACTTGTGCCTACCAACCCCATAACACAAGTGCCCTTGGCTCTAACTTTCGCTCCAATAACTAGCTACCCATATGTTGCGTCTACGCAACCAACCACGTCATACGCCCCTCCCAATATCTTTCAAGCACCTTATAATTTAGGGGGCACTCCACCCGCCAATCCGTCAGCAGATATCATCAAAATGCTGATGGATAAGATGTCTAGCTTAGAGACCTCTGTTTCTGGCTCACGCAATACTCTCTCATATGAGCAAATTTGCAATGAGCCCATTCATCCTTCTGTTCTGATTAGACCATACCCCAACCAGTGGGAGCTTCCCAAATTTTCTCGCTTTCAAAGCAAGGAAGACCCATAGCAACACTTATGGGCATTCAGGCATGCCTGTTAACTTATTGCCCATGATGATGCATTGCTCTTGTGCACATTTCCTATGTCTCTTTCTGGTGCTGCACTTGACTGGTACAGCTCTATTGCCAGCCATTCCCTCTTCACATTTACACAACTGGCCCAGCTCTTTCTTGATCACTTCTCCATTAACATCACCAAGAAGGTCTCGATCACAGACCTTTACACTATCCACCAATTCGAGGACGAATCAATAGCTGACTTCGTTGCTCGCTAGAGAGGCCTCATCAATCAACTCTCCTTTTTCTTACCTCAACCTGAACTTATTGAACTATTCTCCTGAGCTTGCGCCAAACATATTTCTTCCACCTTACAGGTTCAAACCTTCCGCACCTTCGACAAAGCCTTCACGATGGCCCATAAACTTGAATTAAATGCCATCAAGGAGAACAAAGTCAAGTTGCGGAGCAAGAATCCCAACTCTAATACCAATGACCCTTCTTCTTCTAAACCTTCATCATCCAATCCTAAGTCTAAAGCTTCAGCTAATGCTGTAGTCGTTAGACCTTCATCCTCTTCAACCAATCAACCTGAGCCATCCACATCTCAAAGCGCCACCCGTCAATTCTAGTAGAGATACATACAATGATAGTATACTCTTCTTGGAGAATCTTATGCATCTATACAGGAAAAACTTATTAAACAGGGGATTCTCAACCTCCCCCAAATTTGACCACCGCCACAATTTGATCCCTCACGTGCCATCCCTGCATGGTATAGGGAAAATGACATCTGCAATTACCACCGTGTCAAAGGTCATGACATGGGAAACTGCAAAACCTTTAAAAACATAATCCAAGACATGCTTGAAAAGTGTGAGCTTGTTCTAGATAATCCCAATGCACCTCCTAACCAGGGCATTGACATCTTCAAGCAACCATTCCTCAATCATCCACCAAGCCAAAATAATATCCAGACCTTGATTGACAACACTCATGAACATGACATTCGAGCGGTCAATACGGTCTTGCCCTTCATCCTCAACCAACCTCAAGAGGTTAGCCCATCTACCAGTCCATCACGTATGGATGAACCTCTTTCTCTAGTTAGTTCTCCGTCAACTTCTATCATCTTGGAGGATGCCTCAACCTTACCGACACCACCAGTCTCACCATCCTCCTTCCTACTGCCTATGGAGGACCTGACCTTACCTACTCCTCGACTGCAAGTGGAGGGCACCATAATCCCTGCCCTTTACCCGCTTGAGGAGTCACACTCTCTAGTTTCTTTTCCACCAAGAGAAGAACCTGACTCTCCATCTTCTTCAATCAATGACAATCTAGTTATAACTCCCACACACCTTGGGTCCGAGACTACTACCACACCTAACACATCTTCTCAAGAATCCAAACCTCATTCAACATCCTCTCAACCATTTTCCTGACTAGTGGAGAAAATCAAACTTCTCCCTTTAAGGAAAGTGGAGCATCAGGGATTATCCTCCCAAGGCAGAATCTCCCAAGGCAAAATCTCCCAAGACTCCCAACAAAGACCAGATTCCCGCTTCTAAACCTACATCTACCCTATCTAAACTGATCAAGTCACTTGGCATTCGCCCTGTCTCTACCCTCACTCACCCGCAAGTGAAGGTGGACTTAGACCAAACCTCGACCAAAAGTAGTCTTCCAACCAAGTCAAAGAAGACTGCCGACCACAGAAGTGAACCCCTCCTCCACCGTCAACATTACCCTCCATTTTAGGTCCTCATCCTTCTACCCTAATCGGCGTGCTTCCTACTCCAACCCTTACCCAAAAAAAATTACCTCCATTACTTCCTTTGCCAACCACAAGTCAACCCCCTCTCAAAAATTTGGCACCTCTCACGAAGAAAGTGTCATCTTCACATGTGGCCGCACCACCAACTTAAAAGGTGGTACAAAAACCTTCTTCAACATTCCCCAAGCAAAAGTCACCAGTGCGTCATGCATCAACAAGCACGGACCCCTTAGTAGGTTCATATGCTTTGATATTACACCAACTTTTGCAGACTTCTAGCATTACCCTTCCTTCTATCAAACCATTCCAACCCCTCGGGTCAAAAACTTCTTGGTTCGATGATATGAAGATTTGTTTATACCATCGTACGCCAGGACACGATACCGAGACTTGTTATGCTCTCAAGGCAGTCGTTCGCTGCTATATAGAGAAAGACACTCTTCTCTTTGAGGACACTCTTGACCGACCCTTGACACCTTCCCATCCAACCTCTTCAACCATATCAACATCTCACCAACAGGCCATAACCCCTTCTTCACCTACTATCTTTGAAATCAATGCTATGCATATAACCACTAGGTCACAAAAGGACAAGGCAAAAGAAAAAGCTACTATTCCTTGGACCTATCCTTTTGTTCAGGCACCTCAACCACCGAAACCCAAGATTTCCATCTTAGGTGCGTCTCAACCCCCTTCTTCAGAGGCAATCAAAGACTCTATGATAAAACAACTTCACCAAACGCCTGTGAAGATGACCCTATATGACCTTATCCAAAGCTACCCCCAGCATCACCAGGCTCTAATCAAAGCCCTACAGGCATCAGAAGTCCAACCTGAAGACCCTTAACCACTAGCTGCCCTAGTCCATTCTTTATCTCTTGTTGCCTCTATCACTTTCAGTGATTCTAAAATTCCTACCTCTACCTTGGAAGATCAGGACGCTGCTCTTTTCATCACAGCCTACGTTGATCGAACCCGTATTAAATGAGTTATGATCGACGGGGGTGCCAGCATTAATATCATTTCCACCCACGCCTTTGATCAATTGGCTCTTCCCAAGAATTGCGTATCGAAAACCGACGCAATCCTTAGATCCTTTAATGACACCACCGCTAACACTATTGGCACTGTTGTCCTCCATATCCGCATTGGTCCATGCACAATCATGGAGCTTTTCTACATCATTGAGAGAGAATTCCAATATAACATGTTATTAGGGTGACCCTGGATCTGCGCCATGGCTTGCGTCCCTTCAACACTTCACCGTTGTGTTAAATTTGAACACGACAAACAAATCCATGTCATTCCTGCCGACCCATCCCCTTTTAAGACTTGTAACACAACCTATTGCCCAAACGACATTCTTATCCCGCTCAAGTCATCAATTTAAACATCATCTCCATCCACAGAAGCATCAACTAGTACATAAATAGCGGTTGCCACCACATCATCTTCTCAATTAACAACCAAGGACCCTATGGACGATATCTTCCAAAGACTTTCACTGGGGGAATATCACCTACTTACTCTAGACATGTTCCAGACTCCTCAAGAGTATGGACAGCTTCATCAAAACCCAAGCTATGACTATCGGATTGGAATGGTCATTCCTTATGGTCCTCCTAGCCTTCAAACCAATCTCGTCTAAGGGGGGCTGGATCAAGCTCCTACTGAATCAAATCCTTCCTCCTCACCTCAAATATTCACATCCAATTTCTCCTTTCTTAGCAACCCCACCTTTGCACATACCTACCTTTATAGGTGTGCATGGAAGGGTTTTGGCTTTGGGCATTACGAACAAGGCTCCCATCGGCCTATCAAACCACCCAATGACGATAATGCAAAGAAAAGGTATGGACTAGGTTTCCAAGAACCCACTGAGGCTTCCACAAACCTTTGCCCTGAACCAACCATCGACCAATCTCTTCCAGACTCGCCTATTCTTCCATCCTCACCTACGGAGTCAGTGGTTTCCATCCCTCCTAGTTTTTTTTGCATAAACACCATCTGCTTGGAACCCCTAACCTATCAGCTCAACGGGGTTCCCAAGTCTCTCCCTCTTGTTTATCCTAGCATGATAGACGATAAATCAGCAACCATCAACACAGTCCACTGCATAGACGATGACGCCATTCTTACCTATATGGGTGTCGATGATTCTTTCATTCAGCGTTCCCTCCCCTCTAAAACACAGGTTATGTTAAATGAATCAACCATTGACATTAACCTTTCATCTTCTGATGTTCCTCATGTCTTAAAGATTGGTTAATCTTTAGACACCCAAGAGCAGATCGACTATACCACATTTCTCTCAGACAATCGCAAAGCCTTTGCCTGGACCTACGCTGACATGCCTGGCATCGACCCTAACATTGCCACTCATAACATTGTCACAAACCAAAGGCTAAGCCTGTTAGGCAAAAGCTTCACAAAATGCATCTTCGTGTTGCACTTCTTGTCAAAGAAGAGCTTCAGCGCCTTCTTTCTGTCTCTTTCATCCAACCCATCGATTATTTGCAGTGGGTCTCTAACATCGTTCCTGTCACCAAGGTGACTGGGGGGATCCGGATCTGCACGGACTATCGTGACCTTAACCTAGCTTGTCCCAAAGATGACTTTCCTCTTCCAAACATTGACCAACTTGTTGATCTTACGGCTAGCCATGAGATGTTATCACTCATGGATAGATTTTCAGGATATAACCAAATCCTGATTGCACCAGAAGATCAGCACAAAACCACCTTCATTACACCATGGGGAACTTTCTTCTATCGAGTCATGCCTTTTGGTCTGAAAAATGCAGGTGCCACATATCAGCGTGCCATGACTTACATCTTTCACGATCTCCTCCATAAAATCATGGAGGACTATGTCGATGACCTGCTTGGCAAGTCTAAGCTTCGTCGTGACCATTTGACTATCCTCAAAATCATCTTCTCTCACCTTCTTCAGTACCAGGTCCATCTTAACCCCAAGAAATATGTCTTTGGGGTCCTCTCAGGAAAGCTCCTGGGATTCATTATCTCTTTTCATGGCATCGAGATAGATCCTACTAAAATCCATGCTATCCTCAAAATGCCACCTCCAACTAATCTCAAGCAACTTCGCAGTCTACAAGGGAAGCTCCAATCCATCCGCCGCTTCATTTCGCAGCTTTCTGACCGTTGCCAACCCTTTCATCACCTCCTTAAGAAGGATGTCTCCTTTAAATGGGATAAAGATTTCCAAGAGGCTTTTAAAGCCCTCAAATGCTATTTGGTTTCTCCACCAGTCCTTATTCCACCAAAAGATGACCAACCCTTCTACCTCTACATCTCAGCAACCAATCATTCGTTAGGTGCCATGATCGCGCATCGAGACGAGCAACACCGTGAGCAAGCTGTTTACTACATAAGCCGGACACTTGTTGACTATGAAACTCAGTATACTCATATCAAGAAACTCTATTTAGCATTAGTCTTTGCCACTACTAAGCTCTGTCACTATCTTCTCAATCACAAAACCTTTGTCGTCACCCACACTGATCCTCTTTAATACATGCATTCTAAACCATATCAAAACCAGCATATGGCTCGTTGGCTCATGCTTCTTACTGAATTTGACTTAGAATTTGTCCAGCAAAAATCTATAAAAGGGCAAACAATCGCTAACCAACTAGCGGATGCCCCTCTTCTCAACAATCAACCTTCTCAGTGCGAGTTTCCCGATGAATCTATCGCCACTCTCTCGACTGATGACACATTTTACCAAATGACGATGTTTTTCGACGGCTCTAAATGTCAACTCGGTGGGGGTGCGGGGGTCATCCTCATTCCCCATGAAGGTGAACCCATGCCCCTGTCTTTTAAACTCAACTTTGAATGTACCAATAATATGGCCGAATACGAAGCCTTAATTTTGGGACTTCAAACTGCCCTTTCTTTAAACATCAAGACCATCAACATCTTCGGTGACTCACAACTTGTCGTCAATCAAATAAATGGTTCATATCTTTATAAAAATGAAATTTTACAAAGGTACAAGCACCGTGTTGACACTCTTCTAGCATCTTTCGACCATCACTTATTGTAGACTGTTCCTCGATCAACGAATAAGTTTGCTGACACCATGGCTTCCCTTGCCTTGCATATTCCTTCTTCATCATCATCCTCATCAAGAATTTATGTCATGGTACATCATGTGCCATTGCCTTCATACATTTCCACTGACATCAATCTCGTCCACACCATAGACTCTAGTTCACAAGATGTATGGTATAAACAACTTGAGGACTACTTGGCTCATTCTATCATTCCTCCCAACCTCTCTAGCAATGTGCAGTAGGCTTTCATCAAGCGCACCGCTTGCTATACCATGCTAGGGGGCCTTCTCTATAAAAGAGATTTTGACAGCCTTCTTCATTGTTTAAACTCCACTGAAGCTTCTCATGCTGTTAAACAAGCCCATGATGGGATTTGTGGCAGACACTTCAGTGGTAACTCAGTTGCCAAGTGCATCCTTCACCTGGGTTATTATTGGCCCACTCTTCATCAAGACTGTAGCGATTATGTTCGGCGTTGCATCAAGTGTCAGCAGCATGCTAACTTGCTTCATCTCCCCAGTCACGCCTTACAAGTCACTCAAGATTTCTGGCCTTTTTCACAATGGGGCTTAGATCTCATCGGCGAGATTAACCCTCATTCGTCTCTTCGTCATCAGTCCATCATCACTGCCACCGAGTATTTCACTAAATGGGTGGAAGCTATTCCTTTTGTCTCCACAAAAGCTGACAAGATTGTCGACTTCATCAACACCCACATCATCTGTCATTTCGGTGTACCTCACAAAATCATCACCGACAATGGCAAGTCTTTTAAAAACAAGACCATCCAAAAACTCTACGACTCATTTGGCATCAAACTCAGCTTTTCTTCACCTTACTACCCACAAGTAAATGGGTAGGCCAAGGCTTCTAATAAAATCTTAACTAAAATTCTCATGAAGGTGGTCAATGACACTGGAAGGGATTGGCACGTTCAAATACCCTTCACTTTGTGGGCCTACTGCACTAACATCCAAACCTCTACGGGTGCTACCCCTTTCTCTCTAGTTTATGGCACAGAGGCTATCTTACCTCTCGAAGTACAGATCCTGTCTCTTCGCATTTCACTCCATGACATTCTTTCTAATGATGACTTTCATCAAGATCGATTAGCTCAACTTGAGTTACTCAATGAGCGTCGTCTCACTGCCCTCAATCATCTCCATGTCTATCAAAATCGTATCAAGCGCGCCTATAATATAACTCTGAGAGAATGAGATTTCAATATCAGAGACCTCGTCCTCAAAGAGAACCAACATGTGACAAATATGGAATGGAGTAAACAAGGCAAATTTGCTCCTAATTGGCTTGAACCTTATATCATCACACATAAGTATGGATCAGGGACTTATCATCTATCTTCTCTTGAAGGCCGACTAGAACTTGAGCCCCTTAATGCTTTGCATCTGCGACCATTCTACTGTTAGTCGAGTACTCATCCACTTGACATTTAACTTGAGCTCGTCCCTTGAGCAATCCTTGTCCTTTTAAATCCTCAATCCATTCCACCCTTTTTCCCTTAACAAAATCCTCTACAACCCTTTTATGATGTACGGATGCTTCATTCTAATAAAAGGGAGTCCTTGACCTTCTATAAGTCTTGTCCATGACTCAATATTCTATCAAAACTAAATCAAGATGTCAAAATATCCAAAGTCACAAAACCAAATCAAAAAGTAGACTGCTCCCTCGAAGGACACCTGTAATATCATTGATGTAGCTAATAGACTACTCCCTCGAAGGACAGCTATTCAAAAGCCCTTAAATCTATAAAGCAAAGTATAGACCACTCCCTCGAAGGGTGGCTATGACTAAATCTTGCTACAAACAACAATCTTTTTTAGAAGCTTCCTGCATCGATCAGCTTCACAAATTACCACCAAACAAGTGACATATTTATGTGGACTTCCCGCATTGATCAGTCCGCTCTAAAAAAAAAAACCGGGTCATGGACTTGACTTGTTGTTGTCTCAGGGTCTCCTATAAAAAGGGGCAAAGTTATTCATACTCTAAAAATGGGTTACCCTTTTCCTCCTATCATATCACCTACTCAAGGGACTTCGAGCTCACTTTAATGTCAAAAGTGATTCGATTACCACTCTAACATAACTATGGTCAATGATGCAATGCATAAATGGGGCTCTTGGTTCTAACAACCCCTGTCCATGTTGTCATTTTGGTCCTTGTCAATAAAAGGGCGCTTATGCCTTTAACTTTCTACCTACACTTTGGTCACGTTTAACCACATCATTTGTCAAAATGACTCAATCCGACTCTTTTCAAACCACTCACATAACCTACTTATTCTGGTTTTCATAGACATCATACACATGGAAACTATCAACCACACAATTTATGTCAAGCATAAACCATTACTTGTTGAAACATAAATCAACCTGCAATTCATTTTTAGCAAACATCCATCATGAATATGGATAGTTTCTAGGGATATAAAACCCCGACCAATGTTATAGCTTACACCATTTGGAAAAGGTTGTAGCATCATCTCCTCAAGCATGTACCCTCAGACATATGGGAAAATGCTATATCCTTATCATGACCAAAATCAACCACTTCGATCTTTTTCCTCCCTTCTTGGGAGAACTACATTGGCCTGAGGCCCTAACAACAGGGGCTATGTAGACAACACTCAGTTGACATGGGGTCTTCTGGGGTTAGCTCGGCCATTCTCTTCATCACTTTCTTCCATCTCCTTCTCTCATCACCTGCCAATCACATCACAAACAAGCACATATTTTCATAATATTTAGCATAATCATTTTCATCATTTACATCATAATTATTAATTACAAACACATTATCATCATCACACAATTAAGCATTCACATCATATAATCTGCAAGTCATAACATAAATATCACTATCACATAATCCTTACGCATCATCATCTAATCTAAAAGTCATGACCATTCTCATTATTAGCATTATCACAACGCATCATCATATTAATCATCATCATTATAATCATTGACCATAACATTAATCATCATCACATTTAATCATCATAACATTATAATCATAAACATAATATCAAAACATGCATCATCATCATAATCAAAAATGCCCAATACATTAAATATTAAACAACATCCATGACACATCAATGATCCAAAACCATCATCATATATATATCAAAATCTTTTATACAATGACACAATTTGTCTCTGTCTCTCTCTCTCAACAAAATATAATACATCTCGCATCAATGACTCGCAGGCTGGTATATACATCAAAAATAAATCTCAAAGTCTGCCCTCAAGGCTGTGGCTATGGTGGTGGTGGCGGTGGCCGAGAAGATGTTGTATCCTCTCCCCCCTCTGATCTGTGTCATTTGCGAGACCCAGAAGCCATCGCTCGAGACATAGACCGCTGTCAGCTCTGCTCTACCCTCATCTCTGAGTATCACTGTATCTGAGAAAAACCCCTGATGGCCCTCTCATAATACATGATCTCGTCCAGCACATCACTGTATCTAACTAGAGATACAGCATATAGTGGACCCATCTACCCTACTGATGTGCCCTGTAATGACCCTTGTGGCTGTGGCTGACTTAGTTGTATCGATGTTGACTATCCTGACCCCTATGAAAATGTTGGCTACTGTGATGGTTGCTGCATCGAACCCTATCCTCTATAGACCTATCCTGCCGCTACCTATGCCTAGGCTATGGTAAGCTATCCCTGTAACAGTGTGACCTGATCCATCAACACTATCACTCAACTCGTCATCTTTGTCAACTGCCCTGTAACCCCTGCCAGCTATCCCTATAAAACTGTGACCTGGGCCTGTGCCACATCCCTCTCTTGCCACGCGGTGTCCCTCTCCTCGCAAGCTGTATCCCGCTCCTTGGTAATGGCCTGTGGATCTGGCTGCAGCCCTATCTGCAAACCTATGTACTGCTCTACCCACTATGCCGAGTAGGCCTCTGTATAACCTGGGTTAGCCACCCTAGGTCCTGCCGGCAACTCCTCAAAATTTGGGCCCTCTGTCTCCTCTAGTAGTGGGAGCGGTGCCTCAATGTCATCCCGTCTGTATAATGGGAATGCGGGAGGTACATTATGTAGCAGCCTGTACTGGTGCCACACTCTCTCTGCTGGCACTCTCTTGAGCTCACTGGATCGCCTGCCCCTGACCCATCTCAGGCTCTAAACTCCAACCAGATGCTCTCCCTAGTCTCTGAACGCTGGATAAACCAAGTATGGTCTCCAGATAATGTCTATAGGAATCAGGGCCTCCAGTACTCCTCTGTAATGGTCAATGTCTCTGACCACTCCATATCCCCACATCTGTGCCATCACCTCGTGCCACCACCTAAATCTGACCCTGAAGCTGGCTAAAATCGCCACTAGGAGGCCAAGAGGATGGGTAACCACTATATGCTCATAGGCCCAGCAATGTAGCAGGTGGCCTACACACAAGTTGTATCACCACCACCGATTGATACCCCACAGCTTTTTATACACTTGGGCCAAAAACACTGGTGCCCAGGTGAACACTGTCCACTACTCTATCATCTCAAGCAAAACTCTGGTCATAGCGATCGAAAACCTATCACTCTCTGTATTTGGCAATGCGTACACCATGATGCCTATCATCATCAGCACTGCTAGCCGATGTGCATCCTCATCTGTAGCATACAAAGGCTCATACGCAAAACTCGCTGAGTGGTAACTCATCTTAGTGACGTGCTCTCCAAACAGCATAACCATATGAATGTCGTGCACCTCTCGAGCACGCATACAAGTCTACTCCGTGTACTGGCAGCCACAAAATCTTGTACACATCCTCGACTATGATTGACATCTCTCCCATGGGTAGGTGAAAGGTATTGGTGGAATGATCCCACCACTCGATCAAAGCCACTATCAGGCTCGCATCCTGCGCCACTCTGTAGTAGTGTCACAACTCGCCGAGTCTAACTGCGCTCATCTGTACCCACTCATCAACTGTCACCCCTCCGCGCATCTGCGTCAACAATGTCGAGAGGCGATCCCGCAACATCAAAGTCAGCCTCGCCTGCATCCACCAAAGTCAATCTCATATTAAAAATTTTCCCTATTTCACTATTTATGCTTGACCCAACACCCGCAAAACCCTTGGCGTAACTTCGACCCCTCAACTTAAATGTTTTTCATCATTCTTTTGACCAGGCAGCCAACTGACATCAGTTAGCATGCCGGTGATAGCACTCACCTAACTGACGCCGGTCACTTAGTGACTGACGTCGGCAGGTTAGTGACTGACACCGGTCGCTGGTCAGCCGATGTCAGCGACTGGTTAGGCCCTAGGGCTGAACAGGACGAGCCCTAAAAATTAGGGCTTCCCCTTTTATCCACCCTACACCCCCCAAAACCCTCTCTAAGATAACCAACCCTCTATAATCGGGGCAACCAACCCTCGCCTATTTTTGTCTTGCAGTTCACTTGAACAACCAACAAGACGAAATCAACCTTATCCCATACCTAGGGAAACTGACTCCTATTTTTGTCTTGCAGTTCATTTAGAGCAACCAAACAGACAAAAAGGGGCAAATGTAGACACTGAAATAGTGTCTAACCCTTGGTCACCTTCCCCCTTGGTCCATTCCTAACCCATTCCTAAAACATGCAATTACTAATTTAAAATAATAAACTTATTTTGAATTAACCCCCCCTCCTTAGACACATCACCCATGACACCTCGCCTAGGACACCTCGCCTTGGACTAATTCCCATCCTATGACTCACCCAAGACCTATTCTTACTTCTCTCTAACCGCCTAACCAACTCTCGTGTGTATCTAGCCCAACCTTTGACATTCTCCAATAGATAGTGCACTTGGCAGATGAAAAACGGGCTTGGTGGCTCTTTTTGCCCGTTCTAAACCCGCCGACGTCGGTCAAATGTCGGCCAACACCAGTGGAATCACCGACGTCGATTTTACTTAACCAAATTTTCTAACCCTTGGATGATCCCAATCACAAATTGGTTAATCTCTAAGGCTAATCACGACTCTTGAATCCTCTTCTGGTGAAACAAAGTTCTCATGCTTTTTTCTTTTCAGTGTTCTAGGCTTCTTGGTGTTCTTGCAGGGATCAACATTCTTGGCAGCACTTTCTAGGCACTAAGGTCTTGCATCAGACATTCTGCACAGGGACTGCATGATATCTCCATCACCAATGACAACTAAAACACAACTTTTAGACCTTTGCCAATTCATATCACAGCTAAGTATTGGTACTTTTTTCATTCTAATATCATTTCAAATATATTAGTATTCTGTCTTCTGTCTATTCCAAGCATCCTTGACCTAACCTTCCCTGTTCTTCCCAGAGAGGCTGAAAAGCCTTCTCTCACCCCTTATTCTTTTTTCTTTGCCTCTGACACTCCCTTAGTCTCTCTTTAGGCAACACCCTCTGTCCAATTAACCCAGCATAAGTTATCAGAGACCTACAGACCTTCTTAAGACCCATCTAATCAACCTGACTAAATTGCTTTATGAAAAGGCCGAAAGATCTTTTTCCTATTTCTCGCTCCTTTTCTTGACAAGATTCTCAGTCCCTTAGATCTTAAATAGTCCCTCTAAATACCTCATAGACCCTCAGACCCTCAGACGAGACCAAATCCATTCTGCAGACTAGAAACTAGTCCTGTAACCCATCCCTGGCCAATTGCCCTGACCGACCTCATCCACTTCCCCTACCGACGTCGGCAGTCTAACCATCGTCAGCGACCACCCTGACCGACACTGGCAATATCACCGACGTCGACGACTATGTTTAGCAGATTGTAGCTTATCAAGTACGCATTTGTTTTTAGTCTTTTCTTTTCACATCTTTCATTATTTCTCTTTTCTGTCTCTGTCATATTCTGTCTTAAACAGTGGATTGTCATCCTCCAAGAAGCCTTAGCACTTCTAGGACCAAGCTTTTGCTTGGCAATCCACCCTCTTATCAACTAACATTCTTCATGTTTTTAGTGTCTATCTCTTTCAGGTGTCATTCCTCCACAACAAAAGAGGAGTTCTCACAACGTCTGGATTACGGTGCGCAGACTATATCTAGGTACATACAAGCTTTGACCATTCCTTTTAGTTTCTCATTTTCTCTCCTTTGAATGTGAAAGCAAAATTGCATAGAAACAGATCCATATCCTAAATGACATTATCTATAGTTGGGTCTTCAAAGTCCCCCTCACAGACCTCTTAATACCAATCAAGGTCACGAGTTGGATTGTAAGCTAGTTTATGACTTTATTCTCATGAATGATTATTATGAGGTGGATAGAAATCTATCTCAGAAACCATATTATCATCATTAGGGTCTTGACTAAAGCCATAAAATTCATTTTTCACATCCATTCTATCATAAGTTGGATTATACATGACTCCACCATAAGTGTAGCTAGACATATTTGCATAAATGATGAATGCTCCAAAACAAAAAGCCTAGAGTTTTGTAAACTCTAAAAAACTATGTCCAAAGGACAAATGGTTCAAACTTGGTCTAACTTGGTTGAACGTGGAGCTGTATTTCCAACATGGTCTAAAAATGGAGTTGTATCTCGAAAAAGGTTTGTGCTAAGACTTAGAATAAAATAATCTAACGTCAAATATCTAACATCAAATGTCATATACATAAAAGGACAATCATCTGAATAAAAACTAACATGTCAAAAGTCTAGGTCAAAGTGTTCCAAAAAAGATCTAAAATAAGAAAAGGGAAAATAGTCACTAGATCTTTTATCCAAATGTGGAGTCAAAAGCTAGGCTCAAACAAGCTATGCTAGAAATTTTGGCCAAATAGCATCAAAATCTAGACTTGAAACAAAGGCATGATGTGATTTGATTTAATCTAACAACTTTGACATAGGCTCGACACACAAAATTGAACATAAACATGATCAATTAGTACAAGCCATAAGGTAAAAAGGTTTTGGATAAAGGCTATGTTCTCCCAAATAAAGGCACAAATAATGATGAGGATGGGCATTAAACAAACAAACCATCAATAGCTTTTAAATTTGGGTAATTGATTAATCAAAGTTTTGAAACCTAAAAGAGAAAGATCTATGTATCGACCCCATGAACTGAGGCCTAAATAGAAATTAATCAATTTTTGAATCCAAAATTTGACAAGGTTAATTAAAAACTCAATGTTGAAAACTATGATTTGATCAAACAAACTAGATAAGATTGGATAACATGACAACACATAAATAAGGTCCAAATGACTAATGTGATATGGTTTAAAACAAATGGTTTTTGACGTAATGGTAAATAAGTTTTGAAATAAATTGAGTAGCATGATGGCATAAGTATGCTCGAATGATGTGATCAATGTTATGTTTCAAAGACTCAAAGGCAAAATGGTTTGATGTGAATTTGGCAGTGTAACACTACCCCCCACAACTAAAATGACACACACATAAATAAGTTTAGTAAAAAAATTCAATGCACAAGTGTGGTGTAAAACAGTCAGCATAACGCCTCTTTAGACAAAAGAGTGACATATAAACAAATTAATTTTATCATGGTTTACAAACAAACAATCATGTTTTAGTCTCAAAGCATACCAAGAAAAAATGACCAAAATATTCTAAGTATAATCATCTAAATCTTAGCAAGGATATGGCAATTTAGGGTTGACTAAACTAGCAAGTTTTTCAAATGTTTCTAGGGGGATCAATTTCATAATGACTTTCACATCAAATTATGTAAAAAAAACCATGTAATTAGATGTTTGTGCCACTTGGCTTGTTGTAAAAAGGTCTAGTCCTTTTTTCAACCACTACATCCTATTGTTCACTTAGTGTAGTGTGATGTCCAAAGTGCAGATACGTCTCATATGCAACTTCATCACTAGAATGTGGTTTATCCACTCAAACCTTTCAATCTTATTGAGAGTGAGTGAAGTCAATGCCAAGAGATGAAACCCCAGGTCAAAGCTTCCCTAAAGAACTCATGAGAGGTAATGATGTCCCCCTTACAAGCCAAGATACAATGAAATGAAAGACATAAAATGAAAGACTTTAGGGTCATTTTCAAGTTGACACAAACTCTGATGAGTTTTTGGGGAGTGCCTTAGATGACATTCTTTCTAAGCCTTAGACTAGGATTTTTGCAATAAGGATGGTGCTTTTCATTCCAAGGGTTCGCTAAAAGGGACAAATAGAAGAGCATACATGCACAAACTTTCTTTTTGTCAAACAAGTTATAATTTAAACAACTAATTAAATATAAAAAGCTTGGAAAGGTGAGTTCATTTTTAAGCACCAAGTTTGAATGATTGGGTGGTATTCTTTTGACCCCTTGGTCTTAAGTTGTAACTTTGAAAGCTTAACTTTCAAAACATTCACTTAAGCACCTAAATTTTTCATTAAGCCCAAAAAGAAAGTTCTTAATTCATTTTAAAACACTCAAATGAAGTGTGAAATGCACTAATTTAATTTTCTTAGATTACTTTCCATATAGCTCCTACAAGAAAAATGTTAGCAAGTTTCTTAGCTTTGAAGCACTTTTGAAGATGAAATAAGAACTTTTGAAGAATGAGCTCTCAGGTTAACAGTCGAGTTGGGTTGATAGTCAAGTTGGGTTGATAGGTGAGTTGGGTTGGTAGTTGAGTTGAGTTTATAGGTGATTTAGGTTGGATAGGTGAGTTAGGTTGACAGGAAAGTTGGGATGATAGGTGAGTTGGGTTAGACAAGTGAGTCAGGTTGGGTAGGTGAGTTAGGTTGGATAGGCGAGTTGGGTTGGATAGGTGAGTTAGGTTGATAGGTAAGTTGGGTTGAACCAGAGCTAAGTCAAGCTAAATTAGAGCTAAGTCAGGCCAACCTAGAGCTAAGTTTGGATGAACTAGAGCTGAGTTAGGCCAAACCAAATCCTACTTGGGATGAACTGGAGCTGAGTTGGGCTATCCCAAGAATAAAACTATGGTTTATTAAAATAGACTTTTTTGCTCAAATGTTTTCTTTCTTTTCTTTCATAATCTAAGGCCCTACATTATTATAGTTAGTAGGTTGCATGTAGAGTCTTTGTGAAAAAATTTATGGGTTGTAGTCCCACTGAGCATGCCATTATGTGAACTAGGAATTTGATGATGAAAGGGAGATTAGTATTGTGTTAGTGGATAAATCAAATCAAAAGCACACTAAACTAACACCTTCATGCTTAGTTAATAGGGTGATATTATTAACAAAAAAAAATAAAAAATCACAACTAAAAATTAAGGAAAAATAAAAATCTTTCACCTTCCTTGGATGTTCCAAATGTTTTATTGTGGTGGCTTGTTCGGTTTGTACTCATGGAGTCGGCATCAATGGAAGCTTGACTACCTCCATCTCTCCTTGGCACCTTGATTAGATTTGTCTTAAATATTTTGGCATCATAACTTTGGAATGTGAGATATTTTTGGAATTAATTTTATATGATAACTTTTCACAAGTCAAGCTTAAAATTCATGTGGCAAGGCCTCCTATTTATAGATTTTTGCAAATGGCTAGAATCAGCCTGAACTATTTATCTCAAGATGGAGATGTGTGGCTAAGGATTAATTAAATTTTGAAATTAAAATTCATAAATATACTCATAAATATTTGGGATAGAGGGGCATTTAAGAGGCATGGGAGGCATTAATGAGGCATGGGAGGGTTTAACCTTGATATTTTATGCATTTATGGCCTAAAGATGTCTTCCCAAGAAATGATGTCACCTGATGATGCAAATATTCAATGTTCATTTCTAAATATAATTATTCAAAAAGTTTTCATAGAATTATTAATTAGGCTCTTATTTGGTTTAATTATCTCTTAAGCATTATTAAGCACTTTGTGCACAAATTACTCAAATTGATCAAAATGCCTTATTATTGGCCTAAATTTTGACTGGATTAGAATTAAAATGTGATGTCAGATGTGTTGAATCCATTATCCCATTTAGGATGTTTTCAACATAAAATAACAAAGGCATGTGTCTCATATGAGAAATTTAATAGAAAAGAGCAATTCAGAGTACCCAAGTGCAAAATTAGCATTTTGACTCGAAATAATTTGATCAATGTTAGTTGGCCCATAAATTTCATTGTCCCATTTAGTGATACCCTAGCCAAAATTGGCACTTGAATATATAAATTTCAAATTATTTAATGTGTTTTAGTGTTTTTAAGAAAAATTATGCATTTTGGTGGAAATTAGTCAAAATCCTAATTGGAGGTTATTGATGGCTAGTTTTAGGTATCTACAGTCATAATTTAGATAGCTTATCTATGTGTAACTACTCTATATACATGATATGTGGCCATTATATTCTTTCCCCCATTATTTTTTAATGAATAAAAGTTGTATTTCCTACAAGTAAAACTTTGGATCCATTTGAATGTGTTTTAATTGTTATGTTTGAACACTTCAGTTTACATTCACTTTGCATAGCCATAACTCAGTTTTCCCCCACACACCTGGGTCTTGGGCCCTAAGGTATGGACTATATAGAATAAGATTCACATAATAAACTAACTATATTTACAAACATAATAAACTACCTATATTACAAAATATGATGAGAGTATTTCTACAATAAAAAATAAGGATGAAATCAATTAATGATACACTCACTATTACTACCTCAAGAGGGTAGCACACCCATAGAGTAACCTAAACTTGATTACTCAGAAAAAGGTTTGTTAAATCAGAAAGTTAATTTCTAAAGATAATAAGTTATGTAAGAAAAACAAATCCAAAGATGCATATTGAATCATGAAAAAACATGGATGGCAAGAAGAGAAACTAATAGACATATATGAGTACAATTCATTTTATAGACACTATTATAGCTCAAATTTTCACACTTGAGAGTGTGCTTTAATCAATCTCACTTGAAATATATAATGGGATTAGTCTTTGGTTGTGGGTGATCTCTAAATAGACTAAACTCTATATTATAGGACTAGTTCCCCTTAATGTATCAATTAGGATCCACCACTAGATTGCAAAGGGAAAAGGCAGAGGGACAACATAAAAGGAAAACTTAACTAGGGAGGTGATACACAAAATCAACACCCTCCACTTGACTATCATGCACTAAGAACATGGTTTAGGCCTAAATTTTATCACATAACTCAATAAGGACATTCAAGCATGAGTGTTTCAACATAGAGGTCATAGACAATGTATTGAATGAGCGGGTTGGTCAAGAGGTCTAAGAAAGGAACTAGTGACTTAAATCCACCTTCAAACCATGAAAAATTACATCAAACTCACCATGTGACCTAAAATAAGATAATCCATTTGAAAATAGGTAGGAGAGGATAAATGAAAGAGCGTACAATTTCTATTACTAGCATCCATCAATAGTCACACAAGTACGCTAGTTTCAAGCATGTGAGGAAGTAAAAATTAGTTTCATTCATCATTAAAAGTCATAATACGAGTGTTTAATTGAGCATGGATTTTCCATACTCATCCAAAAGAACCTTACAAATCCAAACAAGGTTGTCTATAGAGAGAAGGAGAGAAGGAGAGAGAGAGATGTGGCATAAAAGAGAACAATGATAAGTATCCAGTACTCATCACAAGATTTAAAATCAAGAATGAGGTTATAAAAAAGTCTCATAATGTTTTCAATTATATGTGTTACTTTCTTGATGATGCTTCTTCTCCTAAATGGCATAGGGGTTTCTCTATTTTCTTGACACATCTTATCTTCTTCTTTAAAATGCCCTCCTCTTCACTTAGAAAGTGAAAAGTGGCATTATTTGGTCATCAAATCACCTTTAATAACCTTTTTTTATTGTTATTTACACTTTGAATTTTCTTAGGATCTCTCCACTATTGATGTTGCAGTGATCATCATACCTTCGTAGGTGTCTTGAAACCCATCAATCTCACTATGCCTCTCTTTCTCAAAAGCCTCAAATATTGCTTCTATCCTCATGAATGAAACTTATTCCCATGAGAGACTTGTCTCTACCTTAAAAAATCTATATCAATCTCATTGGATTCCTCAAATGCTCTTTAAGACTTTATTTCATACCTAAAGCCTATACTTACCTCCATTTCCTTATAGCCCTCAAAATAGACAAATTTCCTTATCTAGAAAATTTTACAAATGATCATAGTAAACCAAGAATTTATTTGATTACCCACATATCTCTTCCTTCTATGTACAAAATTTCATGGCTAATCACTCAATGTAATTATACCTCATCCACCTATTTCTCTCTCCATTAGCCCTCAATTAGGTCTCTAGGCCTATAAAATGGAGATTTGGATCTAATTAATTCCCACACATGTAAAGATTCAAGAGAAAATTTGATCCACTTTAAATACATCCTAATAATACTCTACGTCTAATTTGAGGGCCTGACACAACTTTCCATGCTTCTAAATAAACTACAATAGTCACTCTTAGGCTAAAATATGTACACTTTTTACCCTACACATGCCCACCAATGACTTGAGAAGGTGTTTAGGAGAGGTATGGATGTTTATCATATCATTTCAAGGGTCATCCAACCCATTTTTAGTGTTTAGAGAGACTCTTTCTCTCATCAAATCATTTCTAGTCATATTAGCAACTTAAGACTTATTTATCATCTTAACGATGATTCATAAAGCCTAAGATCCTAATTTTTGAACTAATGCCACAAATTAAAATAATATACATTCCTCTAACATTCCCTATGATCTTGGGCTCCCATGTGACTCTATACAATTTTGAGCAAGAGAATATGCCTTTCGAGCTAGTAGGCATATAACTATGAGGTCAAGAGAGAAGAAATTGAATGAAAAGAGGTTTAAAAAATTTTGTTTTGACTTTAATTACCTTATTTATTTCATTTCATTCATCATGACATATTCCAATGGTCTTATTTACTATTCTTCTTTTCTAAACCTTTCACAACATCTATTATCTTTTGTTAGGGTTTATAACACACCATGTAAAGGAGACCCTAGTATCTTATTTTAGTTATTTCCTCATAATTCTTCTAAGTTTTAATCTTGTGGGAGTCTCTATCAAGAATATATAAACCTTTAAATCCCATTTAATCTTGACATCCAACTCAATACTTATACAAATCATCCAACTTTCATGAACATATTTATAAGTAGCTCTTTTTAGCCTATCCCCTATTTGGTCTCAATAATTCTTTCTTTTGAGTATTTATTCTCCTCATCAGGAGTGTAAACATATTCACCATGTCATCACTATTATCTCTCACCCTTCCCTAATATCATAATTAATAAAACCATGTGATTTCTTCATGCTTTATTATAGGGAGGTTTGGAGGTTTACATTTGGTCCTATGACTATTACCTTTAGACTTAAGGATTTTAATTAAGGTTTTAAAATTTTGATAATCCTTAGAAAATATTTGGGAATTTTATCATGTTATATATTCACTATATAATCTCCATTATCACTACAATAATCCACATTATCTCCCAACTCTTAGAGGTAGACTTGGAGATTTTCATTAGGTTTGTAGGTCTATAGGGGTCTAACACGTGTTAGAGCTTAAAATATATCTTCAACTCATAGTTTATCCTCCATATGACCTAAAAATATCTAAATAATACATTTTAATTACTCACACACCTATTTTAACCCTTTAACCTCATCTCATAATACAACATTCTTTGCATTTCTTATGAAAAAGAGACCTACATGTCCACAAACCTGTAGGTTTGTAATTTCTTGCTTTAGGCATTACATGATACCTAGTTTAATTTGCTTGACCCTAAGAAGACTTATCCACTATCTTAAAACATTTTTACTTATTTTATGACCCTCATACATCATTTATGATGCAAATTTGGAACTTTTCAATTCACCTTTATGCAGATAGACTTATACATAGGCTTTTGATAAGTCATGAGAACATGACTTATTTTGACTTTTTGGGTCTTAATAATGATTAAAAGAGATTAATATGTATTTAAATAAATAAAATACATAAAAAATTCATCTATAATTCTTTTCATACAACATATAACTCTCAAAACATTAAGGTTTGTTTTCACATTGATGAATAATGAGCACTAATGGGAATTTGTAGGTTACCATCATGTTGAGAAAATTTTGGGTGTGGAGTAGGCATAAATAAATATTTAATGGACATGTAAATCATTATATGTATTGATAAGGTAAGGTTATATCTTAACTCACATACTCTCAACTGTTGAAAACCCTAAAATATCAAGAGAATGATCTTCAACCTACAAACTATGTAAAAATGGCAGATTCCTTCCCTTTTGAGCTCACATGTGACAATTGAGGCCTAGAGAATCATGAATAAACATTTTTTAGACCCATATAACCTTTATTATTTATCCCATGCATCTAATAGGCTTCAAACTACCTCTCAATGATAAAAATTGAGCATATGGAGTTTTTGTAGGGTTTAAAACCACCTCATGGTATTAGTGATTGTTCATAAAGGAAGAGGCTTCTTCATAAAGACAAATGACAAAAAATTAAAGGCCACTATGACCTCCATCTCTATCCAAGATATTTGGAGCTAACTCTATCTATGTTGTACAAACCAAGCATGTAAATGTGGCCTTTGTGAGCTTGCCAAGACCTTGATAGAGGTTTTGATGCAAATTTTGCCCTCTTTAGATTTGTACAAGCTTGTTAATGATTAAAATGAATATATGGAGTTGAAGGAACACTCTAAAAAAATTTCACCTGAATTTGGATCCTTTCTTCCCATACAAGTGCCTAAAACTACCTAAAAAAGAGTGGTTTACTCTCTTGTACATTGAAACTACAAAAATTGACCATGATCTGACTTGTACTAACATTCATAACATATGCACGTTATATATCCTCTTAAGATGCTTGAGAATTAAAATTTTAAATTCAATACTTCATATTGGCTCAAGGAGTGACATTGGTATACCTTGAGATGATTGACAAGTGCAAAGTAAGACTAGCACATGTTTGATGGCTCTATGAGGTGAACATAAAACTTTCTAGGACCACCTTTGACCTCAATTTACTTCTTCACCATTGACCTTAATGACTCATTAAATAATGAAACCTTGGGAAGGATTAAATTGACCACAATGAAAACCTTAACTTTGTCAAAAACCTTAACAAATGCTAAATTACCTTAACTTTTCCAAAACATGGCATTTGCCACTTTAGACCTCTTGAGACACTTATTTCTTTTCCACTCACTCAAGGACAACTTATGAAAACCTGCTACATCATTTGATGACCTAAGACATGATCTCATGTTTGATACTTCAAACAAAATTTAATTAATACAATGAAACCTTAAAATCTGTTAAAAAGGCCTTAAAAGATCATTCTAATACACCACAAAACTACAAGATGGATATCAACAAAGTTAAAATTCATGACAAGTTAACCTATGAGTTAGACAAACACCTTCAAGGCTATCAACCTGGTTCATTATGAGCTAAAGATAAATTTTTTTTTGAACATATCCTATGGTAGCCAAAATTTAGCTAACATCTTTGGTGACCTCCCATGGATGCTTGATTTCTAAGCATGATTAGACTAATTGCCTTGTCCATCCATTGGGTTATGGGTTCACTTGCATTAAAATTGAGAAACAATAATACCTTAAATAAGATGACAAATTGAAACACCTCCCAACACACAACACACAAAAGACAACAAATAAACAACCAAAACAAAACAAGACAACACACACACTCGTGCTAACAAGCACTTAGGGAAAATAAGGAAAACCACTAGTATGTACAACTAACCAGCATATTTTCATCCTCCAGGGTTAAATGGAAAGCTTAGTATATCAATTGCCTCATGATATGATACATATTATGGAATAATATGCCCTTTTACTATAACTTTTATATACCATGCTTCTTGTTTTCCAACACAATTGGCATGCTCTCAAGTGGGTCATCAGTAAACATGTCTCCAAAAAAGGCAAAATCATCATGATATTCACTTTCCACTACATATTGATGTCATTTTTGGGTAATGTGAGAGACCTCAAGGTTGATTACACCTTGATTTTTAATGTCATCAGTAACCACCTCAAATTCTATTGGCTTTTCAAATCCAATCTCTTACTCATCTTGGGAAGAGTCATACTCATCATAGATTGCTACATCATTAACTTGAATCTCTTGGTGATGAATATTAGAATTTTTTAG
This sequence comes from Torreya grandis, assembly GCA_037957365.1. Taxonomy (NCBI): domain Eukaryota; kingdom Viridiplantae; phylum Streptophyta; class Pinopsida; order Cupressales; family Taxaceae; genus Torreya; species Torreya grandis. The sequence continues at coordinate 7,568,135 of JARHVA010000028.1, read as the reverse complement.
ATTTATAGGAACTTTTTACTCCTTATCAACATATTCATATTGTTTTTATTGAGGTTATAACTAACCAAACCCTCCAAACTTTTTTAACATGTCCTAGTAAGACTTCTACATGTCTTTAAAGCCTCTTTTTACTTGTTCATGAAGTTCAACAAGATAATCAATCCTGATATTCTCTTCAATAGTTTTTTTATCATTTATTAATCATGATCATTATCCAAGACAACATCATTATCACTCTCCTCATGGGATATAGGTTTACCATCTAGACTAGAGCAATAAAATTCTATTTTTTTCCAAAAGGCAACTTCTACTTTAGCACTTGAAAGCATGTCAAGTTCAAATTCAATCTTGCCATTCTCTTGAGGGAAAACAAGCTGATAAAACACTTTAAACTAATTAATAATATTGTGACATGGATATAAGTTACCTTATTCAATATCTACCAACTCATGTTTAGCTACAACCTATTGAGCTATTGCATAATCACTTTCATCTTCATCAAGACTCAATCTATGAAAGCTAGATTGGTCTTCTTCTTCCTCCATGAAGAATGGAAGTTCTTATACCCATTAAAAAATTAACTCGTCCATTCTCTCTTGTACTAGCCCTAATCCATCCTCCTCTAGAGAGATGCCAACTTATACAAATTCATTTTGGAGTTCATCTTCATGATCTAGAGGGCTCACATGCTTGCCAAAGGAGTCCATTTCTTTCATGAAACTGTGCTACAACTATTTCCATGCCTGATCAAGATATTTTTCTTCACTCTTTTTAATGGAATAACTTTGACAATAGGTGTTATTGAGAATATACTAATACTAAGAGGGGAGGTGAATTAGTTTTATATATTCTTTTCTTTTATAACACTTTATCATGTATTCTAATTAAGATATTCAAAGTAATTAAATCACAACATAATATAACATAATGCAAAGTGAAACTAGATATACATGGAAATAATTTCAGGAGAAAACCATGGAGAAATATTTCTCAATATAAATATTCTTAGACACCAACTGACTAGACCACCAACCCTAATTATAATTTTGTAGGCACCAACCTATAGGAGCACCAACCCCTTTCATAGAGCACCAACTCAGCAAGAGATATCAATATCTTCAATATGAAGGCACCAACCTTCTTACAAGAAACACTCTTCTATCTCTAATTTATTGCTAACACAACTGATGATAGAATATTGTTTTTTCTCCTTTAAATTTGATCTACACTTAAGTATTTTCACTGCTATGTTCTGCCTTATACTTTCTGATATTTCTTTTAATATTCTAACAATTTTTTCTTGAAAATAATTCTTCTCTTCTTTATTAACTTGCACTTTTAGATCTACCTTTTTGTTACTTGTTATATACCTTTTTATATCCCATGGAAATCCATAAATTAAGGTTGTGACTCTTCAACGGTCACAACTCTTCCCAATGGTCATAACTCATCCCAAAGGTGGGACAAATTATTAGAAATCAGCACCATAGTCTTTTAGTACATTGGCTAAAGTTGCGAACCATTTTAACCTTTAAAACTACCTCGAAAGCTTTGCCATAATTACCTCTTTAATCCTATTTAGATAAAGGTTATTTATCTTCGATTCCATGAAAATATATGACCATTATTTACACATTTAATTGCCTCAATTAAATTAAATATTCTTTATTTAATTTAATTATTCTATCAAAACAATTTTCCATCAATCAAATTCACAATTACCCTTTGATATCAATGATAATATTTATAAGACTCTTCCCCTTTGTCATTTATTGTAACCACACATTGAATCTTCTCCCCCTTGTGTAGACTATGAATTTGACTCAAGAGAGGTGTTAGTATCTTGTTAGCGACAAAATGAAATCAAATTGAAAAACCAACACACTAGATAACATACATATATAGGTCTAGTTACTTGGTTGAGCTTAGTTAACAATACTAGAATGGAAACACAATTAAAACATGAAAGAGAACAAATCTTTCACCTCCCTTGAATGCTTCAAATTAGCTTGTAGTAGTGGATTGATCATCTTGTGCTCATGAAGTCTTCATCAAAGGAGGCTTGGCTATCTCCTCTTCTCCTTGGCACCTTATGGCTTTGGCTTAGCTGGGCTTGGCTCAATAATTTGGCATTATAACACTAAGATGCAATGATTTTTTTAATACATTTGGCCATTGTAAGTTTGATCTAAAAGATATTAAAATTCAATAGGTAAGGCCTCTTATTTATATATTTTTTGAATGGTTTGAGGATCAACCATGACCGTCCATCTCAAGATTGAGATATGTGGCCATGAATAAATCTAAATATGAAATTCATTATACAAATATCTCTATTAATATTTTAGATAGAGGGGTATTGATAGGCATAGAGGGTCTTAATAAGGCATGAGAGACATGAATCCTAATATTTATGTCATATATGGCCTATGGATGCCACCCCATATGATAATGTCACCTGATGATGCAGTTAATAGAAATCAATTTTCAATAAAGATTTATTCAACAAGTTCCATGAAAAATTAATTTGAGGCCCTAATTTGGTTTAATTATTATAAAACATGATTAGTCAACTTTAGTGCAAATTTTGTCTCTTGGTGCACAAATTGATCAAATTGGTCAAAATGTCTTGTTATTACTCCAAAATGTGATCAAATTAGAATTGGAAGTCAATATCAAATGAATTGGATTCGTTATACCATTTAAGATGTTACCAACACAAAATAACAAAAGCACGTGTCTCATGCAAGTGATTTGATAGAAAAGAGCAATCCAGAGCACCTAGGTGCAAAATTGGCATTTTGACTCAAAATGATCTAATCAAAGTTAGCTGGCCCAAAAATTACATTGCCCCATTTAATGATACTCTAGATAAAATTGACACTTGAATATATCAATTTCAAATTATTTAATGCATTTTAGTGTTTTTAGGCCAAATTATGCACTTTAAGTGGAAATTGGTCGAAAGCCTAGTTGGAGATTATCAATCACCAGTTTTAGGTGTCTACAATTTACCCCTATTTGGGAAGATGTTACAAATCATAGGCAAAGAATCATCTTCTCAAATAATGAGAAAAGGCCTGTATGCTAAAAAGAAGATGATTTTTTAAGAAAAAATCTCTAAATAGTGTTTAGAAAGCCTAATATTATGCCCCTCAAGGGAGTGGCCATCACATTTGTTGATGGATGGTCCCTTGAAAAGAAACAAGAAGAAAGGTGGAATTAACTCGTGGTTGAGATTAATCCAAACAAAAAAATGCTAGCATGCATTGATGTAAAAAAGACAATGATTTGCTCAAACATGGTTATAATCAAGATTAAAAGTCAAAATAATGATTTACCCACAGGTGGTTATAATCATTAAGAGGACCTAGATTGGCTAAAGATGATTGTGCCCTAATTAGGGTTGATAAGCAAGCATAACTCAAGAATATAACCCAGAGTATAGATTAAATATGAGTGGGTTAAAAGTGATGAAACAGATGAATAGAATAATGATATTGATCAATAGAAAATGATTTAGTTGTACCTACTAACGAAGAGATGCCCATTCTTATTATTAATGATATAACTAGAATGGTCAATAGGTTTTTGACCAAGGGTGCGATGGAAGGATTTTCCAAGGAGAAAATTCTATGGTTCCATTAATTGTAGACCTTTTTGAAGCTAATTTTTGTTGTAGCATGTGATATTAGGAATCATGATAGAACACCATGAAGACTTGGCCAAAATATGCATAAGAACTGACTCTCGATCCAATAGACACTAAAAAACAATGCACCAATGATAAAAACCATGATGATAATGTTGACATATGAATATGGATAGACTCAAGAATAATATGTGCAAGGAATCACTTAATGCATGCATATAGACCACGTCGAGGCAAAAGTGTTGAAAGTAAACAAACAAGCAAGCAAAAAATACTTGAAATAAACAAACAAACAAACAAACAAACATAAATCTTGAAAATAAAAGCAAAAGAAAGCATACTAACAATGACTTTACCCCAGTAGGGTAGATCAAGGATAACTAACTAGACTTATAAAAGACAAATGTTTTTGTATTTTTGAAATGTTATGAATATTTTTGGAATTTTGAGATAACTTAACTCATTAGAGAATGACAAGATACCTACTCACAAAAAGATGAGAACATTTAGCTTAGGTTGCTCACAAAATAGTGAGAACATATGGAAAGGGGGACTGAAGTGACCTTAACATGAATTGAGCATGACCTACATAGCCTTAAAATGACTTCAAGTTATATTAATTTCATCCACACAAAAGGCAAGGAGAAATCAACTAGATCCCAATAAGTTATCAAATCTGGCAAATGGCCAGTCAAATGAAAATAGTGATGGCAAGGTGATGTAGCAATGCATGGTAAACAAGTGTTGCCCCTAGTTTACCCATAGGTAGTTATAAATAAGATACAATGGAATAGGTCAATGATACTAATTTTTTCATAGGCAATTATAATTAGTAACAAGACTGGTGAGACATTGATTTACCCATAGGTGGTTATAATCAAGCTCACATAAACAAACCTAATATAGGATGGAAAATGAAAGATATCTTGCCAAATAAACTATCATAATACTTTCATAGACTATCATTGTAAACATAAAGTTGATTGATTATTTAAATATGATCAGAATCCTTTCACAAAAGGTATGGGAAGAACCAAATGAACCAAGATCAAAATAGGATTGGGTAGGATGACTAAAAATAAGTTTTGGTCTAGATAGGAATGGAATGATAGGATGGTATGGTCTTGCTAAAGATAATGATGGTTTTTAATAGATTAAAAAAAAGGTAAGGGGGTTTCCCCCAACTGAGAAGGTGATTGGTTGGGATATGCAACAATAGTAAAAGGATATGTAATAATGGCAATGGGATGGAAATGAAATGGTATGGTACATATTTTTGGCCTAGTTGTGGTTTTTGATTCTATTATTCCTAATGATGGGGAGATGCACATCCTAATCAAAAATTGATACAAATAGAATACTTGATCATGTTAATTACTATCCCACATCTCATATAAATATCTACTTTATGTTAGGGTGTGGAGCTAAAAACTTCACCAAGGAGCATTTATTATCAGGTTCAGGTCTACACAGACACCAGCGTCGGTCAGGAGCGACCGACGTCAGTCACAGGCAGTTGCAGAGACGCCGATGTCGGTAGAAGGTCAGCCGGCGATGGTCACAGGTGAACAGGCAGGAACCGACGTCGGTTACCTGTGTGTCCAAAAAGCTATTTCCGTGGACAGAAGCGAGTGTTTGCATGATAAGTTTGAGTTAAAGTCTCAAGCTTGTGTCTCTATTATTGGCATTACTATTTTTAGAGCCCTTGTTCAAGTGGCTTAACTGCTTGTTGGGTGTACATGCTCAAGTCTCCTAATTCTATATGTAGAATTAGATCTTCTTAGCTTTGTAGTAGTTATTGTTGTAGAGAGTGAATTATTGTAATTCATTGTGTGTGAAGAACAGTACAGAATTGAATCAATCCAGGCTTGTTGGAGTTGATTGTTCTTGAGAGAGAGAGCTCTTGAGGAATAGAGATCTAGTGTGAGATTTATACACCTAGGAGAGGTGTGGAAGAAAGAAGCTTTCTTCAATTGTATTCCTTTTGTAAAGAGTTTATTAATACAAGTTTTCAGGGTGTTTTTTTGTATCTCTTATTCTTGTTATTATCATTCTAATTACTTGTCAATCTGATTTAATTCCGTGTTTATTGATGTCACAATTGTAATCTATTATTGGTTTGATCTCCCAACAAGTGGTATCAGAGCCTTGGTTACAGGTTCAGAGCTTGATAATTGGTATCAAAGTTCAGGTTCACTAACAGGTGGTTCAGATCTGTGTAGTGTGTATTGATTACAGGTTCTCACAGGAGTTTCTGCAGGGATTTCTATTTGAGTGGGAGAAGCAATGGCAGATGAAAGTAAATTGAGAATGGAAAAGTTCAATGGCAAAAATTACCAACACTGGAGAATGCAGATAGAGGACTATCTGTATCAAAAAGATCTCTACTTACCGTTAGGAGGTATTGCAAAGAAGCCCAAAGACATGGAGGATGAAGAATGGGAAGTTCTTGATAGAAAGGCTTTGGGTTCTATAATACTGAGTCTAGCATCCACTGTGATATCTAATTTATCACAGGCAAAGTCTACGGTAGAGTTGATGACTACGTTAGCAAATTTGTATGAAAAACCCTCAGCTTCCAATAAGGTATATCTTATGAAGCAGTTATTTAATTTGCATATGAATGAAGGTGGATCTGTTTCTACTCATCTGAATGATTTCAATGGTATTGTGAATCAATTAAGTTTAGTGAATATAGTGTTTGATGATGAGATAAAAGCTCTTTTGATATTATGTTCTTTGCCTGAAAGCTGGCATGGCTTAGTAATGGCTGTAAGTAATACTGCATCTGCATCAAATATTTTGAAAGTAGAGGATGTTGTTAGTGTTATCTTGAATGAGGAAATACGCAAGAAAAGCACAGAAGAGGCATCCGAGAATGCTTTAAGTTTTGAGAGCAGGGGAAGGTAGAAAGAGAAGAGCAAGAAAGGCAGAGCAAGATCCAAATCAAAGGGGAAAGGCAGATCTAAATCCAGAAATGGCAGAAGGCCACAATGCTGGAATTGTTGAAAGATGGGGCACATAAGCAAAGATTGTTGGTCAAAGCCCAAGGAGAAAAACCAGCATGAAGGAAAGGAGGAAGCCAAGATTGCAGGTATTGTACAGGATGCTTTAATTTTCTCTCTGCATAATAATATAGAATCTTGGGTATTAGATTCTGGTGCATCTTTTCATGCTACTCCTAACAGGGAATATTTCAGTGACTATATCCATGGAGATTTTGGAATAGTGTATCTAGGGGATGATGAGCCCTGTAAAATAATTGGCAAAGGTAAAGTGCAGCTGAAGATGCAGAATAGCAACACATGGGTGTTGAGAGATGTGATGCATGTTCCTAGCCTGAAGAGAAATTTGATTTCTGTAGGAAAGTTAGGGGATGAGGGTTGTACAGTAACTCTCACAGCAGAATCTTGGAAGGTGACCAAGGGTGCACTTGTTATGGCCAGAGGTAAGAGAGAAGGTACTCTCTATTTGTGTAATTGTGTTACTAACAAATCTCCTTCTGTATTATCTACTTCAGATGTGTATGTTAAATTGTGGCACTCAAGGCTTGGCCACATGAGTGAGAAGGGAATGTCAATTCTTAAGTCTAAAGGTATGCTTTCAGATTTAAAAGGCATAGATCTAGAGTTTTGTGAGCACTGTGTATTTGGAAAACAGAAAAGGGTTAGTTTTCTCAAAACTGGGTCTACTAAGAAGAGGCACAAGTTGGAGCTTGTTCACACAGACGTGTGGGGACCGGCTCAGGTTGCTTCCATTGGAGGATCACAGTACTATGTATCTTTCATAGATGATGCCACAAGGAAGGTATGGATCTATTGTATTAGAAAAAAATCTGATGTATTTGATACTTTTAAAGTTTGGAAAGCTATGGTTGAGAATGAAACAGGTAAAAGATTAAAGTGCCTGAGATCAGACAATGGCGATGAGTTATGCAGTCATAAGTTCAGAGATTATTGTTACATGAATGGAATCCGTAGGCAAAGGACGGTTCCAAGGACACCTCAGTAGAATGGAATTGCTGAAAGGATGAACAGGACAATAATGGAGCGTGCAAGATGTATGAGATTGCATGCCAGTTTGCCCTTACAGTTTTGGGCACAAGCTGTTACACTGCAGTGTACCTGATTAACAGAGGACCCTCTACAGCTCTGGATGGTGGTATTCCAGAAGAGGCATGGACAGGTAAAAAGGTTGATCTCTCATATCTCAAAGTTTTTGGTTGTGAAGCCTTTGTGCATATAGATAAGGAAAATAGAAAGAAGCTTGATGCTAAGTCTATGAGATGCACGTTTATTGGCTATGGCTCAGATGATTTTGGTTACAGATTATGGAATCTAGAAACTAACAAGGTAATCAGGAGCCGTGATATTGTTTTCAACGAAAGAGTGATGTATTATGATCAGCTAAGGAAGTTGAATCAGTCTGAGCAAAGCAATGGTGAATTGGACGAGGTGAAAGTCCAAGATGAGCTCGCGGGAAAAAGAAATAATCACTTACAGGAAAACACAGAGACCGACGTCAGTAGGTTAAGAACCGACATTGGCAGGATAGAAACCGGCGTCGGCCATATAGAGACTGACGTCGGCCATACAGGTACCGAGGTCGGTCAGGCAGAACTGACATCGGCCAGTAACAGGTCTGCAAGTGATTGAGGTTGGTCACTGTCAGAGAATTTGGGTGGACAGCGTGTTGTGGACGAGTCTCAGACACCCATCAGGAGGTCAGAAAGGGTGAGTAAGCCTCCAATTAGATATTCTCCTTCTTTATTTTATCTATTGCTAACTGATGGTGGAGAACCAGAGAGTTTTGAAGAAGCAATACAGGTGGAGTCCAAGAGTGAGTGGGAGCATGGCATGGTTGAGGAGTTGGAGTCCTTAAGAGAGAACCAAACATGGGATTTGGTTGAATTGCCAGCTAGTAAGAGAACACTTAAGAACAGATGGACCTATAGGTTAAAGGAAGGTGAGAATGGACAGATGAGATATAAGGCTAGATTAGTGGTAAAAGGATTTGCACAAAAGCCAGGTATCGACTTTGGTGAGATTTTTTCTCCTGTTGTTAAAATGACTTCAATAAGGGTTGTATTGTCTTTGGTTGCTTTTGAGGATTTGCATCTTGAGTAGCTAGATGTTAAGACAACATTTCTTCATGGAGATTTGGATGAGGAAATATATATGGAACAGCCAGAAGGATTCGAGGTCAAGGGTAAGGAGAAGTTTGTGTGCAGGTTGAAGAAAAGCTTGTATGGCCTCAAGCAAGCTCCTAGGCAATGGTATTTAAAATTTGACAGGTTTATGACTGAGCATGGCTACAGTAAGTGTCAATCAGACCATTATGTGTACTTTAAGAGATTTGATAATGGTAGATATATTATTCTATTGTTGTATGTAGATGACATGTTGGTCACAGGGTCTCACATGCAGGATATCTCAGAGCTTAAGGTAAAATTAGCTCAAACGTTTGCTATGAAGGATTTGGGAGCAGCAAAGAAAATCCTTGGCATGAGCATTAAGAGAGACAGAAAAAATCACAGGTTGATATTGTCTCAAGAAGATTATGTGGACAAGGTGTTAAAACGGTTCAATATGCAGGATGCTAAACCGGTAAGCACACCTTTGGCTGGACATTTTAAGTTGAGTAAAGAACAATGTCCTAATTCATATGAAGAGGTAGAGTACATGAGTAAGGTTCCATATTCTTCCACAGTAGGGAGTTTAATGTATGCAATGGTGTGTACTAGACCGGATATTGCCCAAGCAGTGGGAGTTGTAAGTAAGTATATGGCCAATCCAGGTAAGGAACATTGGAAAGCAGTTCAATGGATCCTTAGATATCTAAGAGGAACCAGCAGTAGGCACTTGTGCTATGGAGGTTCAGATACTTCTCTACATGGCTATGTAGATTCAGATATGGTAGGTGATTTGGATGGCAGGAGGAGCACTACAGGCTATGTTTTCACTGTAGGTGGAACGGTGGTTAGCTAGATATCTAAGTTGCAGAAGGTTGTTGCCTTGTCAACTACAGAAGCAGAGTATATTGTAGCCATAGAAGCTAGCAAGGAAATGATATGGATGACACGGTTCATAGATGAGCTTGGTAGGGAGCATGAGAGTTGTAGATTGTATAGTGACAGTCAGAGTGCAATCCATTTGGCTAAGAATTCAGCCTTTCATTCAAGAACAAAGCACATACAGCTAAGGTATCACTTCATACGACAGGTATTGGAAGATGGTGAGTTGAAGCTGGAGAAGATCCATACAGATAGGAATCCTGCTGATATGTTAACCAAGCTGGTTACAAAGGAGAAGTTGAATCTTCATTCAACTTCTATTGGTCTTCATGATTGAGTTGAAGATGGAAGAGCTAGAAGATGTTGTTGTACAGGTACTGGTGCAGCTGTTTATCTCCAAGTGGGAGATTGTTAGGGTGTGGAGCTAAAAACTTCACCAAGGAGCATTCATTATCAGGTTCGGGTCTACACAGACACCGGCGTCGGTCAAGAGCGACCGACATCGGTCACAGGCAGTTGCAGAGACGTCGACATCAGCAGAAGGTCGGCCAGTGATGGTCACAGGCGAATAGGCAGGAACGGACGTCGGTTACCTGTGTGTCTAGAAAGCTATTTCTATGGACAGAAGTGAGTGTTTGCATGATAAGTTTTAGTTGAAGTCTCAAGCTTGCATCTCTATTATTGGCATTACTATTTTTAGAGCCCTTGTTCAAGTGGCTTAACTGCTTGTTGGGTGTACATGCTCAAGTCTCCTAATTCTATATGTAGAATTAGATCTTCTTAGCTTTGTAGTAGTTATTGTTGTAGAGAGTGAATTATTGTAATTCATTGTGTGTGAAGAACAGTACAGAATTGAATCAATCTAGGCTTGTTGGAGTTGATTGTTCTTGAGAGAGAGAGCTCTTGAGGAATAGAGATCTAGTGTGAGATCTATACACCTAGGAGAGGTGTGGAAGAAAGAAGCTTTCTTCAATTGTATTCCTTTTGTAAAGAGTTTATTAATACAAGTTTTCAGGGTGTTTTCTTGTATCTCTTGTTCTTGCTATTATCATTCTAATTACTTGTCAATCTGATTTAATTTCACGTTTATTGTTGTCACAATTGTAATCTATTGTTGGTTTGATCTCCCAACACTTTATCAATAATTACCTACAGATTTGGATGCTGAGAATGCTTTTATGATCTTCATTGGTCATTGATTTTGATTCCTTCAAACATCGATACAAGGTATCTTTGTAGTCTCTACAAAGGAAAGTGCATCCATGGATGGTAAATAAATACAAATAATAGATGGTAGGTTTGATTTTGAAATGAAATGGTGGATTATAATGGAATGTATAATGGTGGGAAAATAAATGAATATCAAAACTTTGTCACACATAATGTTATTGATACCAAATTTTACATAATTTTGGTTGTGGCAAGGATAAAGACTTATTCTCTCAATAGGATTATCAAATTTTTTTGTTGTTTGAGCCTAAGAGGAGATACCATCTAATTAGGCTATAGATAAGAAGCTATTTTGATTTTATATTTGATTTCATCTTCATCAAGTAGTGAAGAACTTTTATGCTTAACTATTGGTGCCTCAATGAGGTTTTCACCAACGAATTTGTTTTTATTGTCTCATAGCACCTCTGAGAAAGTTTCACTAATGAACATTAGATTTTGACTTTAATATTATTCTAGCACTTCCAAAAAAGTTTCACTAGAAGATGTTGAGTTGGAACTTTGATTATATCATAGTACCTTTGAAAAGGTTTCACTAGGAGAGTGTTCTTCTTCTATATGAATGTGGTCTTGGCCTCCTTGCTCTTCTTCAACTTCTATGTTTCCAAGGATGTAGTTTAACAAAGTATGATTCTATTTATCCCAATCAACACTTATGGGAGATAGAATGCCAATAATATGGATATCTTGATTGATGGTAATGGCATGTGAAATGGTAATGGAATGGGTGTTGGAATCACAATCCTTGTAGAAGATATATAACTTATGTCAATGTTGAAGTAATCATCCTCAAAAATTATAGAAGGATCACAAATGTATTTAAATAGATCTACTAGGTATGCATAACCAATTTTGTAACAATCATAAACATATTTTACTTTTGAATCTAATTATAACTCAAGGGAATTTGAATCTGATGTTGAGACTAATATTAATTTTAATTTTGATGCTAAATCTGATGTTGGTCTAAGAGTAGAACCTAACTCTAACTCTAATTCTTCATCTGATGGGTACTCTATTTCAATGATGTCTTGTTGAATTTTTGGTATTGGATAAGTAATGGCCTATGATAACATAATGGTCTCCACAAAGATTGGTTTGTTAGAATAAGACTCCTCTAGGATGTAAAAAAGGTCAAGAGACTATTTTTTCAATAGGAGGCTCTTAAAAAATAGGCATATGGTTGAGGTAATGATTTTTCCAAAGGTAGTTATAATCATTAAGAAGTGACTCGATAAAGATTGGCTTATTAGAGTGAGACTCCTTAATAACTGGTAAGGGATCAATAGGTGATTCATCATAGGTTGACTTATCATAAGTGGTTGTTTTAATAAAAACATCTCAAATTAGTTAGTTTTCTTGGCTTTGGTTTCCAATGAATTGAAAAATACCATTTTTAAACATAGCTTGGTCTTTGAATGATTAGATCGATTAAGGTTTTGGGATTGGTACTGGATGAGGAATGGTCTATAATTGCATAATGGTAGGGCATTAGGAATCATGATTTCTCACATGAACCAAAGGATGAAATCCTAAAATGGTAATGATAGGGTAGTGTGGAGCTTGATTTCTCACACAAGTCAAAGCATGAGCTCTCAAAATGGTAATGGTATTCCTTAGATATTATGCAGCTTGATAGCTCATATAATCCAAAGGAGGGTTAGGGGTAGTCGATGATCAGATAACAAAAGGACATCATGGAACTTGATTTCTTTCACAAGACAAAGCATCCAAATCTTCCTCATAAACCATATCATCCTAGTCATGAGTTGGCTCATAAGCTAGTTTTTTACTGTGTTCCATGTACTGATTATTAAAAATAGGGTATGAATCTGTATCCCAAAAAACATTATCTATATTTGGGCCTTTAAAGTCCTCATAAGCCTCTTCATGCCAATCAAGGTCTTGATTTGGATTTTATGGATTTTAACTATGTTCTCCATATGGAGTATTGTAGGGAGAATAATAAAACTCCTTATAAAATCTTTCTCTATAGGGATTCCTAGTGGGATTTTATGTGGTCATCCTATCATAAGTTGGATTTTACCTGACTCTACCATAAGTGTAGCTAGACATATCCATGTAAATGATTAAATCTTGAAAATAAAAAGGTTTAAAGTTCTAAAAACTTTACAAAACTATCCAAAGGACAAATGTTTCAAACTTGGTCTATCTTCATTGAAAGGGTGGAGTTGTATCTCCAATATGGTTTGAAAGTAGAGCTGTATCTTCAAAATGATTTGTGCTTAGACTTGGCATAAAATAATCTAACATCAAATGTCTAATGTCAAATGTCATATGCATAAAAGGTCAAGCATCTGAATAAAAATTGATATGTTAAATGTCTAGGTCAAAGTGTTCTAAATAAGGTCTAAACTAGGAAAGGGAAAAGAGTCGCTAGGTCTTTTATCAAAACATGGCGTCAAAAGCTAGGTTTAAATAGGCTCTGCTATGACTTTTGGCCAAATGTCATCAAAAGATAGATTTAAAACAAAGGTATCATGTGATTTGATTTAATCTAACAAGTTTAGAAACAACTTTGATATAAACCTGACACACTGAATCAAACATAAACATAATCAGTTGGCATAAGGCATAAGCCAAAAGGCTCTTGAAAAAAGACCATATTCTCCCAAATAAAGGCATAAACATTGATGAGGATAGGCATTAAACAAATAAAACATCAATAGTTTTCAAATTTGGTGAATTGATTAATTGAAGTTATGCAACCCAAAAGAGAAATATCTATGTATCATCCCCATGAATTAAATTATAAACAAAAATCAATTAGTATTTGAATCCAAACATAACAAGATTAATTAAAAACTCAACATTGAAAATAAGTATTTGACCAAACAAGCTAGACAAGATTGGATAGCATGATGACACATAAACAAGTTTCAAATGGTTGACGTGACATGGTTTAAAACAAATTGTTTTTGGCATAATGGTAAACAAGTTTTGAAAAAAATTGAACAGCCTAACAGTGTAAGCATGCTTGAATCATGTGATCAATGTTATGTTTTAAAGACTCAAAGGAAAAATGGTCTGATATGATTTTGGCAGTGTAACACTACCCTTTGCAACTCAAATGACACATACAAACAAGTTTATAAAAAAATTCAAGGCACAAGTGTGGCATAAAATAGCTAGCATAACACCTCTTTAGACAAAAGAGTGATATATAAACAAATTGATTTTGACATGGCTTATGAATAAACAAATAAGTTTTAGTCTCAAAACATACCCAGCAAAATTAACCAGAATACACTACGTATAATCATCCAAATCCTAGCAAGGGTATGGCAATGTGGAGCTGACTAAACTATCAATCTTTCAAACATTTTTATGAGAATCAATTGTAAAATGACTTTCATGTCAAACAATGCAAAAGGAAAGCATGGAAATTGGGTGTTTGTGGAACTTAATTTATTGCAAAAAGCTCTAGTCTTTTTTACAACCACTACATCTTGCTATTCACTTAGTGTAGTGCGATGTCCAAATACAGATACGTCTTGTGTGCAACTCAGAAAGAGTGGATGAAGTCAATGTTAAGAGATGAAACTCTAGGTCTTCCCTAAAGAAATCATGGGAGGTAATGAAGTCCACCTCACAAGACAAGTTTGCATGAAATAAAAGACTTTAGGGTCATTTTCAAGGTCACCCAAACTTTGATATTTTTTTGTGGAGTGCTTTAGATGACATTATTTCTAATCATTGGACTAAGATTTTTGCAATAAGGATGGTGTTTTTAATTCTAAGGGTTCCCTAAAAAGAACAAATGGAAGAGCATAGAATCACAAACCTTCTCTTTGATAAACAATTTTTAAATAAATAACTATTGAAAACAATAATTGATAAGTGTGTTCAATTTTAGAACCCAAATGAAAGATGTGGTGGTGTTCTTTTGACCCCTTGGTCTTAAGTTGTAACTCTGAAAGCATAATTATCAAAGCATTCACTTAAGCATCTAAATTTTTTATTAAGTAGAAAAATAAAGTTTCTAATTCATTTTAAAACACTCAAATGAAGTGTTAAATACACTGATTTATTTTTATTAGATGACTTTCCATGTAGACCCTGCAAGAAAAGTGTTAGTACTTCATTTAGCCTTGAAGCACATTTATCAAATGAGGTAATCTTGAAGGGCAAAATCTGTTAACCTGAAGGCAAAATCTCAAGAAAAAAACATGTTAGATTAGATAATGTTAGAAAAAATCTAAATAAAATCTTAAAATCAATAATATTAAATATATGAATACCTATAAACAACAAATTAGAAGGCTAAAAATAAAACATAACACATAACACATAAACCCTGCACATAAAACATAAAAACTTACAATTAGTATTTTTAACATAACCTTTAAAATATAGGTCAATTTTAAAATAAATTTTGATATGTTGTCAATAAGCATAGATCACATGTATTTGAAAAAATTTAGGTCCAAATAGTCAATAAAAAAATTATCGACTCTGTTCTAACCGTTCTTACCAAAAAAATATAAAATAGAAAGTGGCAGTCACTAAAATAGCTATAACTTCTAAAATATAAAGGATTTTTTTGTGAAATTTTTAGAAAATATCAATGACATATTTATATATATGAATAAAAAAATTTATACAAAAATACTAATTAAATAAAAATTTATGACTTATTTATTGTCCATTTGTACTCAAAGTAAAAACAACAAAAAAAAGGAATCAAAACTATGAAACACAAAAAAGTTTATAGATTGCATTATCATGAATATTGTCCCACCAGGAATGACATTATGTAGACTAGGAATTTGACTCAAGAGAGGTGTTATTATCTTGTTAGTGACAAAATGAAATCAAATTGAAAAACCAATACACTAGCTAACATACATCTCTAGGCCTAGTTATTTGGTTGAGGTTAGTTAACAATACTAGAATGTAAACACAATTTAAACATGAAAGAGAACAAATTTTTCACCTCCATTGAATTCTCAAAATTAGCTTGTAGTAGTGGCTTTCCCATCTTGTGCTCATGAAGTCTTCATCAAAGGAGGTTTGGCTATCTCCTCTTCTCCTTGGCACCTTGTGGCTTTGGCTTGGCTTGGCTCAACAATTTGGCATTATAACACTAAGATGCAATTAATTTTGAATTCATTTAGGTATTATAAGTTTGTAATAAAAGAGCTTAAAATTCAATAGGTAAGGCCTCTTATTTATATATTTTTTGAATGGTTTGAGGATCAACCATGACTGTGCATCTCAAGATAGAGATGTGTGACCATGAATAAATCCAAATATGAAATTCATTATAAAAATATCACCATTAATATTTTGGATAGATGGGTATTGAATAGGCATGGAGGGTTTAATGAGGCATGGGAGACATGAATCTTGATATTTATGGCATTTATGGCCTATGGATGCCACCTCATATGATAATGTCACTTGATGATGCAGTTAATAAAAATCAATTTCTAATAAATATTTATTCAACAAGTTCCACGGAAAATTAAATTAAGGCCTTAAGTTGGTTTAATTAGCTTAAAACATAATTAGTCAACTTTAGTGTAAATTTTAGTTCTTGGTGCATAGATTAATCAAATTGGTCAAAATGTCTTGTTATTAGGCCAAAATTTGATTAGATTGAAATTAAAAGTCAATGTCAGATGCATTGAATCCATTGTCCCATTTAGGATGTTACCAACACCAAACAACAAAGGCACGTGTCTCATGCAAAAGATTTGATATAAAAGAACAATCTAGAGCACCCAGGTGTAAAATTAGCATTTTGATTCGAAATAATCTGATCAAAGTTAGCTAGCTCATAAATTACATTGCCCCATTTAATGATACTCTAGCCAAAATCGGTACTTGAATATATCAATTTCAACTTATTTAATGCATTTTAGTGTTTTTAGGCCAAATTATGCACTTTAAGCCAAAGTGTGTATACCTTATTACATAGTTACTTCTGTCTGAGATCTTTTTTATGTCTCCCCCTTGCTATGACTCACTCTTTCCACACTTTTCCCCCTTTGACATTCATGGCAAAGGGACTACCCAAGAGCTAGATAATGCAATACTTGGCTCCCCCTTAATCAATACTTCCCTTTAGTGGCAAGAAGCAAAAGAGATTACTCCCAACTTCTCACATAGGTATTCAAATGTGTCCTTTGGAAGTAGATTGGTGAAAATGTCCACTATTTACTCTATGGTGGCAATATATTTCAATTTTACCTTTTGTTATACAACTTGCTTTTTCAAGAAATGATATTTGATTGAAATTTTCTTTATTATAGAATGCATCATTGAATTAATTGAGATGTTGATATCATTGATATTGTCATAGTATATTGAAATCAGATGATCATATTCTACTTTGATGTCTTTAAGGGTCTACTTTATCTAAAGAATCTAAGTGAAACATAATAATACCACTATGTACTCTACCTCTTCTATGGATAAGAAAATTGAATTATGTTTTTTAGTTAGCCAAGACACTAGGCTATCTCCAAGGAAAAATGTTCCTTCACTTGTGTTTTTTTTGTCATCTAGTCATCCTACCCAATTTGAGTCTACATATGCTACCAATGTGAAATCCTTCCCTTTAGGATACCATAATCCATAATCCAAGGTCCCTTTTAGATATCTGAATATCCACTTCCTTGCTTTCACATGTGTTTCTTTAAGAACTGCTTGATAGTGTGCTACCATGCCCACTGATTTCATGATATCTGGCTTAGATGTCATTATGTACAAAATAATACCAATCATTGATCTATATAAGGATTGATCTACATTCAGTGATTCATCATCCTTACTTAGCTTGTTTTTTGTAGCCATAAGCATGCTAATTGGTACATAGTTTTCCATTCTAAATTTATTCAACATTTCTTTAGTATACTTAGTCTAGGAGATTAATATTCCTTTACTAGACTAATAAATTTGCAATCTAAGAAATAATGATAGCTCACCAAGCATGGACATCTCAATTTCCTTCTGTATGTCTTTGGTGAATCCTTGGGGCATCTTCTCACTATTTCCTCCAAAGATTATATCATCAACATAAACTACAATAATTAACTGATGATCATCTTTAGTTTGATGTATAAACTATTGTTAACAAATCCTCTCTCAAATCCCTAGTCTTGTAGGTACTTGTCAAGTCTTGAGTACCAAGCTCTAGAAGCTTGCTTCAATTCATACAAGGCTTTCTTCAATTTTGCATACATATTTTCTATCTTCTAATAGGAGGACTCCTTCTAGATACTTGATGTACACTTTTTCTTCTAATTTACCATTTAGAAAGCCAAATTTTACATCCATTTGATATATACCTTGAATTTATTGAATACAACATAGGCAAAAAACATTTTGATTGCCTCTAATCTTTCCATAAAAGCAAAGGTTTATTCAAAGTCAATACCTTCAATTTGAGCATATCTTTTGCATACCAATCAAACCTTGTTTCATGTCACTTGACCATCCTCATTTAGTTTGTTCTTATATACCCATTTGGTCGATCACATTTTGATCCTTCGATCTGGGTACTAACTCCCATGTCTAATTCTTCTCAATGTAATTTATCTCTTCTTCCATTTCTTTTACCCAATGTTCATCATGCCTTGCTTTTGAAAATTTCTTAGGTTGTATTTTAGATAACAAATAAAGATTCACTTATTCAAAATATATTACAATCCTTTTTTTAGTATATACTCTAGTATCTATATTGCCAATGATTTGGATTTCAGCATGGTTCTTATGAATGAAATTTGATGTTGTTTTGGTGTCTTGCCATTCATCTTCATCCATATTCTCTACTTCAACATATTCTTCTTCAATGATATCTAGTTCATCTAATAGATCACTTGCCTTATGAGTTCCAATTTCATCTACTTTGACACTAGCACTTTATATAATAGTTTGCGTTCTTTTGTTGTATTTATAGGCCTTGCTTTTGGTAGAATATCCTAGAAATATTCCTTCATTGGCTCTTCAGTCAAATTTACCCAAATCATCTTTGGTCCTCTTAATAAAGCACTTACAAATACTTTGAAATATTTGATGAAATTTATTCTTACCATCTGTAACTCATATGGGGTCTTGTCATGATTGACTCTAATCTACCTTTTATTTAAGATGTATATAGTTGTGTGGACTACTTATCTTTAATATTTGTCTGATAACTAGGATTCATTTAGAATTTTCCTATCCATTTCTTAGATAGTTCTATTCTTTTGTTCTACTACCCCATTATGTTGTGGGGTTCTTGCATCTGATTAATGTATTATATCCCATGGTCTTCACAATACTCTATGAATTCATTTGACATGAACTCACCTCCTCTATCTAACCTTAAGCATTTGATCCTTAAATTAGTTTTATTTTCAACTAATGATTTAAACACTTTGAATTTGATAAAGACCTCAGATTGTTATTTTAGAAACACAACCCATGTCATTCTAGTGTAATCATCAATTAGCAACATAAAATATATCTCACCTTATATACTTTTTATTCTAATGGGTCCACACAGATCTGTATGAATGAGTTCTAATTTATTCATGATAGAATATTCCTTCATTCTAAATCTTGCCTTGGTCTATTTTCCATGATAACATTATTTACAAAGTGTGTTTGATAGCTTTGTTATCTTTAAAATATCCCTTACAGCTTAATTCTTGCTAAATTCAAAAGGTTATAAAAATTTATATGGCCATTCTTATGTGCCATAGCCAACTCTCTTCAACTTGACTTAGATAACACTTCTCTCTTTTGAC
The DNA here is from genome assembly GCA_037957365.1 of Torreya grandis. NCBI lineage: Eukaryota > Viridiplantae > Streptophyta > Pinopsida > Cupressales > Taxaceae > Torreya > Torreya grandis. The sequence goes on along the minus strand of JARHVA010000028.1, from coordinate 7,548,481 downwards.
TTTTGTAATCATGCATAGATAGTTTGTAGTCTTGTGAGCATCTGTAATTAGCTCTCCTATGTCCCTTTTTCTAATTTCACAACCTTTAATAAATAACTTGAGTGTGTGTCCTTGATCACACATTTGGATCACGCTTAGAATATTATGCTTTAATCCTTACACATATAACACCTTCTCTATTCTAGTTCTTCCATTATTGAAACTAAGTGTAGATTTTCTTGTTATTTTGGTAGTAGTGTTGTCTCTGATCTTCACTATACTTTAATTGACTTTATTCAATGAGATAAAATTGCTTTTATCTCTAGTCATATGTGTAGACACTAGAAAACTGCACACTTATGATTTTCAATAATTAAATGCCTTGGGACCCCCTAAAAACCCCATAAACCCTATTAATCCCTAACAAACCCTTATTAACCTAACAAACCACTATTCTTATAGTTACATAATATTATTCAAAAACAATATTTGAAAGTACTATTGAAAAGTACTATTCACTGTAAGACCCACTATCATTATTCATGATGACATAGCAAGTGACATGACATGTGACATAAAAAGTGGCATGGCATATGACTTGGTAAGTGACATATAAGGTGATATAGCAAGTGACATGGCTTAGAAATGATGTGGCTTGATATGGGACATCATACCCCACCTAGTACCCTTTTCCAATGTTCTTAATAACCTCATTTAAGTATCACAAGGGCCCCCATTAAAATATGGTGAATTTCCCCTTAAGTGGCCATCATTCAACATATAGTTTTCCTTCACACATTAAAGTAGCCTTCAAAAAGATATACCTACCTCTTTAAAGACAAAGGGCACTCATTTTTGACTTCTTAGCCTAAATGGGAGATTCACCAACCCAAATGAGAATCTCCACCAACCTTATCTTTGACTATTCATGCACCACATGTAAAATGGTATCACATTTTGTGTGCCACCTCTTTAAGCGCTTGGATGAAGACAAGAAAGAGTGGTGAAAACTCTTCAAGCCTCATTCAAACCCATGTGCATGATTCTCATTCAAAATTAGACCCATGTGCAAGGTAGGAGACTCACCAACCCAAATGAGAATCCCACCAACCTCATTCTTGACTTATTTATGATCCCTACTTGGAAAAATTTACCACATTTCACTATTCCTCTCTTTTGACATGTTTCTTAACATTAAATTATATAAATACCCCACCTTTCCTTCACCCAAGGTTAGAAGTTAGAAGTTAGTCTTTTGGTTCTTAACATCTCGTTGTAGGTTTTTGAAGGTCATTATTTTGGAGGTCATCATCATCTTGGAGGAGAAAATATAAAACCAATGAATCTCTAACAAAATTATCTCAGACTTCATCAACAACATCTTCATCGACCATCTTTATCAAGCATCAAGGTAACATTTGTTTGCTTTCTTTTATTTCATTTCTTTCATTTCTTAGCCTTCTTCTTTCCTTGACCTCACACCTTTAGCCCATTTTATTATTCTCTTTTAATCCCTTTAACTCCCTACCCTATTATCCATTTACTTCTTTTTCCATTCACCCTTTACCTCCTTCTTACCACAATAACCATTTACACCTTTATCCTCATTGTCATCTTGACCTCTTGACCTCATAATCCCTTTTACCATTTATCTTTCCTTTTTTGACTATCATTTACCAATTTAAACATTTACCAACTCAATCAAAAACTTATCATTTTATTTTGAATCTTGTCATAAACCAAACCAAAACCATCATTTTATCTTAACCAATTTTCAGCATTAGTATAACCAAACTAGTTGCTTTATTTTCGTTAACTTAACAAAGCATTTAATTCTCTTATATTAATTTCAGTTGTTTGCTAGTTTTAATTTTAATTTGATATAATTTAATTAAATAATACATTTATTTTATCATCTCAATTAAATGTTTAAAGTAGGCAGATTGACAACCTCCTAGAAAAGCTTTCGCTTCTAAGATCTAGCTCATGATAGGCAATCTACCCATCTACTTGTCTAACAAACAAGTTTCTTTTAGTGTTTTATTCTTTTCAAGTCATCCTCCCAAGCCAAAGAGGAGATATAAAAAATCACTTGGATTAAATTTATGCACTTTAATAGGCTCTCTTCCACACCCTTCATCACAAGTTTTTTCTTTTCACACTTAAGAAAAAGCAAAAATTAGATAGAAACATTTTGGCACACTCAGTGGGACCCCTTATGGTTCTGTAGTTATTTTATGAATATAGTTGAATTAGTAAAAATTCATGATATTTCATTTCAATTATTTATAAAATTTCAAAAGATAGAAATTTTATCTCTTTTTCTTCTTAAAAGTTTATTAAAAAAAATCATCATAGGGATTGGTTGCATTTTCATCCTGCATTAAGTGCATTTTTAGTTATTCATTGTTTGCATGAAAAGACACCAAAATTTTATTTTGGGTTAAAATCAAGTGCATCCATTAATGATTAGCTCACCTAGATTAGGTAAACACATTATGAATTAATTATAGCACACATATGTTACACTACCAAAACACTTGCACCAAATAAACATCAAAACTTACTAGACACAAGGACCATTTGGATTTTATCACCCTTTAGATCACCTTACCCTACCTAAAGATCCCACTTATATTTTATCACCAAAGGGAGGATCAACTCTATTTTCTGGTAGAGAATAAACTCTAGACAAATGATATATATTGACTAAGTGGCCCAACTAGACTTCAAGTTCATGAAGTGCGGGAAGCAAGCCCCTAGTACCAGGCCATGTATCTGATCTAGTACAGATTCTTTAAGCACCAAAACTTAATCCAAAACCATCCTTGAACTAATTTTATAGTACCTAACTCATAATCCAATTCTCTTTTTCATATTCTATAAGGCAAAAGCCAAAATCTATTTAAAATAAATCATAAAATTGATTACACTTTTAGTGTGTGCTTTGTTTGCTTTGGGATTTTATTTGTTTGCTCGTTGTTTGAGGTGAGAGGTTCATTATCTATTTCTAAATTTCTCATATGGTCTTAACCAGATAACAAGTGAGACACCAAAACAACCAACCACCATCTTCTTCTTCATCCTCATCCATGGATTATACTTTGGACATTGATAGATCACCCCATGCTTCACCGCACCATTCTCCCCCACCTACAATGCCTTCAACAATCTCTAAAGGCAATCTAGATTTTACCACCTTTCTAGACAACAAACCAATTATTTTAAAACACTATCTTAATACCTTATCCTACCATACTTTGATGGCTTTTATTCTTCTCATGGATCCACCCTATGGTATGCCACATCACCTCATGGTTGGTGTTACATCATTCCACCCTTCTGTTATCCAAGCTTCATCTTCTAACATTGGTCCATCTACCACCACCACTCAAATACATGTTACCCAAACTAATACCTCTAACATTGGATCAACTTTACTCCTTTTCATTTTTACTCCTTTTAATGGTATGATGTCTTCCACACCCTTTTCTACCATTCCCTTCAACTTAACCAATATACCAACATCAACCCTCTTTCATAACTTTTTACTCTCCATACCACAAACACTTCCTCCTATTAGTACTAGGGTCACTACCCATCAACAACCTACAAATACTTTAGCATTACCAACCGAAACCATGCCCCCATCAACTAACCCAAAACCCCTAAACCAATCATTATTTTTTCCTTTACAAGCCCATGTGGCCTCCTATCAATATATCCCCAATTTATTGAGATATATTGTACCTTCCACCTAACCCTTAATTCCTATCAATCTTGTTAGGACACTATCCCAACCTCAAATTACCACATACCAATATCTACCCACTTTTGTACCTCCTACCACATACCAATTCAAAACTATAACCTAACCTTAGTAGAACTTGCCATTGAATTATGCAACTACCTAACCCCAACTCAACCTGATTAGAATATTTGTAGATAAGATCAACCAACTCAAATCATCTATCTTTGGGTCTCATAAATTTTTATCTTATGACCAAATCTGAAACAAACCTATCAACCCTTATGTCCTAATTCATGCTTATCCCCCTCAATAGGATCTCCCCAATTTCTCTAAGTTTCAAGGGAATGAGGATCCTCAACAATATTTGAGGGTGTTTCACCATTCATTTTACTTGATTGCTTATGATGATGCCCTCCTCCAAACCTTCCCTATGTCTTTATCAGGGCCTACCTTAGATTGGTTCAGTGCCCTTCCTAGACATTATATCTTTTCATTTTCCCAACTCACCCAAAAAAAATTAGAACATTTTTCTATCAATATATCCAAGAAGGTCTTCATAATCAACCTCTATTCCATCAGACAATTTGATGATGAATCAATTGCTAACTTCATTGCATGATAACAAATCCTCATTAATCAATTATCCTTTTCACTAACCCAAATGGAACTCATTAAACTTTTCTCTAGGGGATACATAAAACACATTGCTCCCACCCTTCAAGTGTAAACATTTAAAACCTTTGATGAGGCGTTCACAATGGTGCGTAAACTTGAGAACCAAGCCATAGATGAGGGTAAATTAAAATTATGAAATAAGAATTCCACTTTTAAACTCAATGACCCCTCTTCCACTAAAACAACCATCCAACCCAATTCTAAAGCCAAAACATCTACAAATGTGGTTTGTCTTGAAAACTACCCCACCTCTATCCATTAACCAATCACATCAAAACACACCTTCCAATCCTTCTTACCCACTACATCAAAACCAAAACTAGGTTCCCCCTAAATAATTCACCCCTATAGGGGAATATTATGCCTAAATATTGGATAAATTACTAAAATCTAATGTTAATCAACTTCCACCGATCAATCCACCTCAATAATTCAACCCCTCTCACCCTGTGCCTAGGTGGTACAATAAAAATTACCATTGTGCTTTCCATTAGGTCATTGGACATGACATAAACTAGTGTAAAACTTTTCAAAGTCTTGTCCAAACCATAATTTACAATGGTGAATTAATTTTTGATAACCCTAACTCACCCCCCAACCATTTTCTTGATATTTTTCATAAACCTTTCCCTAACCATCCTCCACCTACCCAAACCCATGAAAATCAATTTGAACCATCTTCATCTCATGAGACACATACAATCAACATCATCATATATGATCCCATGGAGGATGAGCCTCATATTCTCATTTCCTCTTCACCAACCTCACATATGGAAGAATAAAATTCACCTCTTATCCCTTTGAAGACCCAATTTGAAGGATTTATAGCCTCCATTTCTTCACTTGATCAAACCATATCCATGCATGCCTTTCTTTTCATAGAACCAATGATTAATTTAACCACCCCTTCTTTTACCCCAATAAATGAAATGGTAGAACTCTCTTCTTCTCCTTTGGATACCCTAACAAAGGAAGGATCTGGGACCATACCTACACCCTCGATCAAACAAACATTCCCTCTCTTAATCACCCCATAAGCAACCATTATTTTGGAACCTTCTAGCTTAAGTAAAGATGAAGTAACCATCCCCTCTTTTCCACTCAAAATCTTAACATTTGAAACAAAAAATCAAGGAAGAAAACCCATTTACAAGCCCTTTTCTTGGTTAGTGCATAGTTTGAAATTTGCCTCATAACCCAACCTAGATAAATCCATCTTATGGCATCATTTGGGGCTCCCATACCAAAACAAATCCAAACCCTCAACTTCATTAGCATCCACTTTCCAACCTATTACCACCCCATCATCAAACATTTCTTTCTCCCAAGATGTGAGGGAACCATATCACCCACCTCAACCTAGATCATCTTATAATCTTATATCTAAACTAGCCAAGAATTTGGGTATCCTTACCACACCTAGCATCACCCATCCCCCCATAAAATTAGACCTAACCCTCTCTAGGCCACCTAACAAACCACCAACCAAGATGGATCAAAGGGTGAAGTTACTTGAACCTCATCCTTAATCTAGACCTATGTCACCTCCTTACATTTTACCATCTATTTTGGGACCCTACCCTTCTACCATCCCAATCACTTATTTTGCTTCAATTAAACCAACTCCCTTTTCTATGCCTACCCCTCCACTGCCTACATTGTTGACTTATTTATAATTTTTAGCTAATTTACCCCCCTCTACTTTTCCACCTATTATCACCCCTCATCCTCTACTTTGAAACCATCTACAATTAACCCAATCATATCTAAGCCAACCCAACCTAAACCATCTACCAAAATTGCCTAATCACCAACCCTCTCTAAGGTCAAGACCATGCCTAAGAAGGTTCTTATTTCCTTGACGAGCATCTCAACACCTATGAAGGAATATTAATTTGTTATTTTATAGGGGCTATTTCAAACCTCCTCTATTAAACTTCCACCTATTAATCTATTCACCACTTATAACACCAAATCCTCTTGGTTTGATGATACTCAAATTTGTGCATACCATAAAACACCAGGACATAACATGGAGAACTACAAAGCTCTCTAAGCTCTTATTCATTGATTATATGAGAATGATGATCTATTATTAGATGAACCACTTTCATGTAGCTTACTAACCCAACTGCCAACCCAACCACTATCCAAACCTACACATGTTATCTCACTATCATATATATGTAAGAGAGAGGAACCAAAATAATTGCCTAGTCTAACTAAGCCCATTATCCATACTATCCACATGATTACCTAATCTCAAGCTCAACAAAGGGGTAAAGGAAGAGCCATTACATCCATTCCATGGACTTATTCTTTAGATTCTCAGCCTTCAAATTAGGTTCAAACACCAAGACCCATGCCATCACCAAGACCCAAAGTGTCCATCCTTAGTGCCCCTCCCACCAACTCTTCTACATCTATTCAAAAAATCATATGGAAGCAATTTCACCAAACACCAGTGAAGATGAGCCTTTACAACTTGATCAACACCTCATCCCATCATTTCTAGGCATTAATAGATGCCCTATAATCCATTAAGGTTCATCCATATGACCCTAAACCTATTGCATCCTTTGTTGGAGCCCTCCAACATTCCACCATCACCACCTTCCAAGATTATCAGATACCTCCAACCCATTTGAAGGAGTCTGATCTTCCTCTTTTTGTCACTGCATACATCAATCACATTCATGTCAAAAGAGTAATGATTGATGGAGGTACCAACATTAACATAATCTCCTCCCATGTTTTTGATCAGTTGTATTTACTACATAACATCATGGTGAAAAGCACAACCAGCCTTCACTCCTTTAATGACACCATGGCCACTACCTTGGGGACCATTATTTTTCAAATATACTTCAGACCTCACACCATCCTTGAGATATTTTATGTTATGGAAATTGAATTCCAATATAACATTCTACTTGAACAACTTTGGATTCAATCAATCAACCCCATTAACACAACTTCACCATCAACCTCAACCTACAATGCCCCTAATATCACCAATGATGAAGCCTCAACTAGTACCTCTATCTCTTCTTCCCAAATCCCCATTGAGGACTCCTTGATGCCAACTTTCCAATGTGTCTCTCTCTTAGGGAATACTAACTTTTAGCATTAGATGCCTTTCCCACTCCCCAAGAATATGGAAATCTTTAAAATGACCCTTTTTATGACCCCAACATAGGAACCCTCATCCCCTTTGGACTTCCCAACAATCAAACATATTTTGTCTATGGGGAACTCAATTAACCACTCATTACTCATATCACCACCCCATATATTTAACCTTTCACTTCTAATTTTTTCTATCTATACAATCTAACCTTTGCCAAAACATATCTTCACCACTATCCTTGGAAAGGATTTGGTATGGGCCTTTACGAACAAAGACCTCATGAATTACCCATTATCAAAACTCAAAAACCTCATGAGTTCTTTGGGCTTGGGTTTCAACCACTAGAAGATCCCACCTCATCAAAACCTACTACTACCCCCATGGAAGAAACTCCATCCTCACCTAGTTCATCTTCCTAGTCTAACGACTTCGACATTATTCCATCTAACTTTTTTTTTATCAATACCATTAGTTTATGTCCACTAACCTATCAGTAAGGTGGATAAACCAAAACCTTCCCTCTCATCCATCCCAAAATGATTGATCATGATTCACCCACTATTCATACCATTTAATGTCAAGATGATGATTCCATCCTCACCTATCTTGGTGTAGGAGATTCTTCTATCTATAAATTTTTCCATCCTAAAAAATAGACCACGCTTAATGAATCAACTATCAACATTAACCTAAATACCCAGGAGGATCCTTGTATCATTAAACTAGGCCAATCCTTGAACCCAAATGAGCAACAAGATTATCATGCCTTCTTTCAAGACCATAGTATCATATTTGCCTAGTCTTATCAGGATATGCCTAGAATTGACCCTGACATCACTCTCCATAACATCATTACCCATATTGAGGCTAAGCCAATATGATAAAAGCTTCACAAAATGCACCCTCATATAACTCTTCTCATCAAGGAAGAACTTCAATGTTTTCTATTTGTCAACTTCAGTCAACCCATTGATTATCCATAATGGGTCTCTAATATCCTTCCTATTACCAAACCCATTGGGAGACTCCACCTTAATGTGGATTTTCATGACCTTAACCTTGCATGTCCCAAAAATAATTTTCATTTACCAAACATCAACCAACTAGTTGACCTTAATGTGGGCCATGAGATATTATCCCTTATGGATAATTTTTTAGAATATAATTAGACCCTAGTCATCTCCTTAAATGAACATAAAACTACCTTCATTACTCATTGGGGAACCTTCTGATATTGAGTCATGCCTTTTGGTTTAAAAAACATAAGAGAAACTTATCAATGAGCAATGACCTATATCTTCTATGACCTTATCCATAATATTGTAGAGGATTATGTGAATGATCTCCTCAAAAAATCTAAGCATCAAAAGGACCATTTAGTTGTTCTTGCTATCATTTTTGATCGACTAATCCAATTCCATATCTAGCTTAATCCCAAAAAATGCATTTTTGGGTTCTTTCTAGAAAGCTTCTTGGCTTTATCATCTCACTTCATGGAATTGAAGTAGACCCTACTAAAGTCAGAGCAATTTTGGACATGCCTCCTCCAACCAACCTTAAGCATCTATGTAGCCTATAAGGAAAACTTCAATCCATTCATCATTTCATTTCCTAACTTTTAGACTAGTGCCAACCTTTCCATCACCTTCTAAAGAAATATGTATCTTTCAAGTGGAATGGTGATTTTCAAAAGACCTTTGATTCTCTCAAAAAGTACCTTTTACACCACGTGTCTTCACCCCTCTTAAGGATGACCACCCCTTTTACCTATATATCTCTACCACTAACCACTCTCTAGGGGAAATGTTGGTTCACTGAGATGAATAACACAAATCATAATCTATATACTACATCCCCTTCATGCTTATAAAATAAAAGACTTGGTATACACATACCAAGAAACTATGCTTAGCATTTACCTTCATGGTCACTACTCTCTACCACTACCTTCTTAACCATAAAACCTATGTCATCACTAATATTGACCCACCCAAGTACATGCACTCTAAACCATACCAAAATTAGTGTATGGCTAAGTATCTCATGCTCCTAGTTGAATTCAACCTTAAGTTTCTCTAATAGAAGTTGATAAAAGAGTTGGTCATTGTTGACCAATTAGCCAAAGCTCCTTTACCAAACAACCAACCACCTCCTCTTAACTTTCTAAACAAAGCTATCACGACTCTTTTTCAAGAGGATGACATAACCTACCAAATTACCATGTTATTTGATGGCTCAAAATTCCAACAAAGAGGGGGTTCTATAGTTATTCTCATTCTTCTCGATGGTAAACCCCTTTTTCTCTCCTTCGAACTTGATTTTGAATGCACCAATAATATGACTAAGTATGAAGCCCTAGTGATTAGTCTCCAAACTACTCTAGCCTTGGGAACTAAGACAATCCATGTATTTGGTGATTCCCAACTCATGTTCAACCAAGTCAGTGGATCCTATTAATGTGAGAATGATGTCTTTCAAAAATATAAATTTTTAGTTGACAAACTCTTAACATCATTTGAATAACAAACATTATTTGGTTTAATCTGTTCCCTGATCTACCAATAAATTTGTGGATATAATGGCATGTCTTACTTTTCAAATCCCTTCTTATCCTTCCAATTCTAAAATATTTATCACCATTCATCATTTTACCATACCTTATTACACCCAATCAGACCTCCATACAATTTGTAATGTGGAAGAATCCCCATTTGACATTTGGTATGATCAAACTTTCAACTACCTTAATTAGGCATCATTCCTCCCAACCTCTCTAATAATGCTAGAAGAGCTTTTGTTAGAGTACCTTTCATTATACCATCTTAGGAAGAATCCTTTACAAACATGGTTTCGATGGTCTCCTTCTTCATTGCCTATGTAGCCATGAAGCTTCTCATGCCATCAAGGAAACACATGATGGGATCTATGGGGAACACTTTAGTGACCTAGAAGTCACTAAGTGTATCATTCTCCCTAGATAATATTGGCCCACCCTCAACCAAAACTATTGTGATTATGTAAAAAAGTGTGTAAAATGTCGATAACATGCTAATTTACATCACCCACCAACCAATAACCTTTAGGTATCTAAGGACTTATGGCCTTTCTCTCAATGGGGCTCGATCTCATTGGGGAAATTAACCCCCATTTTTCATAGTGGCATGGCTCCATCATCACAACCACTAAATATTTCACCAAGCGGGTGGAATCTATCCCTCTTATCTTGACCAAAGTGGAGAATATTATCAATTTTATCAACCTTCATATCATCTATCACTTTTATGTTTCTCATAAGATCATCACTAATAATGGTAAATCTTTCAAAAAAAAGTAGGTCTAAGGGCTATGTGATGTATTTGGTATCGATTTAATATTTTCCTCACCTGACCATCCACAAGTAAATAGATAAGTATAAGCCTCTAAAAAAATCCTTGACAAAATGCTCACCAAAGCCGTTAGTGATTCAGGTCAGGATTAGCATTTTCACATCCCATTCGCTTTATGGGCCTATTGTACTAGAATTCAAACCTCTACAAGTGCTACCCCTTTCTCTTTAGTCTTAAAAAAAAAGGTAGTATTACCTCTTGAGGTCTAAATCTCCTCTCTTCACATATCTTTGCAAGATCTTATTTTTTAGGAAGATATTTGTCAACACCATTTAGCTCAACTTGATCTGTTAGATGAGAATCATTTAATAGCCCTCACCCACCTCTGTATCTATCAAGAGTATATCAAATGCACTTATAACAATCACCTCAAATAATAGGAATTTAATATTGGTTACCTCATCCGATGGAAAAATAACACATGACCAACAAGGAAAAGAGTAAACAAGGTAAGTTTGCACTTAATTGGCTTGGACCCTACATCATTACTCATAAGTATGGATTAGGACCTTATCATTTGTCCTCTCTCGAAGGAAAACTAGAACCTAAGCGCCTCAACACTTCACATTTACATTCATTTTTTTGTTAAATAAGGATCAAGCTCACTCCTTTTGTCTAACTTAAGCTCATCTTTTGATTATGATATTTTAACCTTCACCCATCTTTCTCCTCTCTTTTTGAGAAAAATTGATTAAAATATATAACTATGTCTTTAATTTTCATAATCATAGCCTAATCCTAAATATGGGTACCAAGGCTCTACCCATAGCATGGTTCTCATGGATACTTTTCATCTCTAATAGGATATAATCCCATGGTCATTGTCTATCAAAACCACACCCTTTCACATATCATTGACCTTCTTGTGTTAAAAATTTCATCCTCATAAAGGTAAACCTCTGAACCTAATTAGACTTGTCCATGTCTAAAAACATTGCATCTAGAAATCATTTGGATGCTAAAATACTACTTGGGTCAATATCCTAAGCATTGTAGATTATTCCCTCTAAGGACGACCCAAAAATAAAATAAATTTTTTTGAATACAAGGTAGACTACTCCCTTGAAGGACAACTATCAAGAATACTTAATTTAACTTAGACCACTCCTTTGAAGGATGGTTAATTTAAATTTGTCAAAAGTAGAGAAATTCCTTGGAAGCTTCCCACATCGATCAGCTTCCCATATACAGTAATAATGCAAAAAACCCACATCACAACAAATTCTAAAGCCATAATCAACTCTCAAGTAGCATAATAAGTTGGAAGCCGTAATTGGCTTTCACATGTAGACTTCTCACATTGATCAGTCTATATCTAGTACATGACATGGACTTGTTTATTCCCATTCTTAGGTTATCTATAGAAGGGGTAAACTAATTCACATGAGGTTATCATACATATCACCCATTACCCTTAACACCACCTATCGCCCATCTTCCCTTTAAACTATCTATAAATCAAGGTATTTAGAGTTTACTTGACACCCTGTGATCAAGAAATTTTTTTATCAACTAACTACCATTCATGCACAGCATTTGAAGGGCTTATATTCATTAATCCAATCATAATGTGGATCTAATTTTTGTCCTTGTCAAAAATAAAGCATCATACCCTATTCTTATTTTACTATGCTTGGTTGATGTTTTCATCATGAATTTTACCATTTAGTGTTGCAACAATAATAATCATTTCTTTTACATTAAGAGATAATACAACAACCATAACCATATCACTCATAACTATAACAATAACATTCATAAGTATCCACACAAACTTAAGCATAATAACATTTGATCAGTGACATCCAATGCATTTTGTACATGTTTATAGCAAACTTTGCAATATTTTATTTAGGGTGCAAGGATTCATATTACACACACTTTTTTTAAAGCACATGCATACATTATTTTCCTACCTAAGCATTAGACCAATTATCTGGTGACTCTAAATTTACATTCAGCCATCCTTCTACTTGATTTCTCCTTGAACTAACATCTATAATATTCCCTATCTTAGTGGTTGCTAAAGGGTGTACTCTATTTTTTTGTTTTCATTCATCCCCATAGGGAGAAAATCATATTTTTCTATAGGTATTTTACCCTACTCACCTATCATAGTCATTGTATCCCTCTACTCTAGGTGTTATGCTTGCATAGGTATCATCAATTGTTGCCTCAGTGCACATCCCCTTGGATAGTGAGGGTTCCCTCCATAGATAGGTTGACGGTCATGTTCTATAGCCCTACATCTTGCACAATAAAATTCTTGCCTTATTTACTGCTATGGAGGTAAGAGTTTAGGCTTAATATCGAGCTATGGGTGTCTTTCCTCTTGTTTTTGATCTAACAGTACTCCCATTATCACCATTACATATTGTAATATCTAATAGATCTGCATATTCACCATATTGATTATTTTGGGTCACAAGGGTTGATAATTATCTCCACCATTATTCCCATTATTTTCCATCTTTAACCTTGTGTAGTTCTCTACACTCTTTATGACCTACAAAACCAAATAACTCAATGATAGACATTCATCCTTATCATGATTCTATAAATAGAATAGCTGACCATTCTTCCTCATCAACATGATTCTCCACTCCACTAATTGGAAAGGTCGTATGATGTCATTGATTCCCTTACATAGTCTTCCCACTTAAAATGGTCATGTCTACTTACCTCTTTGTATGGACACGTCACCCTCAATCTAATTGGTCATATTTGATAAAGCCATTATACACCATCATGATATCTTTTTGTTGCCCTTATCATTTGATCTACAATTGATGTCTTTCCTTGCTTTATCATCTTTTGATTCTTTTAGGCCTAGTGGTCATTTTCATCATTATCACCTTTAACCTAGTTGATGTAAATTGGCTTCTAACCATGGGTCGTTGTAATGATCACACCTTCATAATTGCCACTATTATTGGTGGTGGTAACTCCCAAATTATTATCACTATAAGAATTCCTACATCATAGGTAGGCCACCATGAATTCATGATAATACATTCACCATCCTATCCCTTCTGCCCTCTTATTACTACCAACCCATTACCATAGGCTATGAATGTCAAACCCCAACCATTGACAGTGCCTACATGAACATGGCAATCTTTTCTTTTATGTCAGCTAAGAGTTCCTCTATGGGAAAGGAGTAGTCACCTTATCCACATGTATAACCAATATCATAGACCACATAACTCCCTACTACTAGGGCCTTTTCTAAGTGGAACCCTAAGTCATCAGTTTTAAGGAACTAGGATAGAAGATTTAGACATGGCTGCCTTTCATCTAACCTACCCATGCATCTCTTGGTTTAGGCACGATCCATCCTCTATCATTCATCACACTACCAATTTCATACCTTGTATAATCTACTTGACCATCAAATAAATTATTTATAGTTTGTCACTTTACTACTACCCTTAAAACTCATCTCATAGCAAAGATGAACCTAGGCCAAAGTAACTATGTAGATCTAGATAGACACCCACCTCCTAAAACTTGGCTCGTAGTGATGGATGCCAGCATTGTGCTTATACCCTCACATAATTTCAAAAGGTTTAACTTCCTCACAAAGTCACCTATTCTTTGGCTTAGCTCCATCATAAGATATTTGTGGTGCTTAGCCTTTTGCTACCCACTTATTTATCCTACCCTATCCATCTGTATCTTCTCCTCCTAATGCATGTGGGATTACTATGGTGATTATTCACCAATATACACCATACACCTTCCTCTTCACCTTCACCAAAACCCAAATCCTATATCATCCCAAACAAACCCACTTATTTATCCTACCCTTGTTGAATTACATTGGCCTAATATCTATGGACTATGTAAGCATTGCTTCACTTCTAAGGGCAGCTTGGCCACTAAAAACTAATTCCCATCCCCTTTTTCTTCTCACTCAAATAACACCTTTCTTCTTAGGTCATCCTACATTAAAGAATATTTGAATTCTTTCTTCATCATCCTTATGTTTTAACACCATCTAATACTTTCTCTTAAGTTTTTCCCCCAATACTAAGAGAACTACATTGGCCTGAGGTCTTTTTAGACTATGTAGGTAGCGCTCAGTTATTGAGGTCAGCTTAACCACATCCTTTATCTTGTATTACCTTTTCACCTAAAATCTCTTCCTTCACTTCTCTACCTATATCCTCACCACCTCCCTCCCTTTAACTTGTCAATCTATTTTAACCACTTTTCTAGCTTGTTAATCTCTTTTAACACAAGAGTTGACAGCCTTCCTCATTGGCCCCTCTTATCTCCCATACAACCACCACCTACTATGCCTTGATATCCTCCCCATCACATTTCCTTGTGCATTAATCATAGCTCACTCCCTCACCCAATTTTCATGTTTTTGGTCTCTCTCTCCACTTATTACCAACCTTGTCCTTTATTCCCTTCAACTTCTTTCATTGTCCTCATCATCTCCCCTCACGTTTGGCTATTTATTTTACCCTCTTTATCACTCTCTTTTCCTCACCAATTCCACATCATACTATGTATCGTGCAAGCTTTCTATTTCTTATTTTGTACTTTTTATTTACATGTACCACCACTCTCTACCATTTCACCACTCTTCCCACCGTACCCATTTTCCATTCTTCTTGTTTGCTTTTTTTCCATCCTTTCATCTTTTTTGTCTTATTTTTTTCCTCCACAACTAGTTTCTACCTAGGTATTTATCCTTTGATAATCCTTCCATAATTTCCTCTTTTCTTTTTCTCAATTCTTGCCTTTTTCCTTTTGCATTCCCATTTTCCTCTTTCCATCTCGATATTCACTTGTCTTTTGCATCTGTGTGAGTATCTATGCTTTGTATTCCTACTTCAATTCTTCCTTTTTCTTTGTATCATCCCTGATCTTCATCTGTTATTTTCATCTCATGCCCTTTCCTTGTGATCCCCTATTTATTCACCACCTCACCCCTTTTCAGCTTGTCAACCTCTTCTAACAAGCTGATTGATGCATCCCTTATCTCTTTAGTTTCTTCTTCACCCATCCTTTGTTTCCCATTATTTTTCTTAACCCCTTTCCCATTTTCCATCCCATTCTCATCTCCAAAACCACCATTTTATTTACTTCATTACTTATCATCATTCATGCTTACTTGGTCAAGATACCACCTGTTTCTTCACTCTCCTATCATCTTTTTTGTGTCCTCATCTCACTACTTTTTCCTCATGTTTCCTTTATTCCATTTATTGCCTTATTTCCATTTTCATCACCAAATTATTTTCTCCTTGGTCTATTTATATAATATAATAAAACCCTTCATGGATTCCCATATTTACCATCCTCCCCTTACCCTTCATGATTATTACACTTCTCTCCCCATCTTTTTTCATTCTCCACTCTATCATTCTTTAGTACATCCCTCACTCCCCCATCTTCTACCTCTTATTTTTCTTCTCTTTTCTCTATTTTATTTCTTTTTTCATCTCCCTTGATGACATTCCTTATTCTTCCTAACCTTCCTTTATTTATATATATATATATGTCCATGCCTGCCTCCTTCCATCCATCTCCACCTTCATCTTTATCTACAACCTCATTGTTTTCTGTTTATCTATCTCTTGGTCTACCTTCACCTTATCCCTTATTAGATCTCCCTTATTTTTTCCATTTCAACCTCTAACTCTCTAGCGTGTAGTCACCAATTGTATCACTTTTTCATACATCTCCTTGCTTGCTTCCTCATGTCCTCCATGCCCTTGATTTAATGTATGAAATCCACAACCTACTCCCTCATTTAATTAATATTATTATTATTATTCACCTCACTCTATATTCTAAAACCCCTTAGATTCTTTCTTTGAATTCCCTCAAAACTCAATGCTTACTTAATTTAGGACCCCATTGGCTCAAGGGTTAAGGGTTTGAATCTTCTCCACTTCTCATTTACCCAATCTACTACTTTACTTCCCTCAATCATTAAATAATACCCTTCTATGTCCTGTTAATGACATTATTGTGGAGTGTGCACAATGTCAACTTATTTGGATGGTGATGAAAGAACCTATCAGATCATTATGGAAATTAAGTAGTGCCATATTTTCTAAATCTTGGTCAAGCATATTTCTCCCTTTTCTTTAAAATTATGGTAGAAATATCATGCTTGAACCTCCTTATCCATGGTTATAAATTCCTTTTGCATAGTTAAAGCAATCATCTAATTACCTCCTAGGTAACCTCATCCATCATTTTTACCAAACCAATTAGAAAACTATTTGATCACCATATTTTCCACCCTTTGTCACTTCTCTTTCTCCAACATTATTCAACTAGACCCAACCACATGATATCAAATTGGGGAAACCAAGTTAACCAACACTCCCCACCTCAGCAGAACTGCATTAAGCTTGAATTTCATTTTGGACATTATGTCCATAAAACTATGTAGGCAACGTCCACTTGCCTAGTGCATATGGAGTCTACTCAACCACCCTATTCCAACCAACCAACCCACTTGCCCATGCCCACCTTAACATTTGCCCCTTTTATCCCAGACCATTAGCATGTTTTACGATGACTTTTAATCACACTGACCAACCTTGCCATGTTGAAATTTTAAACTTTTGCACCACCTCATACATGACCCAACCAATTATGTTGTCGAAGCACTTCCTACCCTGGATACCTTTGAACAATACCAACTTTGTCTAGGAGCCTTGATGAGACTAACCTAATCAGCTATGACCAATGTTGGGGACCAGTTACCTTATCATTTATCTTAAGACCTAGCCTTATTATTACCAACATTGGTAGTTTTAATCTTTGTTCAATATTGACTATCATGCTTAGTCATGTTTTTTACACCCATTTAAATTTCACATGCCCAACTATCTTATAACACCACCTAATGTTTCCCCACCAATTGCTTATCAAAATTGTATCTGATTTTGCCTTTTGTCATTGACTCTCAATTTGAGGAGGAACACTTCCTCCCATACTCAAGGCACCCTGATGTTTGACCAAGTGGTTCCTTTTTTTTGTATCTTGTTAATTCAAAGTTGCATAACAAAAATGGGTAAAATATAGACACTAGAAAATTGCACACTTAAATTTTTCAATAACTAAATGCCTTGGGACCCCATAAAAACCACCTAAACCCTATTAATCCCTAACAGACCCTTATTAACCTAACCAAACCACTATTATTATAGTCACATAATATTGTTCAAAAACACTATTTTAAAGTACTATTAAAAACTACTATTCACTATGGGACCCACTATCACTATTCATGATGATATGGCAAGTGACATGGCATGTGACATGGTAAGTGACATGGAAGGTGATATGGCAAGTTACATGGCTTAGAAAAGATGTGGCTTGATGTGGGACATCATACCCCACCTGGTACCCTTTCTCAATGTGCTTAATGACCTCATTTAAGTATCACAAGGGCCCCCCTTGAAATATGGTGAAATTTACCTTAAGTGTCCATCATTCAACATATATTTTTCCTTCATAGATCAAAGTAGCCTTCAAAAAGAGATACCTACCTCTTTAAAGACAAAGGGCACTCATTTTTGACTTTTTAGCCCAAATTGGGAGACTCACCAACCCAAATGGGAATCCCCACCAACATCATCTTTGAATATTCATGCACCACATGGAAAATGGAACCACATTTGGTGTGCCACCTCTTTAAGTGCTTGGATGAAGACAAGAAAGGGTGGTGAAAATTTTTTAAGCCTCATTCAAACCCATGTGCATGATTCCCCTTCAAAATTGGACCCATGTGCAAGGCAGGAGACTCACCAACCCAAATGGGAATCTCACCAACCTCATCCTTGACTTATTTATGATCCCTACTTAGAAAAAATTTCCATATTTCACTATTCCCGTATTTTGGCATGTTTTTTAACATCAAATGCTATACATATCTCCATCTCTTTCACCTAAGGTTATAAGTTGGAAGTTAGTCTTTTGGTACTTAAATCTTGTTACATGTTTTTGAAGGAGGTCATAATTTTGGAGTTCATCATCATCTTGGAGGAGAAAATATAAAATCAATGAAGCTCTACCAAAATTTCCTCAAGCTCCATCAACAATAACATCTTCATTGACCATCTTCATCAAGCATCAAGGTAACATTTATTTTCTTTCTTGTATTCCATTTCTTGGCCTTCTTCTTTCCTTGACCTAACATGTTTAGCCCATTTTCCTCTTCTCTTTTAATCCCTTTAGCTCCCTACCCTCTTATCCATTTACTTCTTTTTATATTCACCCTTTACCTCCTTCTTACCACCTTGGCCATTTTCCCCTTTGGCCTCTTTGCCATCTTGACCTCATAATCCATTTTACCATTTATCTTCCCTTTATTTACTATAATTTACCCATTTAAACATTTACCAAATCAATAAAAATCTTATCATTTCCTTTTGACTCTTGTCATAAACCAAACCAAGACCACCATTTTGCCTTAACCAATTTTCAGCATTAGTATAACTGAACTAGTTGCTTTATTTTGGTTAACTTAGCAAAGCATTTAATTATATTGTATTAAATTCAGTTATTTTATGGTTTTAATTTTAGTTTTATATAATTTAATGCAAGAATAAAATTATTTTATCATTTCAATTAAATGTTTAAAGCAGGTGGATTGACAGCCTCCTAGAAAAGTTTTCACTTCTAGGATCTAGTTCACACTAGGTAATCCACCCATCTACTTGTCTAACAAACAACTTTATTTTAGTGTTTTATTATTTTAATTAATCCTTCCAATCCAAAGATGATATCTCCACAATCACTTAGATTCAAAATGTGCACTTTAATAGGTTCTCTTCTACACCCTTCATCACAAGTTTATTCTTTTCACACTTAAGAAAAAGCAAAAATTAGATAGAAACATTATGTCTCAAACATCCACTATCAATAAACCATTTTTGTCCTTCATCTCTAGCATATAATTTTGTTTGAATGACCATGAATTCTTCCTTATTTTTCTTTTAGTCTTCTTCCTTCTTCTTCTAGGTCTTTGTTGGTTCCCTTTGTAGACATTCTAAATTGGCCATCAATAGATTTATACCTAAATTTAGAGCAATTATTACCAACCTCTAAAAATCTAGCCTAAGAATCTCTAAGAGTCTCAAATTTGGCTTCATAAACATGAAAATAAATCAATTTTACCCATAAATCAATTAAATTGAACAAATGCATATTATTTAATTCAAAATCTTAAAAATGCTCAAAATGCCTATCAAGAATTAATTAAGACAAGACATTCTTTGAGAGGTTATATGTACCTATTTATTGAGGATGTGACCATTTTGGAAGATAAGACATTCTTCCATATCTTTTTTATATCTACACCTACTCCATCTTGAATATATATTTACTACATATTGAAAACCAATCTCATTTATTGGTTTTCATATAGTCATTATATCGATGGAGATCTACAAGTTGAATATTCTTGTTCTAAATTATATTAGTTTTGACCAAACCTAATATGTCTTAAAATTTTAATGGAAAAAAGATTTACCATTAACTAACTTGGCTATATGACTATGTCTTCTTAATGGTTTTTGACTGATCTCTAATGGTGGCATGACCCTTTGAAACATTTACTTTTGGTTCAATTTAAGTCACATTTGACCTATGCTCAAAATATCTTGGATTTAACTTTTAATCTTGGCCATTAATCTTGATTTGGATTTCCTAAACTATCTCATTTATCAGCTCCTCATTTATCCCATAAGCCCTATAGTCTATCCTGGCAGGTTTTTATACTCGTGCCATGTGGTGGCCTCATATTCATCTTCAAGAACATTGACTCTTTGACCTTACCTGCATTGTCAATCTATTTTTGCATGGATTGAATGCACTCTATTGATTTATCTAGTAGTTACCATGATCATGACACTTAGAAGCTTCTCATTAGCTTTTATGATTTATTGACTTGCTAACTTCTCACTCATCATTGATCTATTTTGATATGATTAAATGCACTTCATTAATTTATTTTGGCCAATCAACCTTGTCGATTGATGTCCATCATTATATATTCACTCAAGCACTTGAGATCTTGACACCTATCATATCTCTATTTATCTTTTTAAACTTTTGAATCCAAATAACTATTATACAAGGCTTAAACTTGACATCTCCATGTATGTCTTAGATTGTTGGTTTAACTTTGAAGCTTTATATCTTGAGATAGAAAAGACATCAAGATATGAAATTTATAGAGGAAATCTAGGAATGAAATACGTCATATCCATATAATATTTTGGCTTGAGAGGATTTTCAAGTGAATCTATTAAATGAAAAACCAACTTTCTCTATTTATTTATATATGATGTTTGATGATGACCTGATTCTTCTAGGCTTGCTCAAGTCATTTCTTGATCATCCATTTCAATCAAGACTTTGTTCAGCTAATCTATCTAAGAAAAAGCATGGCATATAGGCCAAAATGGCCAATAAATTCTATGATTTTCATAGGGTTAATGATCATAATTTGTAGCATTATGTGAAAATTAGACATGTAATTCAAAATATGTTGGAAAATGGAGAGATCATATTGGATCATGGAGCTTCTATCTCCAATCAGAGCCTTGGCATTTATTAGAATCCTTTTCCCCAATATAACAACCAACAATAATAATGTTTAGTGAAAAATCAACAAAAATAGTATCAACAATCAAGGTCAAACCAACCAAATCATTAAAATAAACAATATAACCAACAACATCAAAATAATGGATAAAACTAAGGTTAAAATAGTAATAACCAATAGACCTACCATGTGTCTTCACATGACTAAAACATAGTTGTAGGCCATATTTTAGGAGGTCACATTAACACCATTTCCATTAAAACTAGACCAATTACCAATTAGACAAGACCATTCCTAATCATCCCAATCAACCAAACCATTATGGTAATCCTTCTTTGACTTGGTACCACACATAGGTGAACCAAAAAGCATTGATTCCCATGTTAGGACCTCATACTAATAACTAATTATTTGCCTATGACCATGATCAAGTACATCGACAACTAAGACTTATCTTATCTAGTCCCCCTCCATCATCAGTTATTAGCAACAATGGTCCTATATCTAATGTTGATTATTCTATCATAACTCGATGGTAAAATATTACCATACCAAGCCCACAACCATCTTCCACTTCACCCATCATCGAACCAGCCATTCTAGCTCAAAACAAACCATTTACCACTACCCCAAAAAAAATGTTTGACATTTTAAAATAATTATAAAAGACACCAACACTAATCTCCATTTTAGATTTGTTACATACATATACTATCCACAAAAACATCTTGATAGAGTTTCTTGGTCAATCCATAGTTTCAAATGACATATCCCCTAATAAATTTCAAGCTTTAGTTAGACACTTAGCTCCAACTCAACAAGTCACCTTCAACCAAAGCGATATGTCATCCCTTGGCCCATTTCATAATAATCCATAATACATCAAAGTTTATATAAAGAGGAAAAAGGTGAAACATGTCCTCATAGACAATGGATCAGGTCTAAATATAGTGTCTCTAAATCTCATCAAGCTTCTTAGGTACACCTCAAAAAATCTCCAAGCAGAAATAATCACCATCAAAGACTATGATAATGAAGAGTAAGAATCACAAGGCACCATTAGCTTACCAATAATCATTGGGCCATTGACCCATGATACACTTTACCATGTGTTAGATCTTGATTTATCATATAATATGTTTTTGGGTAGACCTTGGTTACATGATATTCATGCGATCCCATCGACATTTCACAAGTGCATCAAGTTCTCCCATTTACCGATGGAGGTTAGTATTTCAAGATATTTTCATACATATAAGCATTACAAACATCTAGAGGTTGAGTTCAAGAGCTATAATTACCATTTTTTCATGAATCTAGTCTCCAAAGATAAAAGGAAGGCCATACTTATTGAGTTATCAGAGGCCAACTGCATTGACCCTGACACCCTTGATTCCCTGTCCCACATACTACCTCTTAAAATATCCAATCATTATACTATCTTGGATAATGGGCCAAGAGAGTATTTGACCCATGACACCTTTCACATTGCAAAACTTCCACAAAACCCAAAGTCCTTTGAAAGACCAAAATCCAAATCACTCATGTAATGGCAAAGAAAGGACAAAAGACATATGCACAATATAACACCTATCACTTTCATACCATCTTCTAGCTAAGGATAGGACACTCTCAAAGATGATGAATCATGGTTATATAATGAAAAATTGGTCGATTGTTACAAGAATGCAAAGTATCCTATTCCTAATCAGATCATGGAGAACCATGACTATGAAAGAAGAGGTTTCAGACCAAATTAGTAGGGAACACTTGAGCTAATTTTTATGACTAAGTATAAAGGAACCTATAGAATTGGATATAAACTACTTGGGGGTGACCCCATGTTTCATATTCAAGTTCCATCACCACAACTAGTGATGATGATGCCAACAGTGAAGTAGAGTTTGATCATAGCCAATTTGATGACTTAACCCAAACTAATATATTTGACAATAACATCATTTGTACCCTTTAACCAATAATTCATCATAACCCACTACCATTATAATATCCCTAGCTAATAGACTGGGACCAATAAGAAGCTAACATACTAGTTGATGAATTTCAAAATGACAAGGCCTTCTATGATTTTCTAGGCCTTAGGGACAATGTTTCATTGGGAGATCATAATTAAGGATTCTCAATCAAGTTGGACCCTAGAGCCTATTTTGGAGAGCAAGTGAGAACCCTTAGCCAAAATCAAATGAATAAAGCATTGAAGTCCCAAAGTGAAAACCTCTTTGAGGCACTTTTTGACTAGGAAAAAAGTAAAGATAAAGGCTAATCTAGTGGTGAAAACCTATTTTAGGCACTACTAGAAGGGGGTGTTCAACCTTCTTCAAATTTAGACAAGGATCCTACCAATGACAAACTTGTCTATGGATCTGAGTTTAGTCTTGAATAACATCATGCTTTTGATCACATCATCCAAGATCATAATAATGATGAAATTATCTATGGATTTGAATTTAGTCTTGAAGAACAACAAGCCTTCGATTAAATCATATAGGAATTTCCAACTATTTTTTCAACGTGGCCATATCTCCCATTGGGGGATTATAATTCATCAGTTCTATGAGAACTTGAAGAACAAGTCCTAACAAAGGACTCTAACATAGCCTAATAGTTAAAATATTTACCCACAATTATTCAAGTTAATTTGACCCTTCTAGTGGAATACATAATAAAGGTAAATATTGGGTCTCCAAATGACCCAAAGTGGATTAATTTAGGCACATCCCTTACTAAGTAGGAACGTGAAGTCCTTATATCCCTATTGAGGTAATTTTTAGATATATTTGTGTGGGTCTATTCTGACATGCCTAGTTTGGACCCCATTTTGGTTGCTCACCACCTTGTGGTATATCATGATGCCAAACTAGTGAAGCAAAAATTATGAAAAATGCATCCTCGCATTTGTATTAGTAAATAAAGAGTTATAAAATCTCTTATAAGTGAGATGTATCAGGCTAATCAACTACTCTAAATGGATTTTCAATGTTGTACCTATCAATAAAAATCTAGAAGGAATCAAAATTTGTATTGATTTCTAAGACATTAACAAAGCTTATCCCAAGGATGACTTTCCATTACCAAACATTGACATGATAGTCAACTCCATAGTGGGATATGAGATTCTTTCACTTATGGATGGATTTTTAGGCTATAATTAGATCAAAATCACACCAAAAAACCAAAACAAGACAACATTCACCACTTTGTGGGGAACCTTTTGCTATCAAGTTATGCTTTTTAGTCTTAAGAATGTAGGGGCCACTTATCAAAGAGCCATGACAGTCATATCTCATGATATGATGCATGACATGGTTGAATACTATGTCGATGACATACTAGGCAAATCAAAGACCAGGGTTGATCATCCTATAGCATTGAGGAGGATATTTGAGTCACTATGTGAATACAAAGCTAGGCTCAACCCCAAGAAATGTGTTTTTGGTGTTACTTCTGGCAAATTACTTGGCTTCATTGTGTTTTGTAGGGGCATAAAATTTGATCCTACAAAGTATAGGCCATAACAAATATGCCACTACCAACTAATCTAAATCAATTCCATTGTTTACAAGGTAAGATCCAATCCATCAGATGCTTCATTTCTCAATTGGCCAACAAATGTCACCCATTACACACCTATTGAAGAAATGTGTAACATTTATTTAGGATGTTGATTGTCAAAAATATTTTCAATAGCTAAAAGAATATCTTACAAATCTACCAATTATATTACCTCCTATACTAGGGAAACCATTCATTTTATATCTATCATCAATAGATCAAGCCTTGGGGGCACTTCTAACTCAACACGATGACAATGGAAAAAAACATGTAGTGTATAATCTAAGTAGTACACTGGTAGCATATGAACATAATTAAATGCCCATAGAAAAAGCCTATTTATCCATGGTCTTCACAACTCAAAAATTTAGACATTACATGTTGAACAATAAGACCATGGTCATTTCAAAAATAGATCCACTCAAGTATCTACTATCTAAAATAGCTTTACAAGGTTTTGTGGCCAAATGGATCATGCTTCTTAGTGATTTTGAGATAGAATATGTAAACCAAAAAGCTATCAAGGGTTAATTTCTCATAGATTAGCTTGATAAAGCACCTCTTATAGAAATAGATCCACTCACCTTCCAATTTCTTGACAAATCCATCATGACCATCATTGACACACCTTTTGAGGAGCAGCACTGGAAGTTGTATTTTGATAGTTCATTCATAGCACATGGATCGAGAGTAGGCATTTTATTTATAACACCATAGGGGGATCTAATCCCTAATTCATTTAGAATTAGATTTTATAGTACCAACAACATGGCCAAATATGAAGCACTTGTAGTAGGGATTTAATAGGTAGTACAATGGAATATACATCATCTATATGTTTATGGTGATTTACAGTTAATCATCAATCAGGTTACAAACAACTTTTAGACCAAAGATGACAAGTTGGTTCCCTATAAAGCCATGGTTGACACTCTAAAGTAGTAGATTACCAACATCCAGTTTAAGAATATACAAATGGATAGAAATAGAATAGCAGATGCAATGGCTACCATTAGATCACTCATTCAACATATAGATATGATAAAAGATTACCAATTTCTCATTGAAAATCTAATAGCATCAGCTCATGAAACATCAACTATCATTATTATTTGTGATATTATTGGTCTCAACTCTACTTGGTATTTCAACCTATATGCCTATTTACATAATCATGTTTTACCACCAAACTTATCCCAAAAATAGACCAAATCCTTCATCAATAATGCCTAATGTTATACCTTACTCGAACCAACCCTATATCATTTTAGTTTTTATGGAAATCTACTTTGTTATTTACCTTTGATAGAATTTATACTTACATTACAAGAAGTTCATGAAGGGTTATGTGGATCCCACACCAATGGGGAAGTCCTAAACAAAATCTCTTGCATACTAGTTATTATTGGCCAACAATGGATGCAAATACAGTTGCATAAGTGAAAATATGTGATAAATGTCAATGACATGCTAATCTAATTCATGCCCCTACCAAGGCTTTGAAACCAATGTTGACATGGGGCATCAAACTCATTTGGAAGATAAACCCCACCTCATCATATGACCATAAACACATCCTCACTATCATAGAATATTTTACTAAGTGGGTTGAAACTATACCCCTCACTTACATTACTAGAAAGAAAATTGTTAAATTTATATTCAACCATCTCATCTACTACTACAGTATCCCTTCTGACATTATATCTGATAATGGAGGATCATTCAAGAATAAGGATGTCAAATATCTATGTGTTGAATACATCACAAAAAATTTCTCCATAGCATATTACCCTCAGGGTAATAGCTAAGCCAAAGCATCAAACAAAACCATTATCAACATCCTAAAAAAGATTATCAATGATGCCAGTCATGATTGGCACCTTTAGATTAACACAAGCATATCAAAATCAACTTTGTGGCCACTACAATTGGTGTGTGAAATATAGACAATTTAAACTTGGTGATCTTATCCTCAAATAAAACCAAAAGAATACCACAGCCAAAAAGAAACATAGAGGTATGTTCAAACCAAACTGGGTAGGTCCTTTCATCATTGTTGTAGACTATGGCATAGAAGCATATAGGCTCACCACACTAGACGAGGATGAAATTAATGAGCCTATGAACATTATACACCTTAAATGGCACTATGCTTGAATGACTTGATGTATTGTCTATAAATATCATTTCAAGTTGTACCATATTATCAACATTCTTCTTTGTATCATAAATTTTTATCATCCTATCAACCTACCAACCTATCACTTTGCCTATCACATATCCATTCTACCCTTTTATTATATTAATCAAAGTATGTTTTGATATATCTTATCATAGCCCATCTAACCTTGGTTTATCCATTGGTTTCATGTTTTCAACATGAAGAATTAGATAAATTTTAGTAGTTATTTCAAGCATTTGAGATAGAGGTAGTATTTTGGAGTAGTATAATAAAAGATTTGGAAATTACATCCTTTGTTTCTTTTTCCATTCTTATATCAAGTTTATTTATGTGAGCCAGATTATATCTACCTACATAGTCAAATCAATGTTTCATCGATCTTGCTACTAATTATAACCACCTATGGGAAAATTAGTATCATGTTAAGTAGTGGAGCTAAAAGCTTCACCAAATGAGCAAATGCAGAGGTTGCTAGAGTTACACAGTCACCGACATCTGTCAGGACTGACCAACGTCGATTAGGGATTGGCCAACATCGGTCATATGAAGATAGATAGAGACCAGCATCGGTCATCTGTGCATTCCCAAAATTCTAATTTTGAGGAGAATAGTGAGTTTGCATGTAAAGATTAACTGTTAGTCTTGAGTCTGCTTTTCTATTTTTGGCAAGATAGATTTGAACCTTTGATTAAGAGGTGCATCTAATGGTGGAGAATGCATGGCTCATGAATCCTAGTACTATATAATAGGGTTAGATCCTCATAGCTTGTAAGGTGGATCAATTCAAGTAGTGGAGTTGGTTGTAATTAAGAGAGAGAACTCTTGAGGGAAAGAGATTTGTACATCTAAGAGGTGTGAGAAGAGAGAAATTTCTTCATTATATTTTTTTTAGAAGAATTTAATACAAGATTGGTTATTTCTTGTATCTCATATTCTTTGTTGTTTCTGATTTCTAGTTACTTATTGTTTTTAGTTTAATTTCGTATTTAGTTGCTTATAAAAAAGTAATCAATTGTGCTATAAGATCCTAACAAGTGGTATCAGAGCGTGTTAGTGTTTGTTGATTACAAAATTCACTCACAGGGGTTTCTGATTGAGTGAGAGTAAAGCAATGGCAGAAGAAAGTAAACTAAAAATAGAGAAATTCAATGGCAAGAATTATCAATTATGGAGGATGCAGATAGAAGATTATCTATATCAAAAATATATATACTTACCGTTGGGTGGGGTGTCAAGAAAGCCCACAGATACGCAAGATAAAGAATGGAATGTTCTTGATAGAAAGGCTCTTAGATCTATAAGGTTGAGCCTGGCATCTTCTGTGATTTCTAACTTATCATAGGCAAACACAACGGTAGAGTTAATGGATACTTTGGCAAATTTATATGAAAAACCCTCAACTTTTAATAAGGTATATCTTATGAAGTAATTATTTAATTTGCAAATGCAGGAAGGTGGATCGGTATTTAGTCATCTTAATGATTTCCATGTAATATTAAATCAATTAAATTTAGTCAAAATAGTTTTTTATGATGAAATTAAGGCTCTTTTAATCTTATGCTCTTTACCTAAAAGTTGGCATAGTTTGGTAATGGCAGTTAGTAATTCTGCATCTGCTTCAAATATCTTGAAAGTTGATGATGTTGTTAGTGTAATCTTGAATGAAGAAATTCGTAGGAAAATCACAAAGGAAACATCAAGTAATGCTTTAAGTATTGAGAGCAAGGGAAGGCAAAGAGAGAAGGGCAAGCAAGGGAGATCAATGTCAAAGTCAAAGATGAGAAGTACATTTAAATCTAGAAATATAAGAATAACCTGTTGAAATTGTGGAAAGAAAGGGCATGCAAAGAAAGATTGTTGGTTGAAGGATAACAAAGAAAATCAGCATGAAGGTAATAAAGAAGATGTAAAAGCTGCAGGTATTGTTGCACAAAATGCTCTTATATTTTCTTTGGATAATAAAGTAGAATTTTGGGTTTTAGATTTTGGTGCCTCTTTCCATGCAACCCCAAATAGATAATTTTTCAATGATTATGTCCATGGAGATTTTGAAAAAGTTTATTTAGGGGATGATGAGCCTTGTCCAATTGTTGGCAAAAGAAAAGTGCAACTAAAGTTGCAGAATGGCAACACATGGGTGTTGAAGGATGTCATGCATATACCCATCCTGAAGAGGAATCTAATATCTGCAAGAAAGTTGGTTGATGAGGGTTGCACAGTAACTCTCACAGCTGAATCTTAGAAAGTTTCCAAGGGTGCACTTGTATTAGCCAGAGGTAAGAGAGTAGGTACACTTTATCTATCTACTTGTATTACTGATCATTCTCCTTCTATTTTATCTACTTTAGATGTAGATGCAAAGTTGTGGCACGTTAGGCTTGGTCACATGAGTGAGAAGGGAATGAATGTTCTTAAGTCAAAAGGTAAGCTTTCAGATTTGAAAAGCATAGATCTAGATTTATGTGAGATTGTATTTTTGGAAAATAGAAGAAAGTGAGGTTTCTCAAAACTGGGTCAATAAAGAAGAAGCACAAGTTGGAGCTTGTTCACATAGACGTGTGGGGACCAGCTCAGGTAGCTTCTATTGGAGGATCATGGTATTATGTTTCTTTCATTGATGATGCTACAATAAAGGTATGGGTTTATTGCATAAAGAGGAAATCTGATGTTTTTGACACATTTAAGAAATAGAAAGCTTTGGTTGAGAATGAAATAGGTTTGAGATTGAAGTGCCTTAGATCTAACAATGATGGTGAGTACTACAGCAATAAATTCAATAGTTATTATTCTATGAATGGAATACATAGGGAAAGGATGGTTTCAAGGAGACCTTAGCAAAATGGAGTTGCTGAAAGGATGAATAGAACAATAATAGAGCGTGCACAGAGTATGAGGTTGCATGCTAGTTTGCTTTTACAATTTTGGGTAGAAGCTGTAGATATTGCAGTTTACCTGGTTAATAGAGGACCTTCTACTACACTGGATGGTGGAATTTTAGAAGAGGCATGGATAGGTAAAAAGGTAGATCTTTCATTTCTTAGAGTTTTTGGTTCTAAAGCTTTTGTGCACATTGATAAAAAAATAGAAAGAAGCTAGATGTTAAATCTATGCGGTGCACTTTCATTGGTTATGGTTCTGGAGATTTCAGATTTTAGTTGTAGAATTTAGAAACTAACAAAATTATTAGAAGCCATGATGTAGTTTTCAATGAGAAGGTGATGTACAGTGATCAGCTCAAGAGGCTGAATAATTTTGAGCAAGGCAATCATGATTTGGATGAGGTTATGATCCAAAATGAGCTCATGGGTAAAAATCATCACTCACAAGAAAAAATAGATATCGACGTTGGTCAAGCAGGAACCGACGTCGGTCAAACAAAAATTGATGTTGATTAATTTTAGACTGACATCGACTAGAGATGACTGAGATTGGTCACTGACAAAAAGAAATTTAGGCAGATAACAAGCTATTAATGAGTCTTAAACACCCATAAAGAGGTCTGAAAGGGTAAGTAAACCTCTAATTCATTATTCCCCTTCTTTATACTACTTATTGCTCATTAATGGTGGAGAACCAAAAAAATTTGATGAGGTAATGCAGATAGAATCTAAGAAATAGTGGGAGCATGGCATGAATAAAGAAATTGATTCCTTGGAAAAGAACCATACGTGGAATTTGGTTGAGTTGCCAGTCGAAAAGAAAGCACTGAAAAACAAATGGATTTGCAGGTTAAAGGAAAGAGAGAATGGACAAATGAGACATAAGGCCAGGTTGGTAGTAAAGGGATTTTCATAGAAACCAAGTATTGATTTTGGTGAAATTTTTTCTCCTATAGTAAAAATGACTTCTATTCGGACTGTATTGTCTTTAGTTGTTATTGAGGATTTGCACCTTGAGTAGCTTGATGTTAAGACAACATTTCTTCATGGAGATTTGGATGAAGAGATATATATGGATTAGCCACAAGGTTTTGAGGTCAAAAGTAAGGAGAAACTTGTGTGCAGGTTGAAGAAAAGCTTATATGGTCTTAAGCAAGCTTCAAGACAATGGTATTTGAGGTTTGACAGGTTTATGACAGAGCATGGCTTTAGTAAATGTCAATCTGACCATTGTGTTTATTTTAATAGATTGGATAATGGTAGTTATATTATCATGTTATTGTATGTAGATAATATGCTTGTTGTAGATTCACACATGCAAGATATTACTAAGCTTAAGGTAAAATTAGCTCACACATTTGCCATGAAGGACTTAGGAGCAGCAAAGAAAATCCTTGGCATGAGTATTAAGAGAGACAGAAAAAATCACAGTTTCATTTTGTCTCAAGAGGATTATATGAATAAGGTGTTAGAGAGATTCAATATGCAAGATGCAAAACTGATAAGCACACATATGGCTAAACACTTCAAGTTGAGCAAAGAACAGTGTCCTAAATCACATGATGAGGTTGAGTACGTGAGTAGAGTTCCATTTGCTTCAGCAGTTGGGAGCTTGATGTATGCAATGGTATGTACTAAGCTTGATATTGCCCAAATAGTGGGAGTTGTCAACAAGTTTATGGCCAATCCAGGAAAGGAACACTAGAAAGCAGTTCAGTGGATTCTTAGATACCTGAGAGGGACCAACAGTGGGCATTTATGCTATGGAGGGTCAAACACTTCTCTACATGGGTATGTAGATTCAGATATGGAAGGTGACTTGGATGGCAGGAGAAGCACCACAGGATATGTGTTCACTGTTGGTGGAACGGTGATTAGCTAGATTTCAAAGTTGTAGAAGGTTGTTGCCTTGTCTACTACATAGGCAGAATACATTGCAGTCACAGAGTCTAGCAAGGAAATGATTTGGTTGACTCAGTGCATGGAAGAGTTGAGAAAGAAGCAAGAGAGTTGTAAATTGTACAGTGATAGTCAAAGTGCAATTCATTTGGCAAAGAATTCAGCCTTTCATTCAAGATCCAAACATATATAGCTTAAGTACCACTTCATTAGACAAGTATTAGAGGATGGACAGTTAAAGCTAGAAAAGATCCATATGGATGAGAACCCTATGGATATGTTAACAAAGCTGATAAAAAAAGAGAAGTTGAATCTTCATTCAACTTTTGTTGGTCTTCAAGATTGAACTTGAAGATGGAGAAACAAGCTAGAGGATGTTGTTGTATAGGTACAGGGGCAGTTGTTTATCTCCAAGTAGGAGATTGTTAAGTAGTGGAGCTGAAAGCTTCACCAGATGAGCAAATGCAGAGGTTGCTAGAGTTACATAGTCACCGACATCAGTCAAAACTGACCAACATTGGTTAGGTATCAGTTGACATCAGTCATCTATGCATTCTCAAAATTCTAATTTTGGAGAACAGTGTGTTTGCATGTAAAGATTAATTGTTAGTCTTTAGTCTACTTTTCTATTTTTGGCAAGACAGATTTGAACCTTTGATTAAGAGGTGCATTTAACGGTGGAGAATGCATGGCTCATGAATCCTAGTACTATATAATAGGGTTAGATCTTCATAGCTTGTAAGGTGGATCAATTCAAGTAGTGGATTTGGTTATAATTAAGAGAGAGAACTCTTGAAAGAAAGAGATCTGTACATCTAAGAGGTGTGAGAAGAGAGAAATTTCTTCATTATATTTTTTTAGAAGAATTTAATACAAGATTAGTTATTTCTTGTATCTCATATTCTTTATTATTTCTGATTTCTAGTTACTTATTATTTTTAGTTTAATTTCGTATTTAGTTGCTTATACAAAAGTAATCAATTGTGCTATAAGATCCTAACAAGTGGTATCAAAGCGTGTTAGTGTTTGTTGATTACAAAATTCACTCACAGGGGTTTCTGATTGAGTGGGAGTAAAGCAATGGCAGAATAAAGTAAACTAAAAATAGAGAAATTCAATGGCAAGAATTATCAATTATGGAGGATGTAGATAGAAGATTATCTATATCAAAAATATCTATACTTACCGTTGGGTGGGGTGTCAAGAAAGCCCACAGATATGCAAGATGAAGAATGGAATGTTCTTGATAGAAAGGCTCTTGGATTTATAAGGTTGAGCCTGGCATCTTCTATGATTTTCAACTTATCATAGGCAAAGATAACGGTAGAGTTAATGGATACTTTGACAAATTTATATGAAAAACCCTCAGCTTTGAAAAAGGTATATCTTATGAAGCAATTATTTAATTTGCAAATGCAGATGGTGGATCGGTATTTAGTCATCTTAATGATTTCCATGCAATAGTAAATTAGTTAAATTCAGTCAAAATAATTTTTTATGATGAAATTAAGGCTCTCTTAATCTTATGCTCTTTACCTGAAAGTTGGCATAGTTTGGTAATGGCAGTTAGTAATTCTGCATCTACTTCAAATATCTTGAAAGTTGATGATGTTGTTAGTGTAATCTTGAATGAAGAAATTCATAGGAAAAACACAGAGGAAACATCAGGAAATGCTTTAAGTATTGAGAGTAGGACAAGGCAAAACAAGAAGGGCAAGCAAGGGAGATCAAGGTCAAAGTCAAAGATGAGAAGTAGATCCAAATCCAGAAATGGAAGAATAACCTGCTAGAATTATGGAAAGAAAGGGCATGCAAAGAAAGATTGTTGGTTGAAGGATAACAAAGAAAATCAGTATGAAGGTAAAAAAAAAGAAGCAAAAGTTGCAGGTATTGTTGCACAGAATGATCTTATATTTTCTTTGGATAATAAAGTAGAATTCTGGGTTTTAGATTCTGGTGTCTCTTTCCATGTAACCCGAAATAGAGAATTTTTGAATGATTATGTCCATGGAGATTTTGGAAAAGTTTATTTAAGGGATGATGAGCCTTGTCAAATTGTTTTCGAAGGAAAAGTGTAGCTGAAATTGTAGAATGGCAACACATGGGTGTTGAAGGATATCTTGGATGTACCCATCCTGATGATGAATCTAATTTTTGCAAGAAAGTTGGGTGATGAGGGTTGCACAGTAACTCTCACAGCTGAATCTTGGAAAGTTTCCAAGGGTGCACTTGTATTAGCCAGAGGTAAGAGAGTAAGTACACTTTATCTATCTACTTGTATTACTGATCATTTTCCTTATATTTTATCTACTTCAGATGTAGATGTAAAGTTGTGGCACTGTAGGCCTGGTCACATGAGTGAGAAGGGAATGAATGTTCTTAAGTCAAAAGGTAAGCTTTCAAATATGAAAAGCATAGATCTAGATTTTTGTGAGCATTGTATTTTTGGAAAATAGAAGAAAGTGAGGTTTCTCAAAACTGGGTCAATAAAGAAGAAGCACAAGTTGGAGCTTGTTCACACAGACGTGTGGGGACCAGCTCAAATATCTTTTATTGGAGGATCATGGTATTATATTTTTTTCATTGATGATGCTACAAGAAAGGTATGGGTTTATTGCATAAAGAGGAAACTTGATGTTTTTGACACATTTAAGAAATAGAAAGCTTTGGTTGAGAATGAAATAGGTTTGAGATTGAAGTGCCTTAGATCTGACAATGGTGGTGAGTACTACAGCAATAAATTCAATAGTTACTATTCTATGAATGGAATACGTAGGGAAAGGATGGTTCTAATGACACCTCAGCAAAATAGAGTTGTTGAAAGGATAAATAGAATAATAATGGAGCATGCACAGAGTATGAGGTTGCATGCTGGTTTGCCCTTATAATTTTGGATAAAAGTTGTAGATACTGCGATTCTCCTAATTAACAAAAGACCTTCTACTGCATTGGATGGTGGAATTCCAGAAGAGGCGTGGACAGGTAAAAGGGTAGATCTTTCATTTCTCAGAGTTTTTGGTTTTAAAACTTTTGTGCACATTGATAAAGAAAATAGAAAGAATCTGGATGCTAAATCTATGCGGTGCACTTTCATTGGTTATGGTTTTGGAGATTTTAGATTTTGGTTGTGGAATTTAGAAACTAACAAAATTATTAGAAGCCATGATGTAGTTTTCAATGAGAAGGTGATGTATAGTGATCAACTCAAGAGGCTAAATAATTTTGAGCAGGGCAATCATGATTTGGATGAGGTTATGATCCAAAATGAGCTCGTAGGTAAAAATCATCACTCACAAGAAAACACAAATACTGACGTTGGTCAAGTAGGAACTGATGTTAGTCAAACAAAAACTGACATTGGTCAGGAAGAAACTGACATCAGTCAGGTAGAACTGATGTCAATTAATTTCAGACCAACATCAACCAGAGATGATTGAGATCAATCATTGACATAAAAAAATTTGGGTAGACAGCAAGCTATAAATGAGTCTCAAATGTCCATAAGGAGGTCTGAAAGGGTAAGTAAACCTCCAATTCATTATTCCCCTTCTTTATACTACTTGTTGCTCACTAATGGTGGAGAACCAAAAATTTTTGATGAGGCAATGCAAGTAAAATCCAGGAAACAATGGGAGCATGGCATGAATGAGGAAATTGATTCCTTGAAAAAGAACCATACGTGGGATTTGGTTGAGTTGCCAGCTAGAAAGAAAGTACTAAAAAACAAATGGATTTGCAAGTTAAAAGAAGGAGAGAATGGACAAATGAGACATAAGGCCAAGTTGGTAGTAAAGGGATTTTCACAAAAACCAGGTATTGATTTTGGTGAAATTTGTTCTCCTGTAGTAATAATGACTTTTATTCGGACTATATTGTCTTTCGTTGCTATTGAGGATTTGCACCTTAAGTAGTTTGATGTTAAGACAACATTTCTTCATGGAGATTTGGATGAAGAGATATATATGGATCAACCAGAAGGTTTTGAGGTCAAAGGTAAGGAGAAACTTGTGTGCAGGTTGAAGAAAAGCTTATATGGTCTTAAGCAAGCTCCAAGACAATGGTATTTGAGGTTTGATAGGTTTATGACAGAGCATGGCTTTAGTAAATGTCAATATGACCATTGTGTTTATTTTAACAGATTGGATAATGGTAGTTATATTATCTTGTTACTGTATGTAGATAATATGCTTGTTGCAGGTTCACACATGCAGGATATTACTGAGCTTAAGGTAAAATTAGCTCACACATTTGCCATGAAAGATTTAGGAGCATCAAATAAAATCCTTGGCATGAGTATTAAGAGAGACAGGAAAAATCATAGTTTCATTTTGTTTCAAAAGGATTATGTGAATAAGGTGTTAGAGAGGTTCAATATGCAGGATGCAAAATCAGTAAGCACACCTATGGCTGGACACTTCAAGTTGAGCAAAGAACAGTGTCCTAAATCACATGATGAGGTTGAGTACATGAGTAGAGTTCCATATGCTTCAATAGATGGGAGCTTGATGTATGCAATGGTATGTACTAGGCCTGATATTGCCCAAGCAGTGGGAGTTGTCAACAAGTTTATAGCCAATCCAAGAAAGGAACACTAGAAAGCAGTTTAGTGGATTTTTAGATATCTGAGAGGGACCAACAGTAGGCATTTATGCTATGGAGGGTCAAACACTTCTCTACATGGGTATGTAGATTCAGATATGGTAGGTGACTTGGATGGCAGGAGAAGCACCACAGGATATGTGTTCACTGTTGGTGGAACGGCGGTTAGCTAGATTTCAAAGTTGTAGAAGGTTGTTGCCTTGTCTACTATAGAAGCAAAATACATTGCAGTCACAGAGGCTAACAAGGAAATGATTTGGTTGACTCAGTTCATGAAAGAGTTGGGAAAGGAGCAAGAGAGTTGCAGATTGTATAGTGATAGTCAAAGTGCAATTCATTTGGCAAAGAATTTAGCCTTTCATTCAAGAATCAAACATATATAGCTTAGGTACCACTTCATTAGACAGGTATTAGAAGATGGACAGTTGAAGCTAGAAAATATCCATATGGATGAGAACCCTGTAGATATGTTAACAAAGCTAGTAACAAAGGAGAAGTTGAATCTTCATTCAACTTTTGTTGGTCTTCAAGATTGAACTTGAAGATGGAGAAACAAGCTAGAGGATTGTTATACATGTACAGGTGCAGTTATTTATCTCTAAGTGAGTGATTGTTAAGTAGTGGAGCTAAAAGCTTCACCAGATGAGCAAATGTAGAGGTTGCTAGAGTTACACAATCACCGACATCAGTCAAGACCGACCGACGTTAATTAGGTATCAGCTGACATCGGTCATATGCAGACAGACAGAGACCGGCATTGGTCATCTGTGCGTTCCCAAAATTCTAATTTTGAGAACAGTGAGTTTGCATGTAAAGATTAACTGTTAGTCTTGAGTCCACTTTTCTATTTTTGGTAGGATAGATTTGAACCTTTAATTAAGAGGTGCATCTAACGATGGAGAATGCATGGCTCATGAATCCTAGTACTATATAATAGGGTTAGATCCTCATAGCTTGTAAGGTGGATCAATTCAAGTAGTGGAGTTGGTTGTAATTAAGAGAGAGAACTCTTGAGGGAAAGAGATCTGTACATCTGATAGGTGTGAGAAGAGAGAGATTTTTTCATTGTATTTCCTTTTGGAAGAGTTTAATACAAGATTGGTTGTTTCTTGTATCTCTTATTCTTTGTTGTTTTTGATTTTTAATTACTTATTATTTTTGATTTAATTCTAGGTTTAGTTGCTTATACAAAAGTAATCAATTGTGTTATAAGATCCTAACATATCATTGATATGATCAGTTATATCCTAGTTAAAACCACCTATGTGTTAGGGTGTGGAGTTAAAAGCTTCACCAAGGAGCACACTATAATAGTTTCGGGTCTACACAGACACTGGCATCGGTCAGGAGCGATCGATGTTGGCTAGGTGCAATTGCAGAGACACCGGCGTTGGTAGTGGGTCGACCAACGGCGGTCACAGGCAAACAGCAGGAACCGACGTCGGTTACCTGTGCATCCAGAAAGCTATTTCTGAGGATAGAAGCGAGTGTTTGCATGATGAGTTTAAGTTGTAGTCTTAAGCTCGCGTCTCTATTATTAGTAATATTATTTTTAGAGCCCTTGTTCAAGAGGCTTAACTGTTTGTTGCAAGTGCATGCTCAAATTTCCTAATTCTATATGTAGAATTAGATCTTCTTAGCTTTGTGTGAATTATTGTAGAATTGGTATGTTGAAGAACAGTGCAAAATTGAATCAATCCAGGCTTGTTGGAGTTGATTGTTCTTGAGAGAGAGAGCTCTTGAGGAATAGAGATCTAGTGAGAGATCTATACATCTAGGAGAGGTGTGGAAGAAAGAAGTTTGTTCAATTGTATTCCTTTTGTAAAGAGTTTGTTAATACAAGTTTTCAGGATGGTTTCTTGTATCTCTTGTTCTTGTTGTTTATCATTCTAATTACTTGTCTATCTGATTTATTTATTCATTTATTGCTTTCACAAGTGTAATCTATTGTTGGTTGATCCCCAACAAGTGGTATCAGAGCTCAGGTTCACTAACAGGTGGTTCAAATCTATGTAGTGTGTATTGATTACAGGTTCTCACAGGGGTTTCTGCAGGGATTTCTGTTTGAGTGGGAGAAGTAATGGCAGATGAAAGTAAATTGAGAATGGAAAAGTTCAATGGCAAAAATTACCAACATTAGAGAATGCAGATAGACGATTATCTGTATCAGAAAGATCTCTACTTACCATTAGGTGGGGTTGCAAAGAAGCCCAAAGACATGGAGGATGAAGAATGGGAAGTTCTTGACAGAAATGCTCTGGGGTCTATAAGATTGAGTCTAGCATCCACTGTGATATCTAATTTATCACAGGCAAAGTCTACGGTAGAGTTGATGACTACGTTAGCAAATTTGTATGAAAAACCCTCAGCTTCTAATAAGGTATATCTTATGAAGCAGTTATTTAATTTGCATATGAATGAAGGTGGATCTGTTTCCACTCATCTGAATGATTTCAATGGAATTGTGAATCAATTAAGTTCAGTC
Source organism: Torreya grandis (assembly GCA_037957365.1). Taxonomy (NCBI): domain Eukaryota; kingdom Viridiplantae; phylum Streptophyta; class Pinopsida; order Cupressales; family Taxaceae; genus Torreya; species Torreya grandis. Next base: position 7,509,349 of record JARHVA010000028.1, on the reverse strand, counting down.
AATGTAGTGTTTGATGATGAAATAAAATCTCTTTTAATATTATGTTCTTTGCTTGAAAGCTGGCATGGCTTAGTAATGGCAGTAAGTAATACTGCATCTGCATCAAATATTTTGAAAGTAGAGGATGTTGTTAGTGTTATCTTGAATGAAGAAATTCGCAGGAAAAGCACGGAAGAGACATCTGAGAACGCTTTAAGTTTTGAGAGTAGGGGGAGGCAGAAAGAGAAGAGCAAGAAAGGCAGATCAAGATCCAAATCTAAGGGGAAAGGCAGATCTAAATCCAAAAATGGCAGAAGGCCACAATGCTAGAATTGTGAAAAGATGGGGCACATAAGCAGAGATTGTTGGTCAAAGCCTAAGGAGGACAATCAGCATGAGGGAAAGGACGAAGCCAAGGTTGCAGGTATTGCACAAGATGCTTTAATTTTCTCTTTGCATAATAATATAGAATCTTGGGTGTTAGATTCTAGTGCATCTTTTCATGCTACCCCTAACAGGGAATATTTTAGTGACTATATCCATGGAGATTTTAGAATAGTGTATCTAGGGGATGATGAGCCCTGTAAAATAATTGGCAAAGGTAAAGTGCAGCTGAAGATGCAGAATAGCAACACATGGGTGTTGAGAGATGTGATGCATGTTTCTAGTTTGAAGAGAAATTTGATTTCTGCAGAAAAGTATGGAATGAGGGTTGTACAGTAACTCTCACAGCAGAATCTTGGAAGGTGACCAAGGGTGCACTTGTTATGGCCAGAGGTAAGAGAGAAGGTACTCTCTATTTGTGTAATTGTGTTACTAACAAATCTCCTTCTGTATTATCTACTTCAGATGTGGATGCTAAACTGTGGCACTCAAGGCTTGGCCACATGAGTGAGAAGGGGATGTCAATTCTTAAGTCCAAAGGTATGCTTTCAGATTTAAAAGGCATAGATCTAGAGTTTTGTGAGAATTGTGTATTTGGAAAATAGAAAAGGGTTAGTTTTCTCAAGACTGGGTCTACTAAGAAGAGGCATAAGTTGCAGCTTGTTCACACAGACGTGTGGGGACCAGCTCAGGTTGCTTCCATTGGAGGATCACAGTACTATGTATCTTTCATAGATTATGCTACAAGGAAGGTATGGATCTATTGTATTAGAAAAAAATCTGATGTATTTGAGACTTTTAAGATCTGGAAAGCTATGGTTGAGAATGAAACAGGTAAAAAATTGAAGTGCCTGAGATCTGACAATGGCGGTGAGTTCTACAGTTACAAGTTCAGAGATTATTGTTATATGCATGGAATCCGTAGGCAAAGGATGGTTCTAAGGACACCTCAGCAGAATGGAATTGCTGAAAGGATGAACAGGACAATAATGGAGCGTGCAAGATGTATGAGATTGCATGTTGGTTTGCCCTTACAGTTTTGGGCACAAGCTGTTGACACTACAGTATACCTGATTAACAGAGGACCCTCTACAGCTCTGGATAGTGGTATTCCAGAAGAGTCATGGATAGGTAAAAAGGTAGATCTCTCATATCTCAAAGTTTTTAGTTGTGAAGACTTTGTGCACATAGATAAAGAAAATAAAAAGAAGCTTGATGCTAAGTCTATGAGGTGCACGTTTATTGGTTATGGCTCAGATGATTTTGGTTACAGATTGTGGAATCTAGAAACTAACAAGGTAATTAGGAGCCGTGATGTTATTTTCAACGAAAGAGTGATGTATTGTGATTAGCTAAGGAAGCTGAATCAATCTGAGCAGAGCAATGGTGAATTGGACGAGGTGAAGGTCCAATATGAGCTCGCAGGAAAAAGAAATAATCACTTGCAGGAAAACACAGAGATCGACGTCAGTAGGTTAGGAACCGGCGTCAGCAGAACAGAAACTGAGGTCGGCCATACAGAGACCGACATCGGTAGGACAGGCACCGACGTCAGTTAGACAGAACCGGCATCAGCTAGTAACAGGTCTGGAGGTGACCGAGGTTGGTCACTGTCAGAGAATTTGGGTGGACAGCGTGTTGTGAATGAATCTCAGACACCCATCAAGAGGTCAAAAAGGGTGAGTAAGCTTCTAATTAGATATTCTCTTTCTTTATTTTATTTATTGTTAACTGATGGTGGAGAACCAGAGAGTTTTGAAGAAGCAATATAGGTGGAGTCCAAGAGTCATTGGGAGTGTGGCATGGTTGAGGAGTTGGAGTCCTTAAGAGAGAACCAAACATGGGATGTGGTTGAATTGCCAGCTAGTAAGAGAACACTCAAGAACAGATGGACCTACAGGTTGAAAGAAGGTGAGAATGGACAGATGAGTTATAAGGCCAGATTGGTGGTAAAAGAATTTGCACAAAAGCCAGGTATTGACTTTGGTGAGATTTTTTCTCATGTTGTTAAAATGACTTCTATAAGGGTTGTATTGTCTTTGGTTGCTTTCGAGGATTTGCATCTTGAGTAGCTAGATGTTAAGATAGTGTTTCTTCATGGAGACTTGGATGAGGAAATTTATATGGAACAGCCAGAAGGATTTGAGGTCAAAGGTAAGGAGAAGTTTTTGTGCAGACTGAAGAAAAGCTTGTATGGCCTATAGCAAGCTCCTAGGCAATGGTACTTAAAATTTGACAGGTTTATGACTGAGCATGGCTACAGTAGGTGTCAATCTAACCATTATGTGTATTTTAAGAGATTTGATAATGGTAGATATATTATTCTATTGTTGTATGTAGATGATATGTTGGTTGTAGGATTTCACATGCAGGATATCTCTGAGCTTAAAGTGAAATTAGCTCAAATATTTGCTATGAAGGATTTGGGAGCAGCAAAGAAAATCCTTGGCATGAGCATTAAGAGAGACAAGAAAAATCACAGGTTGATATTGTCTCAAGAAGATTATGTGGACAAGGTGTTGAAACAGTTCAATATGCAAGATGTTAAACCGGTAAGCACACCTTTGGCTGGACATTTTAAGCTGAGTAAAGAACAATGTCCTAATTCATATGATGAGGTAGAGTACATGAGTAAGGTTCCATATTATTCCACAGTAGGGAGTTTGATGTATGCAATGGTGTGTACTAGACTGGATATTGCCCAAGCAGTGGGAGTTGTAAGTATATGGCCAATCCAGGGAAGGAACATTGGAAAGCAGTTCAGTGGATCCTTAGATATCTGAGAGGAACCAGCAGTAGGCACTTGTGCTATGGAGGTTCAGATACTTCTCTACATGGTTATGTAGATTCAGATATGGCAAGTGATTTGGATGGCAGGAGGAGCACTACAGGTTATGTTTTCACTGTAGGTAGAATGGCGGTTAGCTGGATATCTAAGTTACAAAAGGTTGTTGCCTTGTCAACTACAGAAGCAGAGTATATTGCAGCCACAGAGGCTAGCAAAGAGATGATATGGATGACATGGTTCATGGATGAGCTTGGTAGGGAGCATGAGTGTTGTAAATTGTATAGTGATAGTTAGAGTGCAATCCATTTGGCTAAGAATTCAGCCTTTCATTCAAGAACAAAGCACATACAGCTAAGGTACCATTTCATATGACAGGTATTGGAAGATGGTGAGTTGAAGCTGGAGAAGATCCATACGGATAGGAATCCTGCTGATATGTTAACCAATCCAGTTACAAAGGAGAAGTTGAATCTTCATTCAACTTCTGTTGGTCTTTATGATTGAGTTGAAGATGGAGGAGCTAGAAGATGTTGTTGTACAGGTACTAGTGTAGCTGTTTATCTCCAAGTGGGAGATTGTTAGGGTGTGGAGCTAAAAGCTTCACCAAGGAGTACACTATAACAGTTTCGAGTCTACACAAACACCGGTGTTGGTCAGGAGTGACCGACATTGGCCAGGTGCAGTTGCAGAGGCACCGGCATCGGCAGTGGATCAGCCGACGGCAGTCACAGGGAAGCAGCAGGAACCGACGTCAGTTACCTGTGCGTCTAAAAAGCTATTTCTGAGGATAGAAGCGAGTGTTTGCATGATGAGTTTAAGTTGTAGTCTTAAGCTCGCGTCTCTATTATTAGTAATATTATTTTTAGAGCCCTTGTTCAAGAGGCTTAACTGTTTGTTGCAAGTGCATGCTCAAGTTTCCTAATTCTATATGTAGAATTAGATCTTCTTAGCTTTGTGTGAATTATTGTAGAATTGGTATGTTGAAGAACAGTACAGAATTGAATCAATCCAGGCTTGTTGGAGTTGATTGTTCTTGAGAGAGAGAGCTCTTGAGGAATAGAGATCTAGTGAGAGATCTATACATCTAGGAGAGGTGTGGAAGAAAGAAGTTTCTTCAATTGTATTCCTTTTGTAAAGAGTTTGTTAATACAAGTTTTCAGGGTGGTTTCTTGTATCTCTTGTTCTTGTTGTTTATCATTCTAGTTACTTGTCTATCTGATTTATTTTCGCGTTTATTGCTTTCACAAGTGTAATCTATTGTTGGTTGATCCCCAACACTATGGAAAATTAGGGGCAAAATTTGTTTATTTTAACTTGACATACCAACTATCCATTCTTATGCTTTACTATGCCATCATACCAATTATGCTTATTTCGTTTGAATTGGCTTCTACACTAGTCAGATTCCTCCATTGAAAGGTGGAACTACTGTGAGCTAGGGACATTTTGAGACTATGTGAATCATGCTCAATATTTGTTAATGTCATCTTAGTCCCCCTTTTCCATTATGCTCTCACCATTTATTCAAGCATTCATTCAAGTTTCTCACTCTCACCATTTTAAGAGCTTGGATCATTTAGTGTCTCATTATTCTCAATCGAGTTGAGACACCTAGAAAATTTTAAAAACATTTGTAAAACCATTTAGAAAAACCAAAAACATTGACCACTTATTTTCCTAAAGGATTTTAGGAACCCTCACCAAGTCACAAGAAATCCTTTGTCACTTATTTTCTCCATCTTTTTTGTCCTTTTATCCCATGCTCTCACTATTTTATGAGAGCATTCCTATTTCTTCTATCACATCCATCATGTTTTCATCTTATCATCATTTTCTTCCCATTTTCTAGTAGAACTACATTCAACTTGAAGTTTTGTTGGATATATCATTCATGGAACTAACTATGTAGGCAATGTCCACTTGCCTAGTGCATAAGGAGAAATCTTAACCATCCCCTTCCTTTTCTTTTATTCTCCCATCATGTTTTTTTGTTAAGTTGTCACCTATTTTATATGGGTAATGTTCATCTCATTATTTGTGCTAACATTGGGACTAATTATTGTTTGTTTCTTTGTTTGTTTACGTTTACTTATTTGTTGTTTGTGTGCATGTTTATTTTTTTAAGTATTGTTGCCTTGATTCAATTCTATGTGTGTTCATTGAGTGATTCCTTGTGCATTATTCTTGAATCTATCCATATTCATACATTAACATTGTCATCATAGTCTTTATCATTGGTGCATTTTTTTCCTTTGAGTATTGGATCATGGGAGTGAATCCTTGTGCATAATTCAACCACATCCTCATGATGTTTTATCATGATGCCTACCATTAAGTGTTATAGCAAAAATTAGCTTTGATAAGCCTACATAGTAATTGCAGTATCAACATCTCCTTAACACCAGCACCAAAAAAAAATCCCAATCATATCTTAAATAGAGTAATTAAACAATAAAATAATTTCAACCTTGGTTAGTCTAGAAAAGCATCTCTCTACTAGAAGGTTATCCTAATTCATCTTTATCCTTTGTATCAAGTTATCATCAACATGTTTTTAATCATCAGTTATCAATATTGTTTTCCATAATCAAGGTACAATTATTATAACTACCTATAGTCAAATCACTGTGCACCATCCCAACTACATTTTCAATGATTCTTACCACCTTTGGGCAAATCATTGTGTTGTCACCAATTCTAAACATTTACTTTTTTCTATCCACTTGGGTTATATTTTTATCCTATTTTTATATCCTAACTGAGGTAACTCAATCTTCTCAATTATTATTATCACCTTTGGGAAAATCATTGTGTTATCATACCATGTTGCCACTATCGATACTATGCTTGAGTGATATGATGTATTATCTATGAGGACTATTTCAATTTGTACCATATTATCAATATTCTTCTTTGTATCATACCATTCTGACTTGTTATTCATCCTATCAACCTACATCCTATCACTTTGCCTATCACTTATCCATTATACCATCTCATTCTATTAACTAAAGCATGTTTTAATCCACCCTATCCTATCCCATTTGACCTTGGTTCATCCATTGGTTTCACATTTTAGCATGAAGAATCAGATCGGTTTTAGTAGTTATTTCAAGCACTCCAAATAGAGGTAGTATTTTGGAGTGGTATATATAGAAGTTTTGGCAATTGTATCATTTATTTCTTGTTCATTCTAATTATGTTTATTTATGTGAGCCTGATTATACCCACTTATATGGTAAAATTAGTGTTTCACCAATATTGCTACTAATTATAACCACCTATGGAAAAATTAGTATCATTGATCTGATTATCTGTATCCTAGTAATAACTACCTATCGACAAACTAGGGGCAATATTTGTTTATTATGCCTTGACATACTAACTAGCCATTCCTATGTCATAATATGCCATTATGCCTATTTTGTTTGAATTGGTTGTTACACTAGTCAAATTCCTCTATTGTAGGTAGAACTAGTATGAACTAAGGCCATTTCAAGACCTTATGGGTCATGCTTAATATTTCTTGAGGTCATCTCAATCCCCTTTGCCATCATGTTCTTATTATTTTGTGAGCATCCTTTCAAGTTAGCCATGCTCTCATCATTTTACAAGCTTGGACCATTTAGTGTCTCACCATTCTCAATTGAGTTAAGACACCTATAAAATTCTAAAAACATTTGAAAATTGATTAGAAAAAACAAAAACATTGACCACTTATTTGCCTTAAGGATTCTGGGAACCCTTACTAAGTCACAAGATATCACTTGTCACTTAGTTTCCCCATATTTTTTGGCCTTTATCCCATGCTCTCATCATTTTACGAGTTCATTCTTATTCTTCTATTATATCAATCATGTTTTTCAATCATCATCATTTTCTTTGCATTTCTTGGGAGAACTACATTTAGCTTAAAGTTTTATTCGATATATCATTCATGGAACTATGCAGGCAACATCCACTTGCCTAGTGCATATGGAGACATCTCGGCCACCCCCTTCCTTTTATTATATTCCCCCATCATGTTTGTCTGTTAAGCTTTTGCCTATTTTCAAAGGGCAATGTTCATCACATTATTTATGTCACATTTTTTATACTAACATCAGGACTAACTATTGTTTGTTTCTTTATTTATTTATTATTTATTTTTTTATGTGCTTGTTTTTTTAATTTAATCACTATTACCTCAATTTAGTCTATGTGTGTTCATTAGGTGATTCCTTGCACATTTATTCTTGAATCCATCTATATTCATATGTTTACATTGTCATCATAGTTTTTATTATTTGTGCATTATTTTCCATTGAGTATTGGATCACAAGAGTCAATCCTTATGTATATTTCAACCAAGTCCTTATGGTGTTATATCATGATGCCAACCATCACATGCTATAGAAAAAATTAACTTCAAGAAGTCTACATAGCAATGTTAGTATCGACATCTCCTCAGTACTAGCACCAACAATAATCTCAATCATATCCCAAATAGAGTAATTAAACAATGAAAAAAATTCAACCTTTGTTAGTTCAAATGAGCATCTCCCTACTAGCAGGTTGTCTCAATTCATCTTTCTCTTATGTATCAAGTTATCATCATCATGTTTTCAATCATCATATATCAATCATATTTTCCATAATTAAGGTCCAATGATTATAACCTCCTATGGGCAAATCATTTTACACTGTCCCATTTGCATTCTCAGTTATTATAACCACCTTTGAGTAAATCATTGTGCTATCATACCACACTACCACTATCAGGTTACAGTGCTTATAATCACCTTTGGACAAACCATTTTACACTATCACACTTGTATGTTTAATGATTTTCTTAACTTTGGGCAAATCATTGTGTTTTCATCCCATCATCTTCATTTGTTTGGTCCCCTCATCTTGCTTCTTTATTTTGAGAGACCTTTTGCCAAAAATGTTTCCAACTACTCCTTTGAGGGGGTATCTATAGTTCATTCATCACCATTAAAGTCATAAGCATAATAGGACCATTTTATTTTTTGAAAAGACATTACTATGCTTATAGCTTGCAACACCTTTCCAAACAGGGCCAAAATGTAGACACCTAAAATTGGCCATCAATGGATTCATACCTAATTTTATACCAATTATTACCAATCATTACACATATAGCCAAAGAATTTATATAATTCTCAAATTTGGCTTCATAACCATGTAAATAAATCAAGTTGGCCCATAAATCAATCAAATTGAACAAATGCACATCATTTAATTCAAAATCTTGAAAATCTTAGAATAGAATTAATTAACATCAAATCCTAATCAAAGCCTAATTAAATTCATCCATGAGAAAATAAATCAATTATCAAAAAGTAAAATTCAATAAATATCCTAAAAGAGCATCTTAGAAGCTAATCATAACATTTTGTGAGTTGTCCAAATGCAAAATATCTCAAAGCACACCTATTCATGCTAATCATGAGATTTTGGACACCTATTAACCCTACTGGGGTTAGATAATCTAACCAAGGTTAGGATTTAACCCATTCCAATTGATTTCAAAGCCTATAAAAGCAAGCCTATATCTCTTCATTTAGAGAGCTTGGAACATAGTAGAATTATAATGCTAGATTTGATTCATAAATCAATTGCATAAGTGTTATAATTTCAAAATCAAGCCAAGCCAACCATGGTACTAAGAGGAGATGGAGATAGACAAATCACAGTGATGAAGGCATTTGAACACAATCTAAGCAAGCCACTGAACAAATCAATTGGATCATTCAAATAAGGTAAGGAAGGTATGTTTTCTTGCATTTTAGTTGAGCTTTTTCATTTGTTGTTTATTCACCAAGCTCTCCCCAAGATCTAGGCCTATAGATGTTAGCTTGTCTAGTGTGTTTATTTCATTTTTTTTAGAGCTAACACCATACTAACCTCCTCTCTTGAGTCAAATTCCTTGATCACACCCTTTCCTTTATCACTAGAGCCTTGAACTTATGATCTCGTCTTACATATTCAAATACACTTCTACAATAGCATGCTATATATCCATAGTTGTTACACTTGTAATAGACTATAGCTTCTTCATCAAAATTTGATAAGGGAGAAAATGAATTGTAGATTCTATTTGAAGCTTCATAGGTTATTTTTTTTCCTCTTGACTTCAATATCCTTGGCTCTCTTTCTAAAATATAATTTCTTATGACCAAAATGATTACAATAATATTAATATCCATCGAAATAATTACCAAACCTGATTTTAGTGGTATATCTTGGAGCAAGTGGTCTCCTAAAGTTTTTTTCTCCTTTGCTTTCATTATTGATAGATATGGTTTTTATATTCTGGCCTTCTTCCTTCCTGGTCTCCTTTTTCATTGGTTCCTTAAGATTTTCAACATATCTCTTAGCCTTCTCTTTTTCCTTCTCATACCTAATGCCTAACTTTTTGGATGGTTATCTTTGAATTTCTATAATCTTATTCAAAACTTAGGTGTTTTTCTATTTTAATATTTGTCTTTTATATATCCCTTTTCAAAGCAATAATTTCATATTCATACCTTTCACAGTCTTCCCCTTTCTTCCTTAGTAGATTCATTAGATTTTCTTCAATTTTCTTTACCTCTACAATTTGGAATTTTAGATCAAAAATTATATTCTTTGATTTCTTAAGACCTTGTGATATTATGGCTTTTGATTCCTGACTCTCTTTTTCATAATTCTAAATTTGAAGCTTTAGTTTCATGTTCTTTTTCTTAAGACCTTTTATCTCTCCTAAGGCAGAGATAAGCTCTTCTTCGAGATTTACCTCTCCATATTATTCTTCCTCAAAGTTGTTTTTTATTATATAAGCATTGTCTTTTATGTCCATGAATAATATCTCCTCATCATCATTATTAGAATCACTGACTTCACTTTCCTCAAATGAGCTATTGTTCCTCCTAGAGTATAAGCTTTTCTTTTTCTTCTCAAATCTCTTGTATTTGTTTTGATTGAATCCCTTATTTAATTTTGGTTTGCTCTCCTATTCATCACTATTATCTTTATCCAATGTCTTAGCTCCAAAATTACCAATCTTACCATAATTAAAAAATTTGAATGGTAACTTACCTTTATATTTGCCTAAACCTTTCTTCAGTGTTCAAATGAATAGAGCCTCCTTTTCATCTTCTTCACTAATTGAACTATCACTTACCTCAATTTCTTTGGCATTCTCCTTATTTGATGCTTTTAATATTACTTCTCTTTTTTATGGTATTTTGGGTTCAGTCCTCATTTCATATGATGTGACAATTTTGTGCAGCTCATCCATCTTTACTTTATCTAGATCTTTCATTTCTTCAACAATAAAGACTTTTGCATCAAATGTCAATGTTAAGGAACTAAACACATTTTGGAATATTGTAAACTCTTCCATATTTTCTCCAAGTCCATAAATTACATTGACTATTTCATCAACCTAAAGTAGGTATCCTACAATTTTCTCTTCTTCATCTTTAAACTCTCAAATTATCTCCTATGAGTTTGGAGTTTTACTTGTCTTACCTTACTATCACCCTCATAGATAGTTTTAAGTTTTTCCCAAATATCTTTTGAAAAATCACATTGCATGAATTTTATAAATTTAGATTTTGAAAGGTTATATAGGATGGCATTCATTGTTTTAGCATTGTTCTCGCTGGCCTTCTTTCTAGTAGAATTTGTTGATGGTGTTTGTGGCATTTGGTACCTAGTTACTACTACTTGCCAAATTTTGAACCCAAGAGACGTTAGATATGTCTTCATTCTTATGCTCTATAAGGCATAATTTATGTCATCAAATAATGGTGCCTTGTTAGTGGAAAATCCATCCTAGAATTGTGATACAACCATGTGTGCTTGTAATATCTACTTTCTAATAGTTAAGATATATTTGAAAGAACCCTCTTTGATACCAATTATTGAGCATATGCTAATACTATGAGGGAGGGTGAATCAGTATTATATATTCTTTTATTTTCTAACACTTAATCACTTATTCCATTTTAGATATTCAAATTAATCAAATCAAAACACAAGATAGCATAATGAAAAGTGATACTAGATATACATGGAAACCCTTTCAAGAGAAAACCATAGAGAAATCTTTCTCAATATAAATATTTATAAGCACCAACCTATTAGAGTACCAAAACTAATTAAAATATCATAGGCACCAACCTACATGAACACCAACCCCTTTCATCAAGTACCAACTCAGATTGAAACACCAATCTCTTTAATACAAAGGCACCAACCCTCTTATAAGAAACACTCTTCTATCTCTGATTTGTTGCTAACATAGCTGATGATAGAATACTACTTTTTCTCCTTTATATCCAATATATACTTGAGTATTTTTGCTTGTATGCTCTACTTTATACTTGATATTTATTTTAATATTTTAAAAAATTCTGATTGAAAATATTTTTTCTCTTATTTATTAACTTGCACTTTCAGATCTACCTTTTTTCCACTTGTTATGCACCTTTTTATATCCCATGGAAATCCACAAATTAAGGTCATGACTCTTTAATGATAACAAGTCTTCCTAATAGTCACAACTCATCCCAAAGGTGGGATGACTTCCTAGAAATTAGTGTCATAGTCTTTCAGCAGGTCGACCAAGGTTGTGTACCATTTCAACCTTTAAAATCACCTTGAAAACTTTACCATAATTACCTCTTTAATCCCATTTAAACAAAATTAATTTGTCTTCAATTCCATGAAAAGATATGATTGTTATTTACATGTTTAATTTCCTCAATTAAATTAAATATTCTTTATTTAATTTAATTCTTCTATCGAAATACTTTGCCATCAATCATATTCATGATTACCATTTGACATCAATGACAATATTTCCAACAGGTGTTTTACATGTTAACTTGCTCTCCTTCATCAAGGTCATCTCTCTCATCACCCTTAAAGACTAATTTATATCCTTATTGAAAAAGAGGACTACCAATAAAAATTTCCTCATCATACACACTAGAAACACTCCCTTCATATCCTTCTTGAGGCTCACTTTTAGCTGATTGATCTTCATTTTCAATAACTACTACCTCATCACCTAGCTTTGACAAACTCTCTTTTACATTTGAATGTCCATATTCTTCCCTCAATAAACTTGATTCTCCTTCATAAAAAGATAGGTTGGGAGGGAAAGATACTTTATTATCTTTCTTGAAACCTACTTTAGTGTCCTTCCAACTTAGTATTTTAGAAGAACTAGGTTGATTGGATGCTTCTTGGAAGGCTACAACTTGAATGGTAGATGAACGAGTTGAGGATTTTATAGGTTATTTTGGCTTCACCTCCAACATGATTTATCCCTCTTGATCCTAAACTAGCATATGACTATTCTCCTTCCAACCTGGAAATACTTTTGGTGTGACTTCTACAAACTCTTATCTCTCTTGATTTTGGATGGGCATAGGAGAAGATTCATTATCAAGGATTGGGATGGTGTAATCAAGAGTCATGGTCCAAGGATTCCTTTAATATGGAATGGTATTAGGTTCTTGAGTAAGGGTAAATGGATTTGGAATATACATAGGTTGCTCTTGGAGAATACAAGTCTATCAATTTGGAATATTGGGGCTAGTGGACTTATTAAGAGATTTATTGAGCTTCTTTTGATGTTATATTGTAACTTAGAGGAGATATAGAGAAAAGGAATATTGAATTAGAATAGGAGAAGGTGCATAGGACTGAATGAATTGGGTTTTGTTTTTATATAATAATTCATAGATTCCACACAAAAAGTTTCCTTTTTAACTCTGTATCAAACGCACAATGCTCTTGACCCTTCTACTAGCCCTATTTTGACTATTTTTTTATTAGTATAGAAAAATTATAGTACCTTTTTAGAAACCAAATATGTTCATGAGTACCCTTTATTGAAATCTACCTTTAGTTTAAATTTTAATACTTAAGTCCCTTTTTTGACCTTCTTTCTAACTACTAGCCCTACTTAATTACACCTCCTTAAGCCAAAACATAAGACAATTAGTGAAAATACATAAAAACAAATATATACATACTTTAAACCATTAAAATATATTTCAAAATCTCAAATAGGCTTATACTACAATTTATTGTGAGATTTGGCTAGTTAGAATTTGAGATATGGTTAAAACCCTAATTTAAGGCTTTTAAGGGCTCTATCACAGTCGGAAGCACTATAAAATAGATTTAAAATGTTATTAAATGATTCAAGGTTCAAAAATAATATTTTTAGGATTTTTTCAACACAAAAAAACTTATCCAATCATTTAATTTTCTCTTCTAATCTTCTATCAAGGATTTCTAACTCAAAACTAGGTTTACTATGTAGGAAAGCAGGAAACTACAGGTCTATATTCAGTTAAAGGATGAAAAATGAAAATTATAAGGCCAAATAAAGTTCAATAAAACCTTAAACACATCCTAATTACTTACCTCAATTTCTTAAATCATGTTATTATAAATTCAAATACCTCTTATTCTCAAAGAACACAAAATGCATAGTCTTATCTTCAACATCTACTACAAAGAACTGAGTCTGTTTGAGAGATATAAATGCATGTAAGAGTTTAATTATTAGTTATAAGTCTTATAACCTCATGAAATATATTTTACACCTTCATACATTTCCTATTACATTTTCCCAATCTCATGAATTGACAAATTTATCAAACACAGTCTTTAGAAGAATAACTCACACAAGAATAGGGGTTTTGTTTAGTAAAATGCCTTAACACTAGATGAACCATGAAATTTAATTACTTATATGAGTTAAAAACACAATTAAATTTATTTAAATAACCTTAAAAATAAAAATCCAATCCCATTAATCATCAAACATGAAGAGTTACAGTCTACTCAATACAAGATTGCTCAAATAGGGTTTGAATCTCATTTTTAGGAATAGGGGCTTCTTATTTTTATTTTCCTTAAAATTATCCTATAAAAATACATAAAAATAAATATACCTAGTAAAAATTATTACATTTTATGTGATTAAAACCATTTTGGTAACTACCTTAGAGGAAGTTGTCAACGTTCACAAGATTACAAAGTAAAGGTGACAAAACTTCAAAGTTGGTTTTCCATGCTTAAACCACTCTAGACCCTTATCAAAGGTACCAAGGGGTATATAATGAATTTAAAACACATTTAAAATCTTCTTCAAACCTTACCACACCCATGCAATTCCTTTAATCATCTAGAAATTCAAATTTTTAAACTTACTAGTTTTGCCAAGAAAACAAAAAATGAAAATTTAAACTAACTAAATGCATTTTATCCTATCAAATTGAAATATAAGTATTATTGGGGCATTATAAGGCCATCCAGGGAATTTTCAAACCTATTAGAATGCATCAAACCAAAATTTTATAAAATGTGTTCCCTAAGAGTGATGCTCCTACATCATCTCATCTCGTCAACCTATCTTCCACTAAGTGTATCAGCTTCTTAACCTATAGATTTTCATTGGTTGGTTGATATTCATTCTTAGCACCTACCCACACTCTCAAAAATCCTTTCAAGATCTATCTAACCTCTTTTTTGGGATAGATAATATAAACTACACCACACTCTACTTCTCTATTAGTATTTATCATCATATTTACAAGGTCTAGTATGGTTTATTTAAATTTGGATAACAATGAAGAAGGAGCAACATAGCTTTGACAAGGTTGATTAGAGAGATAGGTAGGAGGTTGATAAACTTGGTATGGAGTTTTTTGAGGATCATTTGAGGAGAATCCATGAACAATATTAACTTGACAATACTGATATGAAGGTACATAAGATGTATTTTGATCATATGAGTGATGATACATAACAATTTTCTATTTTTTAGGGCACTTGGACTACCTATACCAGTTGAGATTCACTTGGATTTTCCATTGGTGCTTGATTTTTTCCCTCCAAAGGCTGATGTATTTAATAATAACACCAAATTTTCCTTCAATGGATGATAATCTTATCCCACCATGCATGCCAGAATTGTTGCTAAACTTTTCACCCTTGAGGGGGTGTTTCAAGAACTCTCACTTGAGCTATACAATGGGACTAGTTTTAGGTTGCAGGTGACCTATAAATAGACTAAACCTCTATATTATAGGTCTATATCCCCTTTATATATTAATTAATGTCCACTAATAGCTTGAAAATGGAAAAGGGAGAGGGATAACATAAAATGAAAACTTAACTAGAGAGGTGATACACCAAATCAACACCCTCCACTTGACTATCATGCACTAAGAGCATGAATTAAGCCTAAATATAATCACACTACTCAATAAGGAAAATCTAGCATGAGTGTTTCAACATATAGGTAATATATATTGTATTAAATGAGAGGTTTGGTCAAGAGGTCTAAGTAAGGCACTAATGACTAAAATCAACTTTAAACCCATGTAAAATTGCATCAAACTCACCCTGTGACCTGCAAGAAGACATTCCATTTGTAAATAGTTATAAATGTACAAATGAGAGAGAGTACAACTACTACTATTATCATTAATCAATATTCATATAAGTACGCTAGTTGTATGCATGTGAAAAGGTAATAATTAGCTTCATTCATCATTCAAAGGCATCATACAAGTTTTTATTTAAGTAGGGCTTCACCATACTTAGCCAAATGATCGTTATAAATCTAAACAAGGTTTTATATATAGAGAATGAGAGGTGAGAGAGTAGTGGCATAGAAGAGAGAAATGATAAGTCTTCATTACACATGAAAAGAGTTATAATCAAGAAGGAGGTTATAGAACAGTCTCATAATGTCTTCAATGACATGTGCTACTTTCTTGATGATGCCTTCTCTCCCAAATGGCATAAGGGTTTCTCTCTTTTCTTGACACATATTGTCTTGTTCTTAAAACTACCCTCCCCTTAGATTGGAAAATGATAAGTGCCATTCCTTGGTCATCAACTCATCTTGAACTACCCTTTTTTTACTGTTATTGACACTTTTCTTCTAATTAGGATCTCTCCACTATTGATGTTGTAGTATCATACCTCCTTAGGTTCCTTGAATCCCATCAATCTCACTATGCCTCTCTTGCTCAAAATCCTCAAATATTGCTTCTATCCTCATCAAGGCAACCTATTCCCTTGAGAGACCTCTTTCTACCTTAACAAACCTATATTAATCCTCTTAGATGCCTCAAACACTCTCTAAGACTTTATTTCACACCTAAAGCCTATACTTGCCTTCATTTCCTTGTAGCCCTAAAAATAGACAAAGTTCCTAGTCTATAACATTATAAAAATTATCATAATAAAATAAGGATATATTTGAGTAACCACTTAGCGCTTCTTGCTTTGTAAAAAATTTCATAACCAGACAGTCAATGCAATTATACCTAATAAACCTATTTCTCTCTTCATTAGCCCTCAATTAGGTCTTTAAGATTAGGAAATGGATATTTGGATCTAATTAATTATCATAGATGTAAAAATTAAATATAATGTTTGATCTGCTTTATTTACCTCATAATCATACTCTAGTTCTAATTTGAGGGTCTAACACAACTTTCCATGCTTCTAAATAGCCTAAAACAGTCACTCTTAGGCCAAAATATATACACTTTGTACCTTGTGTGTGCCCATAAATGACATGAGAAGTTGATAAATATAGGTATTTAGGTTTATAAAATCATTTCAAGGGTCATCCAACCCATTTTGAGTGTTTGGAGACATTATCTCTCTCATCAGTTCATTTCTAGTCTTATTGGTAGCTTAAGACTTATTTATCTTCTTAATGATGGTTCATAAAACCTAGGGCCCTAATTATTGAAATAATACCACAAAGTATAATTATAAAAAGGATTATAACACACCCTATTATATTTTTCTCCAATGAAACTCCTCCATATAATTATGAGTATGAGAAGATGCCTCTTGGGCTAGTAGGCCTATAATTATGAGGTTGAGAGAGAATAAATTGAGTGAAAAGGGGAAAAAAGTATTTGGTTTTGACTTTAAACACCTGAATGAGGTATATGTCATTAATAATGACCTATTAAAATGATATTATTTATTATTATTCTTCTCTATACCTTCTACAACATTTATTAGCTCATGTTAGGGTTTATAGCACATCATGTAAAGGTGACCCTAGTGTCTTGTTTGAGTCATTTCCTCTTAATTCTTATGAGTTTTAATCTTGTGTGAGTATTTTTAAAATATCTATAAACATTTAAATCCCATTTAATCTTGATATCCAACTCAACACTTGTATAAATCATCTAACTTTCATGAACAGACTTGTAAGTAGCTCTTTTAGGCTTATCTCCTATTTGGGCTCAAGAATGCTTTCTTTTGAGTGTTTTTTCTCCTAATAATGAGTTTAAACATATTAACCATGTCCTAATTTTTATCTCTCACCCTTTCCTAATATCATAATCAAGATAACCCTATGCTTTATTCATGCTTTGTTACAAGCAGATCTATAGGTCTACATTTGGGCCTATGACTGTTACCTTTAAACTTAAGGCTTTTCAATAGGTTTTTAATGTTTTGATAATCCTTGTAAAATGTTGTATAATTTATCATGTTAATTATTCACTAAAAAATCTCCATTATCACTATAATATTCCACACTATATCCCAACTCTTAGAGGTAGACTTAGAGCTTTTCATTAGTTTTATAGGTCTACAAGGGTCTAGAATGTGTTAGAGATCAAAATATATCTTCAACTCATAGTTTAAAAATATATCCATAGTTTATATTCATTATCCCACACCTCTTTTAACCCTTTAACCTCATATCCTAATACAACATTCATTACATTTCATATGAAAAAGAGACCTATAGGTTCGTAGACCTATAGGTCTACATTTTCTTGCTTTAAGCCTTCCATGATACATGTTTTATTCCTCCTGACCATAAGAAGAATTATCCACTATATTATAAAAAAATTCATGAGTTTATGACCCTAAGACATCATTTATGATGCAAATTTGGACCTTTTCAATTCACCTTTGTGCAAGCAGGCTTATATACAGTCTTTTGATGAGTCATGAGAATATGACTTATTTTGCCTTTTTGGGTCTTAATTATGTTTTAAATATATTTATTTGGATTTAAATAACTCAAATACATAACAATAGTCATCTATAATTCTTTTCATGCCACATAGGACTCTCAAAACATTAAGACTTTGTTTACACATTGATGATTGATGAGCACTAGTGGGAATTTACAGGTTAGCATCATGTTGAGAAACTTTTGGGTGTGAAGTAGGAATGAATAACTATTTAATGGACATGTATATAATTTTACGGGATGATAAGGTGATTTTATATCTTCATGCACATACTCTCAACTGTTAAAAACCCCAAAACATCAAGAGAACATGATCTTCAACTTGTAAACTATGTAAAAATGGATGTTTCCTACCCTTTTGAGGTCACATGTGCCAAGTGATGCCTTTAGAATCATGAATTAATATTTTATAGACCCTCTAGAGCCTTTATTTTTATCACATTCTTCCAAAAAGATTCAAACTACCATTTCAAGTATAAAAACTAAGCATATGGGGTTTTTTAGGTTTTAAGACCACCTCATGGTGTCTTAGCAATTGTTCATAAAGGAGTAGGTTTATTCCTACATACCAATACTATAAACTTTAAGACCACTAGGGCCACTATCTCTGGTCAAGATATTTGGATCCAACTGTCTTTGTGTTGTACAGACCAAACATGTGAATATGGCCTTTGTGAGCTTGCCAAGAGCTTGATAAAGTTTCTAATGCAAATTTTACCCTCTTTAGATCTATGTAATATTTTTAAGGATGAAAATAACCTAAAGGAGGTAAAAAGATACTCTAAAAACATTTTCACTTGAAGATGGATCTTTTTTGCCTGTACAAGTGCCTAAAATTGCCTATAAAAGAGTGACTTACTCTTTATTGTACATTAAACCTATAAAATTTGACCATGATTTGACTTATACTAGCATTAATAAAATATATTCACGTTAGATATCCTCTTGATATGCTTATTAATTACAAATTTATGCACAATACTTCATATTGGCTCAAGGAGTGACATTGATAGACCTTGGAATGCATTGACAAGTGCAAAGGAAGACTAATACATGTTTTATGGATCTATGAGGTGAACACAAAACTTTTTAGGAACACCTTTTACCTCAATTTACTTCTTCACCATTGACCTTAATGACTCAGGCAAGAAGTAAACCTTGGGAAGGCTTAAATTGACCATAATGAAAACCTTAACTTTATCAAAAACCTTAACAAATGCTAAGTTACCTTAACTTTTCCAAAACATGTCATTTTCCACTTTAGACCTCTTGATACACTTTTTTATTTTCCACTCACTCAAGGACAATCTATGGATACCTACGGCATCATTTGATGACCTAAGACATGATCTCATATGGTGAGTCTATAGATAAACTTTAATGCATATAATAAAACCTTAAATATACTAAAAAAACCTTAAATTATCATTTTAAGACACCACAAGACTAAAATATGGTTATCAACAAAGTTAAAAAGCATGACAAGCTAAGCTATGAGCTAGACAAACACCTTTAAGGTAATCAACTAGGTTCATTATGAGCTAAGGAGCAAGTTTTTTGTGAACCTGTCCTAAGGTAGCCAAAATTTAACTAATAGACACTATATGTTATCCCCAAAAAAATGGTACCTACATCAAGATATTTGAAAGGTAAATAGTACATGGGTAGACTTAAAAATGGATTTTGTACAACTTTCAATTTTTGCAATCCATATACTAGAGTTTGTAGAGTATTTTGAAAATAAAAAATATTTTTATTTATGCAAGACTCCACCAAAAAATAATAATTCTCTAAAATTTAAAAAAAGGAAACAAAATTGGGTCATATGTATTATTTAGAATAAATTGGAACAATTGTGAGAGAGTTACCAAAAATTACAGCAAGAAATACAAAAAAAACACAGATTGAGCACTTGACATACTACAAAAAAAATTATAAAACATAAAGAGGATTAGGAATAAAAACCATAAAAGATAAAAATAGACATTGATAAAGGAGAAAGACAACTCCTTGATACCACAATTATAAAACACAATAATTCTACCAACCTCTTAAAATTAGAGAAGAGAATATTGTTACAAAAGGAAAACCAAAAATGGCAAAAGTAGGTAACTATTAGGTAGAAGGAGAGGTGGAGAAGATACAAGAGTTACTATGATAATTTGAGGATTTATTCCCAATAACATTCACTGAGATCAAAGGAATCAGGGAAGATTTTGGTACTATAAAAATTTAGTTGAAAGAGGACATTAAACCACCATGAAAAATATCATACAGATCGAATCCTAATGTGAAGCCAAAAGTCAAGATTGAATTGGATAAAATTCTAGTTGGTGGAATTATAACTCATATGGAAGATACTAAATAGATAAAACCCATGGTAATATAGAATCAAAAAACTGGTGAGATGCACATCTGTGTTCATTACATAGAGTTGAATAAAGCATGTTTGCATTACCCCTTCCCAACATTATTCACTAAAGAGATATTGGAGACTATTGTGAAAATAGAAATATACTCGTTCACTGATAAATTTTTAGGATACCATCAAGTCATGATAGTGTTATAAGATAGACCAAAAACTATATTTTTTCTAGAATGGGGATATTTTATGTATATAGTGATTCCTTTTGGATTAAAAATTCATCGGTTGTGTTCAGTTGTATTATGCTGAATGTGTTTTAGGATTTAATACATTAATTTTTGAAAGTGTATCTTGATGATTGTATGATATATGGGTTGATCAAATACCACATTAAAGCACTACGAATGATGTTTCAAAGATATAGACAATTGAACATTTCTCTAAATCTCAAGAAGTGTATTTTTGTTACACCCTTTGGGACTTCACTAGGACATATAATATGTAACCAAGGATTGATTGTAGATCCCCTTAAAACTTATATAATCATAAATATACCACCACTCAAGACACAAAATGAAGTTAAAATTATCTTTGGATATACTGGATATCACCATAAATTCACAAGGAATTACGCATCTATAAGTGCATCAATAGAGAAATTATTGAAGATGTAACATAACCAACCATTAGATTGGTCAAGATAATGCCAAGAGTAATTTTATGAATTAAAGAATAAGATTATGCATGCCCCAATTATATTATTTCTAGATTGGAAAATTCCATTCCATGTACATATTGATGTCTTTGGAATTAAAATAGGATCAGTGCTACCATAACCCTGCATAAACATTGATCATCCAATTTAATTCACTAGTAGAAAATTATCAAGAGAAAAAATTAATTATTCTAATGTAAAGAGGGAGACACTCACTATAGTCTACATGGTGCATAATTTGAAGCATTACTTATTGGTAACCCCATTCGTATTCTTTATGGATCATGAACCACTTAAGTATCTAATAAATAGATCAATAATATATGGAAGAATTTATTGTTGGCTTATATTATTCCAATAATTTGATTTCAAAATTATGTTAAAACTCAAAAAAGTAAACAACAAACATCATGACTTATCAATAATAATGACATGGAAAGATATGGGACCAATTGAGGATGAGTTTCCTAGATTTCACCTCTTCTACATGAAATTAGTACCCAAATATATGGAGGGAATCACATAATTTTTGTCCAATGAAGACTATTTAGAAGAGTAAAATACATTATAGAATAAAAGATTAATGATATAAGCATGTCCCTTTATGTTGGTTGATAGATCATTAGACATGAAAGGAAGGGATCAGGTATTATAGAGAGTGTCATTACCATATGAGAAGTATACTATCTTAATAGAATCACATGATGGGGTTGCAAGAGGGCATAAATCCAAAAAATCTATGGGTAATAAAATATTATTGGTAGGCCTATAGTGGCCATCACTTTTTAAGGATGCACATAAGTATGTAATAAGCTATGACATCTATCAAAGGCTAGGTAATTTGAATATTAGAGATGAGATTCATCTCCAGCCAATCTTGGAAATAACTCCATTTGAAAAGTGGGCAATTAATTTTATAGGATCCATCAAACCTAAAACAATAAAAATAAATCCTCTATTCATTGTCACTAGAACATAATACATGACAAGATGGGTATAAGTTATTCCAACAAAAGTTTGTACCATAAACACTATCATAAATTTTATATAAGAAAATATAATTACAAAGTTTGGATGTCCAGTGAGTATAACAAGTGGCCAGGAGAAACACTTCATTAATAACACAATTATGGAATGTTGAAACACTTCCTGATCTAGTATCATAGAAGCACTTCTTACCACCCACTAGTAATTTAAATTTTTGATGCATTCAATGAAGTATTGTATAAGGTATTAAATAAGGTGTGAAATACATAAATAGGGAATTGGGATACCAAGATACCAATAGTCTTATGGACTTACCACACCATTTACAAATAGTTGAGTAAGTGTTGCCTCTTTCAATTGGTCTATGGATTAGAAGTAGTAATGCCAATGGAATACATATTGCTAATTTTGAGACTTGTGGTAATATTTAGGATGAATAAGAAATATTCCATTCATCAAAGGTTGATATAATTTTAAAAAATAGATGAGAAAATATTTTTAGTAGTGTATAACCAAACACAAGAGAAAAGATGCCAAAAATATTGGTATGATAGACATATAAAAGTGAAATAATTTTAGATTGGAGACAAGGTGTTGATATATGATAGCAAGTATAAAATATGGGTAAGCTCAAAATAATGTATTTGACCTTATATAGTGGAAAATATTTTAGACTATGGGCCGATCAAGCTAAGAACATTGGTAGGTTCATTTAGATAAGGATTTGTCAATGGATCCAGATTAAAACCCTACATTGTATATAACTACAATGGAAGGTAATAAAAACAAAGACAAAATAACTAATAAGGTGGCTCCTTCCAATCAGGTGAAGTTTGGTAGAAGGTACTAAGGTTTCGTAGACTAGATGCTTAAGTTTTTGGTTATAGATCATGTTACCTTCCCATTAGGTTGGCATTGTCCTCATAGATGGGAAAGTTGAATAAGGTTATTGATGTATCTCCAAAATAACTATCTCAGTACCTATTTATTCGATGATGTCAAAAAATCCTAATGAGATCAATAAGCAGAATAGGAAACAGGACAAAATTGATATCAAAAAATAAATACATGGGAAAAAGATAAAATAAAATTTTGGAAAAAAATAAAAATATAGTTAGAACCCTAAATACAAATAAAAAAATATGGAAGAAAATTAAAAAACTATAGATCATGCATAGAATAAAATTATGATTATGCAGTAAACAATAACATATTGTTATAACTGCATGAGATAAGTTATGTATACAAATATGTGGAGTTATTTTTGTAGATATAGAAAATGGAAGAAACAAAATTTTGAAACTACAAAATAAATAAATACAAAATGGTAATAGAGAATGATATTTTAAAGACAAATAGATTCATATTTTTTAATGTAAGCACATAATATGGAAACAAGAAAAAAAACATATCTATAGAAGAAATGAATGGACAATGGTAAAATGGAAATAATCAAAATATGGAATTGCAATCGAAACCAATAAGTAGCGGTAAGATAATATAATATTTTACAAATAAAACAATTCAAATGTTGCTCTGCAGATTTATAATTGGAAAAGAGGTTAAGGTATATTTGCAGAAAGAAGGGACACACTACAGTGACAAAAAATAATGAATAAAATGTAATCATAATTGATTTTGTTCTCCATAGACTAAAGAATGAGGCAAATTAATTTGTAATAAACTAAAATAGGCATCTAGACAAATGGACGGAAGTACATAGTGGGAAAAAGTTGTTAAAATAATGATGTCACAAAAGATAAACATGAAATAAATGAAGATAAGACATATGATTATGCACCAAAGAAAGCAAAAGGAATGATTAGACAAATAATAAATGAGATTAATTACATTAAAATGGATTAATGGAAAGCATAAGTAGGATATAAATCAAGGGCTTGATAATGAAAAAACTCAAAAAATCACTTAAGCGCTAATACCCTTTAGAATTTCTTTCTCGTGTGAAGTGTTCACACTCAACTCAAAAATAATTTATGAGCTACTTAGATAAAATAATGGATATCCCTTAGGGTTTCATGACTGAATAAATTAAGCAACATAAACACATGAAGCATTCCATAAAATTATAAATTTTGGATCCATTAGGTGTATTTTCAAATGTTTATTCCCTCATCACACATGTAGATGATACATACAGATACATCAAAACACATTTGGCAAAAATTAATTATATGACTTTAGAGGTATAAAGAATCATGATGATGCAAGTAAACCCACAAACCCAATAGGTTACAATAAAATAATGAGTATAGGGTTATTTTGAAGCTGAAATGGGACACATGGAGTCAATTCCCATACTTTGGCCTAATGACAAGCACAACCAAGGTGTTACTGGGAAGAGCACATGAAGATATTATGTATCTAAATCAAAAATATTTCATCACACCAAATATGATTTATAGATTTATAGGCCTTATGTATGAATGACATTCAACATTCAAGTATGATTGCAATACAAATGTGAATACTAGTTCTTTAGCCATACTTACTGGGACAAAAGTCAATAATCGAGCTCTATCAATTAATAACATGAAGGATTTGAGGTTATATTAAAATAAAGGCTATTTCATGGAAGGTTTAATACATAATAAAAATTACTTAACAACAATGAGCATAAAAATATAACATGGTCTCCTCTAAAATTTAGTATGGCTTAGCTACCACTTTACATGAACAATTCCTAGAGAACCTATAGAAAATCAAGAAAGGTAAAATTGTCCATGACTTCTACTATGGTTCAATTTTGTTAGTAATTTCCATGTACTTTACATATGATACCCTAAGGCATGAAGGGTAGGTACAATGGAATCCATTATCTTATATAGGGGCATAAATAATATATGCATTAAAGGTTATCTATGTAATCCACCAAGTAGAAATAATTTGCAATAGGAGAAGATGATTAGGAGTATAGTGAAGGGAAGATATTGAATCTCAAAAGAACTTATCCAAAAATACTACACATAATTTCAATTTATTATATATGTAAATAATATATTTAATGAGCCCTACACTAAAAAATTAGCACCCCTTCCCCTCAGCCTTATGAGGTTAGCAATGAATAAGTTGACACAGTCACTATTATAGCCATGATTCTGCCACTAGATCCTAAGACACAACAATTTTTCAATAAATTAGGCATTGTATCCCAATAGGATGAGGAAGAAGATGAGGCCCTCAAATATGACACTCGAGGAGATTTATAATCATCTCAACCTCAAACCAGTACTTACAAATCCTTAAGAGAACATAAACAAGTAATAAATTTAGAAACACTCTAGGATGAAGAGGAGGAGGAGGACACAACTACCTTTATATTCAATAATTCTACCATTGGGGAGGATTTGGGAGAAGAAGAGATGGTGGAAAAAGGTACTCCACCTTACTCTTTTTGGAAAAGTAAAATGTCACCTAGAGAAGTGTTATCACTAAGAACCAAAAGAAAAATTTAGACCATAAAAGATCAACAAGGGTCATCTAAAACATCTTTGGTAGTGGACCAAACATTATTACAAATCAGTAGAGGGGAAATATGGTAGTGTCTATCTCCACACCTCTAGGCTAAGGGTAATAAGCAATAGAAATTAGTCAAACCAAAGAACCAAAGTAAAACCCTAGAGACATATTCAGAGACTAAGTCATCTAAACTAGGAGATCGAGAAGAGATTGAGGCTGAGGAAGAAAAAGAGGTAACCAAAGAGGTACCTAACATAATCACTCTATTATGAATATGCCACAAAGGTAGGTATACTAAATATAAATGTAGATATGGTAGGTAAAAATAGGGTTATCAAAGTAATTTTAGACTATATTGACATTAGTCCCTATGAACTAGATTATGTTATAGGTAGCCTTATAGAGTATCTACAAGATATTATAATACATACAAATGAAAAAAAAAAAAGAGGCCAATATGAATATTTAGAAATATTAGAGGAGTCCCTAAGAAATATTGTCATGGAATCATAGATGTCTCTTATGAACTAGGAGAGACTAGGATAAATTGAAAAAATAGAGTTAAGATATAAGCACAAGATATAAGTGGAGGAGGATAACAATAAAAAGTTGGCAAAAAATAAAATAGAAAAAGGAATAGGACAAATGGGAATAGGAACTATAACAAAATAATAAAATAGAATAGCAAATGGATCTATAGGAGAAAATAAAAGGAAAATAAGGTAACTCAAGTGCTAAAGATACCACCTAGATTGTCTCACCAAATATGATAAGTAAAATAGTAGTAGGCCAAAGCATCATAAAACTCCTATGGGTCCATTGACATGGATAAATTCATAATTATCAAAGCACAAAAAAAGAGTTCCTCCATCTTAGTTCCATCAAGTGTCCTTCAACCTATTAATAGAAGATAAATTGTAGTGGCTTTATAGAAGCTAACCCCTATAGACAAAGATATGGTGGGAGAAAATATAATTCAAAGTGCCAAAATGGATTGGATGGAAATTTGCATTGATTTATAGGAGGGCATTAATAAACTTATATCTACCCTAACCACTGCACAACCATAGTTTGATCCAAACACAACTATGTCAATAGAATAACAGCTCATGGAAAGAGTGCAGAACTTCATTAGCCATGCAAGAGTTATGATAGATATTAGCCTCATCAAATTTGAATCTACAAGAATATAATGAGAAACTATCAGGTTCCCTTCTAGTATAAAATCAGGGCAATATAACAGATTATAAATCACAAGTAGGGAAGATGAAGGAAAAACTAGAAGATATAGCTACCTATTTTGCATACTCACTCAGTTGACCTCTCTAAACAAGTGATAATAAAAATAAGTTAAAGTAAATGGAAAAATAGTTGAGTGTAACCTTAACTAGCTTTGGGATTCAATTCATACCTGGGATATCCTTGCATGAGCATTTCAAGGACAAAAAAAGAGAATATATATATCCATTTGAAAATAAATGGAGGATTATAGTGAGTTATTGAGAAACTAAATGAATATAATGGTGGTTTGAATCAAGAGACATACATATTATCTAAACTCACTAGAAAAAACTCTAGTCCAGAATGACAATCATGATAGCAAAAGAGAACATGGCAATAGATAATGTGAGTTTGGATGCAAAGAAGATTATTTTGGATTGGGATAATTTTGTTAAAATTATGGAAATTAAGTATGAGAAATATCTACCCAAATAAGGGGTATCAACTCCATAATCTCCAGCAAAATATTAAAATAGTCCTCATATTTTATTACACTTGATTGAATTATGAGATTTTTGGTACCTATCAACATTTTGGGGTTGTCTCAAGGACAAAACAAAGGTATAAAAGCTTGTAAAATGTTTTCAATATTATCTATCAAATAAGGACCAAAATTCAAGTATTGTAGATTTTATTCCATTTTTATAGTAGCATAACACTTCTCTAGGCCAACAAAACAGAGGATACTATCAACTGGGTGTTTCGGTAAGAAAGATGGCTTTGTAGAGATAAAAGATGACCTAATTATAAAAATTTAATTTCTCTCATAGACATTACCATTGAGTTATGTTGTATTGGCTCGTTATTTATACCATAGCATTGTAATAGATTAAATATAGCATAGAAGAGAAAAAAATCAAAAAATGAATTATAAGAGATTATAGAGAAAAGTAACCTATGTAATCTATTAAGGCAATATAAATTAAAGAGTGTATGAATAATTTTATTCAAAGGTTATACTATATGCATGTGTGTGTGTGTGTGTGTGTAAGAGATTAGTTAGAGTATTAAATATTATGTTTTATGCAGTGTGTATGAGTTACTATAAATTCAAGCATTACTTCTTTTTAAAGTGAATGTTAAGTATTGTAATCAATACTAACCCTTGCAATACATTAATCTAATTTTATTTTGACATCTTCAACATATAATTATATGTATCCAATATCTTTATATTTTATGTCAACAAGCCACATGTATGATGACTTATTCAGCCATCTCTATGCTCCTCCAATCAACCTTCTCACCATTCTAACAACAAAATGTGATCCATCCTAGAAATGGAATATTTTTTTGTGTTTTAGTCTATTGAAAACCAATACGCTAGCCCAACTACAAACCTTTAAATGTTTAATGAATCACTCCCCACATTGATATGTCATGCAAGGGATATATTGCATGCTCACTTGAGGTACAAAGAGGGGGAACCAATATAGGTCAAGATTAATTGCATGCAATGGTGAGTGGTTTGGGGTTCAGTATAAATATGATTTGACACATTCTCACTGCCCTTATGTCATATTAAAAATTATCTCAAGTGTACTTCAACAATATTTACTTTAATCACAAGAAAAACATGAATAAGTATATAAATTAAACCTAATAAAGTATTAATGCAAATATAAACTTATAAAATCATCATAAGGTCAATAATGTAGATTTATTGATCATCTTCACAATACTACATAAACTTCATGTTTTACAAGGCTCTTTAGTGCTTATAGTGCTACTACACTCAACCTCTATCATGTCTCTAACCTAATCTAATGACATAGTATTTGTTCTATGTTTATGCACTTTGGTAACCTATCTATCATGTCCATAGTTTTTAAATCTATTAGTCCCCCTATTGAACCCAACTCAACTAAACTCCTTAACTAACCAACCTTTTTCATTTATAGGCTCCTAAGACTCTATTTTTCTACCAACTACAACCTACTTTAAATTATTCCATAATTATACCCCCTTGGAATTTAATGTGTGTTTTTTCATGTCAACTACCATCATCTTCCATTGTCACTTCACAACTATTTATCAGGATCTATTGTCAGACTTAAATATCTATCCTAAATCTCCAACTATCTATGTTGTTGTTCCTAGGTCCTAGTGGCAGCATATCTAAGTCTTTTTTATTTTTTTGTTTAGCATTCATGGACATGGTTCCCAATGGATTATGCCTATTATGTTGGTAATCCATTTAAGGCATAAATTTAGGTTATTTTTTTAGTGTGTGCACATCTTATTCAGCTATTAGTGATGTTGATTCTTCTCCAAGTGCATACTTGTGCATTTTAGTATTTTGGGACTTAGCCAATTTTCTAGGGTCAACAATGAAAAAAATATTTCCATACTTTTAATTTTTTTTTAACTCAAGAAATACTACTACAATAAAAAAATAAAAAAATTATTAGATCACAAGTTATGTTTTTTTATTATTTAGCTTAAGACAACAGCTACACTAGATCAAAAAAATTATCTATAGAAACTTGACCAATTCAAAGCTCTGATATCATTTGTAATGAAATTAATTAGATGATTACATCAATGAATAATATATTTTATAATTATGGGTAGAATAAGCGAATCCACAAAAATAATTGACTCAATATGAGAATACTTGACAAATATGACTAAGCCACTCCAAGGGGGGAACCTCCACAATAATACAATAAGAACATAATTCGCAATATGATGATCAAATACTAACCACTATCTCCTATGTATAGTCTACATAGGCCATGCTTATTCTACAGGTTGACCCTAATAATAACATAAGAACATATAAAAATGTGACAAGATAATATGAAAGGTTATGTAATCCACAATTCACACCACACATGTCTGTAAACATGATGTGCAAAGGTAATAGAAATATTTAATGCACTTACATTACTTGAAACATTTTAAATATTTAACACTTCCACAAGCAACACTAGAAACATTTTAGGTTCCAATAAAACTTACAATAATATTAGAATTATAAATAATTCCCATGACATGTTGATCACTTGATACCATAGAAATATTCAAAACACTTGAAATGGGAATAGCTATAGAGAAGTCAACATGACTAAGCATAATTGAAGCAATATATACACCACTAATTTTTTCAATACTTACATCACTTAGGGGAAATTAAATAATTGAGACACTTAGTGGAAAAGAAACCACTTATAAAATTGATACACAAGATACAACTAAATCACTATATGGAAATGAGTCACTTATCAGTTACAATACTAGCAATATGTGTCATAATTAAAAGTGGGAAAAAAAGACATAAGTGGGGAAGTGAAGAGATCTATTATTAGTTATGGTGATGAGGTCAATTGGGAACTTTATGGTCAAGTAATATAAGTTGAATGGTGGAGCCTAATCTTATTATAATTCACAGTTCTTGATAAGGGGGGTGTGGTGGGGTAACATCCCCCTACTATGGTCACTATAGGGGTCCAAGGGGGAGACCTATTTAGAAGCCCCCCTAGTGGGGGTTTGGGGGTAGCACCCCTAAATCAAAATTTAGTTAAAATTTTATTTTAAAATATTGTAATTTTTTAATAAATTTGGACCATTCACTATTAGGTTCCAGATCTAATGGTAGAAATTATGTTTATACATTTTTGCCCTATATATAACCTTGTTTTTGATATGAGAGAATTGTAATTATAGTGTCATGTTGTGTGTGAGTGAATAGGATATTTCAATGGTTGTATTTAAAGTTTTTCCCTTCATTTGTTGGATTGAATAATAAAGACTAGTTATTTCTATGTGGATGTATCCCATATTGGGTGAACCATGTTAAATATGTGTCTCTATTGTGTTGTGTTTTCTATATTTTATTTACATCTTTAATTCATTAATATTGTTATGTGTTCTATATTCCTAACAGTAGGGTTCATCCCACTCAATAATTTTCACATCAAGGCTGGAGTGGTTACCTTTGAATCCTAAAATTGTTCTTATTCTAATAATACCTCTATGGCATCCTATTGAGATTGAGCTTGTCTGTTTGGTGAAGGAGGTGGTGAAATGTAGTGACCTACTTCCTTAAGCTTATTTATCATTAACTAGTTTAAGATGATATAAATCATCTGTGGACCATTGGTGAATATACTCCATATTGGTTTTTCCTTGTTGAACCTTTGAATGATTGACAACATCCCTATGTGGATCCCAATAACTTTTCACACCTCTCATATTTAATTAAACCTTAAATTTTTTGCTTAAATTAGACCAACACTAGTTACTAGTGAAAAATTATCTTTCTTAATTATAGTTACATAAGGGGATATGGACCTAACTTCTTACTTTTCAATAACCCTACTATCCCATCAACATATTGTGAAGTAAATTTCATTGTTTTTATTCCATCAAGCACACAACATGGGAGTTTATTTGGCTTCTCCATGACTCCTTCATCCCTCAATCTGATGTGCTTTGGATAGTACCAATAAGGTTCAATCCATTTGATGTTTTTCCTCATTGATTCAAGAAGGTGAGACATTTCTTCATCGTTGATAGCATAGTAGATGGTAAGGTATAATATATTTAAAATATCAATGATATGTTCTTGATATATACAAATATAGAGTTGATTTTAAAACACATGAATTGTATTCTTTCTTACATAATTTACCCTAATTTTGTGTTGAAAAAACATAGCACCCCTTTTTTAATATTTTAAAATTTGGTTCTATTTTTAGATACATTTTTTTTAGTGTTTTGGGTGTGCAGTACAGTTTCAATTTTTAACCCATAAGCACTTTTCAAACCTATTTATGCACAATTAAATGAGGTCCAATTTAATTGAAATAAATCTTGATGATAATAAAATTTGAGTAGAATGCAATAGTTAAAAAAATCACATGAAATAATTTTTTATGTTAGAAATTTACATTAATCAAATTTAGCTTTTGTGTTATTTTTCATTGAGTCATTTTTTGTCTTCCCAAATTTCAAATCTAGCTAGTAGGTACTTTTCAAACCTATTTTCACACACACAAATGAGTTATAATTTAATTTAAATATTTCATGATATTATTCTAATGATATGATAATACAATTCAATTAATTTTGAGGTTATTTATTTTTACAATGAAAAAATATGACTACACAAAATATCTCTTTCCATAAGATTCAACACAACTAACTTTGATCAAGAAGCACTTAAAAGGTATTGGGCAAGAATTATCTTGATTGTTTCAAAAAAATTAAAATACCCTTTTGAGAATATTTATAAGAAATCTATGGTGATATGGGATATGATGGGTATTACTAATTTTCTATATTGAGAAATTTTATTTTATCATGTTCTAGAGATATTGACTTATTTGCTCATGACTACACAGTCATTTTTGAGTAATATGTTTTGATCTATGGCTCAATTCTTAATTTGGATTGATGCATTGAAAATTTGGTTAGCTAACTTTTAAATGAAATATATTTTATATAAATTTGATGTAAGTTTATAAACCTATCAATAATTTCATTTGGTAAATTTATTGCTTTAATAATGCACTATGCATTCAATGTATTTGTTATCAATGGATTTTATCAAGGAAATTTGATGTTTCATTTAATATTATTTTTTGATGAAATAAGGATGACACCCCAATTTGAGGTAGAACTTATCATCAACATTTAATGGAGCTATGACTTGCACATTAGAAATATGCAAAGAAGACAACAAGAAGAACTATTGCATAGATGAGTGAGCTTTTATGTTGGACTATGGACTTGGGATATTTTAATTATTTCTAATAATTCCTTACCAAAAAAAAATTAATATGAGTTTATCATGAATAATTTTAGAATTTAATACCTTGAGATTATTTAATTTTGCCTTGAATCTAGGCTTTTGGTTTATGATTTTTCATTTAATGTTTGTAGCCACCTGGTGGGTGTAAATCTTATCATCTCTGAACTGAATGTATATATAATAAAAAATTTAAAACATTGTAAAGGGTGGGATAGAGAGATAATATCAGACATTTTGAATATAATTTTTATTTTTCTTAGTTTTTCTTATTTGTGTTGATTTTCAAGTATGGGTTATATCTTTATGAATATATGTTTACAATTAAACTATGTGATGAATCTCAGCAAGTGTTTTATGTAATATATTTTGAATTGAAATATTGTGAATATTGAAACCCATTATCTAAACATGAGTATGGTTATTTTGGTCATCTTTCTTTATAGTTGACTTGTCTTCAAACTTCCACATCATATTTTATTTATGGTTTTGTGTATACTAGTCAAGCAAAAGAATGGTTTCAAGGAATTTATCTAATCAACTAAATCAAAATTATCATCATTTCAAAATAGACTCATTTATCTTTATCTTTACCCTTCTATTTTTTTTATTTTTTTTTTTGAAATTTGTTAAGTTAGGATAACACTAAGACTAAAAGTTGTAATCAAATTTTATAAAGTTAAAATTTTGATTATAAGTGTTATTCATTTTTAATCTAAAATGATTAATGTATGCAATGAGATGATGATTTTATCATCTATAATTATTTATTAAATCTATATTTCTTGATTATGTTGGGAAATTTACACAAAAATTCACCTTGTTTTATTTTTTCTTAGTTTCACTAGTAGGCCTCTTGATCAAAATAGTAAATACATCATCCACTAGGTTATCCCAACATACCAAGTCCTTGTGACATATACCTTGGAAAATTTTCATCTCCTTTTAAGAGAGGCAAGATATATTTCTACCATGTCTGAGTTGGTATGTCAAACAACACATCAACAAATCATGGTACCTAAATGTTTAGGCCACTATGGGTAATATATATGGTTAAACTTCATAGTAACATAACACACATCCACTAGGTAAGATATCATATAGAAACTTGTTTGTAAATGGTGACTCTATTGGTAAATACTCCTAGGTATTTAAAAATAAAATAAACATGTTTATAAACCTAGAATATTTGGTTAAGATGGAAAAATTACACAAACAAATTCTTGAAAAGATAAGAAGGGAACAACTATAATAAAAAAATCAAATATTCACCTAGACCATAGTGTGTGCATATGTATTCACTCATTTAATGAAATTCATAAAGACTAGTCATTACAACCCAGATAATCAAGCTAGTATTTAATTCTACCTTCAAATGAATAGAGGTATTATTTATAATAATCATACTTTTAAGAAGACATATTACTAATTTCTTTGACATTGTTTTGTTGCCAATGAGGTGTCTATATCCAAAAAAATATATATTTTATCCTACTCTAGGGGTAATTCTACTTCCATCTAGGTGTTTATAGCCCTAATAAAGATTACCTTAATCAACTAGATAATTGAGTATTTCTAATCATAATCTCTCTCTCTCTTAAAAAAATTCTCATTTTAAAAGAAATGCAACCCATTTTTAGGTTGGGGACCACTATGGTAATAAAAAAAGGTATTATTTTTAAATTTTTCACTTGATATCTTGATTATAACAATTCATCTAAGAAACCCCAGAAATCATTAATATGTGTTTTTTTTATGATGTTTAAAAATAATATCTTCAAAATTCATATAATTTATCAAAACTCACCAAAACATGAATAAATTCATGACATGTATGACTATCCTAAGCATTTAAATGTGAACCCATAAAAAAAATTATCTCAAAATACCAAAAAAAATAACAATAAAACACTACTAATGTTGCTTACACACAACCTTTTTCGTGAGGTCAGAAGGTACCCACAAGATTCAAAATGATACATCATGCAAATTAGAAATAAATATCAAGGACAAGCAATCTAAAACTAAGTAAAAAAATAACATTCTAATCTAAAACAACAAATTAAAACAAAACATAAAATGTATAAAATAAAGGAAAAACTATATACAAGACCACACTAGGATGATTCATGCTTGAAAATGGTGTTTTAGGAACTACCCATTCATAGGTAATGGGACATCTTTGCATTTTAGACTCTTACATTTGAATGTGTTCTCACCCAATATTTCAAAAATATGAAAGGGACATAACCAAGGATCATAAAATTTACCATTTGTCTTTTTTTTGTATGTACCTTATCTATGGTTAACCCTTAAATATAGATTAAATAAATTCATGGTAAAAGGAGTAGAGATAGCCTAAGGCACAAGTATGGTAGACTATCTCTAAAGTAGGCCAATTATTTATGAAACTCAGATAGAATATATACTTAATTTATTATATTTTGATACTAAAGATAGAAAGTATAGTTATGCTAGATATTGTAATAATAATGAAAATAAGATACTTAGTTGGTTTTGACTATAATACAGATCTCGATATAGAATAAGCATAAAGTGGATTGGATTTAAATTCTAAAATAGTAGCTTGATTTTATAAAATTATGCCTCTATAGTTGTGGACACTTATGTCTACCTAGGATAGGTGCATCAATGCTACTATCTAATTTAGACATAGGTGTCTAGTATGAAATACATGTTAAAACTGAATACAACCACCTAGATGCTTTTGGATTTTGTGTGACCTTCACTATGATGCATTAAGATATAGGTCATAGACTATCATTCCTTATCAAATATAAAAACCCTAGTTGTTCATCTTCATAGTAGTTGTAGGAAAAATGGGTTAGTGGGCACATGATGTCAAGATACCCCAAAGACCCCTATATCAAAGAGTGTTTCCTACATGGCCAATAATTTGAAGAGGGATTTAGACTTATGTGGTTCTCACCTACATGGTGTATTGTGCGTAAATCATGTAATGTGTGATAAATAAGTACAATAGTGACATAACTTGTAACTTGGTAAATGTGGCTCATGGAATGCGCCTTCAATACTTTAGACCTATAGATGTGTTGTCTCTATGAATAATATAGAAATAGGAGAAAATAGAGAAGTTTTGAGC
This sequence comes from Torreya grandis, assembly GCA_037957365.1. Lineage (NCBI taxonomy): Eukaryota > Viridiplantae > Streptophyta > Pinopsida > Cupressales > Taxaceae > Torreya > Torreya grandis. The sequence goes on along the minus strand of JARHVA010000028.1, from coordinate 7,473,454 downwards.
ACTTGATTGCTCAATTGAGTGCTTTTGTTAAGTAGTCTTATGAGTTTTTATGTGTTTCTAAGTCTTTTCTAGGTGAAAAATGAATGAGGATTGATCTTATCTTTATACCAATCCATTTGGATAATATCTCACATTAAATCATTTGTTTGACCATAGGAATACATTTCATTTGTAAATTGGATGAGTTTAGGGAATTTGACACTTGTGTTGGAATAGGACACGTGCATTGATGTAGGAATCTAACTAGGATGCAAGTGTTTGGGTAGTTAGAAAATAGGTGTAGGTCCAAAACTTATAAAGATAGAAGATAAGTTTATAACATTATAGATAAGGTAGAGAGCTTGGGTCATTAGAATGGCATTGTTAGACTAAGAGATGAGTAATTAAGCATAGAGAGATAGTGTGTGGGATCCTTTTGGTAAAATAAAAGGTCTAGAAGCTAAAATTATATTTATGATATGTATTTTCCAAGTATACAATACTAAGGTACTATATAATTTAGAAACAGTGTCTACAGTTTCATCCCTTTTATCTAGTAATGAAATTTATAGTTTAAAGCAAAGAAATGCATACTTGGATGTATATAACACACATTGTCTTTGCTTGAGTCCAATTTGAGTGCTTTTTTGGTGACTAACCTGAAACCAAGAGCATGTTATAGTATGTAATCAGTCTATATAATCTAAAATTTGAAAGCATTGAAATTTTTGAAATTAAAAGATAGAAAAATTTAAGAGTACACCTATGTATCAAATGCAACCTTCTTACCTTTTGGAAATTTGATTGCAAATATGTATCATTATGAATCATTAAAATTGAGATTAATATATATAAAATCTAAAAAGTGTATATATCTAAATATATAGAGATATATTAGAGGATGCATACCCTCAACCTTAGAGAAAAGATGAGTTGCCATCTGATAATTGAGATTAGCTCAACCATGCAACCCAATCATACTTATAACTTGGTGAGTGTGAGTGAACCAAGTCAACTCACAATATAAAATTGATGAGATTGGATGTTGTAATCAAGTCCAACCTATAAACTTGGCAAGATTGAGTCATTTAATAACCTCAACCATACCAAAAAGTGAACCAACCAATGTAGTAGATTAGCTCAATACAGTCCATAATAGCCCAATCTGATGGATGGCAATATTATTTGAAATTATTTAGAATATAAAACTAATTTGATTTTACAATATTAGGTGCACATTGCAAAGCATATTTACCTTAAATATGTCTCATGTTGAAACTGTGTATAATAATGGTACTAATGCATACAATTCTACCACAAATATGTACATGAATCATATGATAATGAATTTAAATAATTTAAAATTATGTAAGTGTGGAGAACATATTTCTAAAGCATGCTCCCACTATAATGAATATGATAAATGGTGTCAATGTGGAGAATATGTTTCCAAAACATACCCCCATTATATATGGATAAATTTGAAAACTAATATAATAGCCAATGTGGAGAGAATTTTTATAAAACATACCTCGACTATGATTTGGTTATGTTGTCTATTAAGTAATTTTAGAGAACATGTTTCCAAAACATGGCCTCATTATAATCTGAATATGTGAAGTAATGTGGAAGTCATGCCTTTATGGCATGTCCCCACTAATATGCCCCCCATTTTTAAGTGAGGGTAAGTAGTAACTTGTGTTTACCTTATATCAAAAGGATAAGATAACCATGTAAACTATGAATGTATCATGTAGCATATAGAGGGAACATGTCTAGGTAGATAAATCATTAAAGCATGAATAATGTGATCACACCAAGTCCTAAGATGCTTGACATAAATCATGAAAATGTCTAGATAGTAACAATACAAAGTAAATAAGTAATCAAAAACACACACAAGAGCCATCAAAAATAAAATCAAGATACAAAGGTCCAAGGAGATCGCAAACAAAGTACATGACTTAGTCAAATATTCACAAAGTAAAAAAGGCATATTCAAATGTCAAAGAAGAAGAAAAAAGGCAAAAGGGATATAAAAAATAAAGCATATTCAAATGCTCAAACAATCAAGATAATATAACAACAATATACTCAAGTTAGTGCATACATGAAATCATAAGAAACCATCATAAACATAACATACTAGTCGTTGAATATATATATTAGCAAAAAATATTAAGCACATAGCATATCAAGTACATTTTGAAATATATAAGCATGGATTAATGAATGTGTAGTATATAACCTCAAACATGATAATTTAAAGTGACCATAGAATCATATAACTTAGAAGTATTGTGGTCAAATAGATGGATGCCTACAACATCCTAGTGACATGATTAGAGGGAAATCCCAACAATCAAAAGTGCATAGATCATGTATATGTGTATGTTTGAATCACATTCAAAAAATATGTGAAACATGTGTATATAGGTGTAAGATGAGAATTTGAACAATGGGGATTTTATTATGCAATTTAACCAAAAAACCCAAATCTACAATTTATCATTGAAATCGAGAACCATAGATTAAAATGCAATCAAATGAAACATTTAACACAACATTCTAACCTCAAGCTAAGTATTCCTAATCAAGATTCAAACAAAAAATAAGATTAATGACTATAAATGGATTTATGGATGGAGATTAATGATCTAGAGGACTATTCAATGTAACCCAACTCATTATTCAACCCAACTTGGTAGTGCATTCCAACACAACTGGCACCCCAACTCAAAAGCCAATCTAACTCAGTAACCAACCCAACTTGATAGCCAACCTAACTCATTTGCCAACCCAACTCAGCATCCAACCCAACTTGGTATCCATCCCAGCTCGCATGCCAACCTAATGTGGGTTTAGTTGACATAGTGGATTGCACCCTAGATAGGAGGCCAAGCTCTTGTCTTCCACATGCAACAATGGAAACTCCCCTCTTACCTGTGGGACTAGTGAAGCTGGAGGGGAGAGTCTCTAGATAAGGGCTAGATCCCTTTGATGTATCTTTTAGGCCTTAGATTTCTTACTACTAAAAAATAAATGAAAAGGGGGGATGAAAAGGGAGAAGGATGCTAAAATATAACCTAAACCTAAACTTAAAAAGGTGATACACCAAAAAAAGATGACCCACTCAGCTTGAATATACACTTTTCACCAAGAAGAAGCTTCCATACACTTCACCTGATGTGGGAAACTCTTATGTTTAAGTGAGTCAGGGGTCCGCAGAGATACAAGGAGGAAGAACTGTCAAAGGTGTTTTAAGACACACTTTGGTTGCCTATTCACATGCACCTATATTTCTACTATAGACACTTCTGGTAGACCTGCAGAAGAAGAAACTTCACAATGCACTAGACATGCTAGAATCGATCTGTGAAAAGCATAAAAGGAAATGACTTAACAGAAAAAGAAAACATAGACATATGCATGAGTGCAAGTCCAAATGGAGGTAAAAATGCCAAGTCTTGATTCAAGGTAAAATCTGGTAGAGCTTTGCCTTAAAATCCTGAGAGATTTTTGGGTAGAGCTTTGCCTTACAGGATCAAAGAATGGATCCTCTCAAAATGAGAAGTTTACAATATATAGAAAGAGGAGAAGAATTAAAGTCACTATTTTTAAAAAAGCTTTGATGCTCTTTGACAAGTTGGCCCATGTGCACTGAGATCATTGAGAAGAGGAAGTCACTATTGTTGATGTCATTCTTCTAGAAGAGGCCTACTAGAACCATGTTGTGTAATCGCTGGTCTTGACTTTGGCATTTAAACATTAATGTGAAAGCACGGGCTGTGCCTCTTTTTTGTAGACAAGATTGTTCTTTCCAGATATTCACATAGTTTATCCCCTTATAAATGTAAAATGGAGAAAATAAGCCTCATTGTTTACTATTTGCACCATTCGATGACCACCTGGCAATGACTCACCTCCCCTTACCACCTAGACTATTTGTCCACTTCTGCACTTTGTCTTCTTCCTAGTTTTGTCTCTTTCTAGCTCCTTCAGCCCTCAGGGCTATCTTTTGGTGGGTAGCTGCATTCCTTGGGCTCCTCTTTGGGATTTTCAAAATCAATGGCTATTTCACGAGCCTTGAAATTGATGTTCACACACCTGTCACTGCATTTGAATTTCCAACGGCTAGTTCATTATGCTTGACTTTGACGTCTTTAGGCCTGTCACCCCTTGGACTTTCTTCGGCCTTTCTCTTTCTCTCAGATTCTTCTATTATTCCCTTTCCTTCGAACTTCTTGTTTTAAACCTTCCCGAAGGGAAGGTGACCCTTTGGCTTATGGAGAAGTGCCCTTCATTTTGGTTGAGAGTCCCCTGCAAGGGCACCTACCCTTCGAGGTCCTTTGGCGGCCTATATTCTTTGAAACCTTTTCCCCCAGACTTTTTTTTGCAGACATTTTCTTGTGGACAAAAAGTCCACAAGAATTGCCTTCTCTGCTTCTTTGGATTTTCTCCCTAGGATTTGTGGCTCGTGGCTTTCCCAAATTTCTTCAGACTTTTTGTTCGAAGGAATTCCTTCGGATAAAAAGTCTAAAGAAATTATTCTTCTTGCCTTAGTCTTTTTCACACCTTTCTTCAGGCTTTCTACTTTGGACCCTTTCGAATTCCTTCAAAAAATTTGTCTGAAGGAATTCCTTCGAACAAAAATTTTGAAGGATTTCTTCCTTTGCTTCTTCGAATGCCTTTGAAAGTGTCCTTCAGGAAAAATGGAAATGACCCTTTCGAAGGGTATTTCCTTTGCCTTAGACAAATTTCTGAAAGAAACTTACCTTTGCAGATTTTCTCTGCAGACTCTTTTAAATGTGTTCCCTACCCTCCGCAAGGGCTCTTGAGATGGTCCATCTTACACCTAAGTGGGAAGTTGCCTCTTCCTGTGGAGTCTGTAGTTTTTCGCCTGTCGAGTCCATAGAAATCCATGCCTGTAGAGTTCATAGAAATGGACCTGCAGAGTCCATAGAAATATCTTTAGAGTCCGTAAAAATGCCTGTAGAGTTCTTAAAAACTTCCATGACTTGTGCAAAACCAAAAATGTACTGGCTCAAAATAATAGGGAAAGAAGGGGACCGATTTTTGGCCTGTTGGACCAAAAATGGTCAACTGGTTCCAAATCAAGTTGTTTGATAGCTCATTGCCAATGAACCTAACTCATCATGCATGCCTCTAAGTAGTTATGATTTTTTTAATGAAGGTTATTCAAAGCCTTTATTATATAGTTTTCAAATTATATGGTATATTAATTCCTATTTGGTAAAATTACATGCCAAGACTTAAGGAATTAAATAGTAACTCATTAACAAAAAATGAATCTTATTATTATCATGTTGTTAGAATGAGCTAAGGATGAGGCTATGGAAAAGTTAGGGTATATATATATTCAATCTTGAATGGCAAGAAAAATGGAGTCTTTAGATGTGATATGGCCTTTTTGGGGCCACAAAAAGAGAAGAACTCACAAGCCATTCTATTTGAATAAAATGGAATGAGCTCACCTATTTAATGGAATGGAAAGCAGTCTCAAATGGGATGACATGGTCCCATCGAGAAGGATTGGAAGCATTGGTCTACAGGCCTAGTGAGATAGAAATGAGAGAATCATTAGTCTTTGAATGATGGGGCTGAGCTAAGGGAAGATGGGCTCCCAATATAAAGGAGGAAGAATGTTGCATCTAGAATGGCATTGTAATCTCATTATGGATAACATCTTGGCTCATTTGATAACACCCATTACCATCTTTATTACAAGAGACCGAATAGAAATGGTGAAGGGTAATATGCATAGTCATATAAATATAATATATATGTATATATATATATACACACACATATATATATACATACATATACATATATATATACATACATATATATATATATATATACATATATATATATATACATACATATATATATATATATATATATACATACATATATATATATATATATATATATATATATTATGTTCAAAGTTTTAAAGTGATGGTGAGGAGAGTCCTAGATGCTCCATGTGACTATGCCTATCATGGGAATTCGAGATAGGTCTAATATTATTCTATAAATAAGAGATTTGTATATTTTTTTTGGAGCCTAAACCAAGAGGAGAACAAGATCTAAATAGAAGGATTGGGACTATTTACTTCCAAGTAGAATGGACACATACTCTCAAATGCAAGAGGGACCTAACACGTATTTTTCATGGTCACTAAGCCAAGGGTGGATATTATGTGTTATGGAAGATTTGATTACATATTTAGCCATGGAGCATGAGTTGAGCCATTGTTGGAGCTTGTTTTAACCAGATGTGAAGCCTATGACCAAAGTCACTGAAATCATAGTTGGGTTGCAATATACAAGGCCCATATATTTATATATTGGTGGATGTAAACTGTGTATAGATAAATCGAGCTAGGAGATACTCACATTATTCTATTTTTATATACCTTATGCATGTAACATGTGGCTATTTTGAAAAGGCATAGATTTTGAATGTCTTTTATGTTATAAGATATTTAGAGATAGTCTTGTTTTAGAAATGGGATATATGCCTATTGTAAGGTGAGTGTGTTTATTTATAGAGGTTACATTTGTATGCCGACCCAATCTTAGAGGTATTTGGAAGAGTTGTAGGCCTAAATAAAATAGAGAACACTCCTCCAAAATCATTGAAATTATTATTCCTATATTTAGAGTTTCACATATACACTAATGGAGAATTATCCAAAACCATAGGTAAGGTAAACTTTGTTGTTACTTTTATTTATTTGGAATTCAACTATAGAGGAAAGGAAACCTAGGTATCTATAATAGAAAGTAGATATACATACTTCTTTATCTATTATAAAGCCTCTTGGGCTTTGGATGAAGATATTATCAGAGGTATCATTGAACTAGGAATGGGTCATTACAGGTAATACCCCTACCTGAGTTTATGGTAAATCATTTCATCTTTTGAATAATGATAGCCAAGGAAGTTATGTATCTCTATATTAGTTATGCAAAAAAAACCCATGACTATAAATTTTGATTAATTCTACCAATGGCTATGGAGGATGTAAATAGTTGTAGTGTTATATCAATTAATTGTGATTTTTTTGCCTCTATTTTATAAGCTAGTTGTTACAAAGGAATATACATAGTTGACTATGAGAACCCGAATATTGCCCATTTATTTTTGGAGTATTATAGATACTATGAATGGAGAATATGTTGCCCATTTGCATGAAGAGGAAATCTAATTTTGTTAACAAACGATGAGCTTTAGAGTGGGCTTTCACTGTCAGAATTCAGCATTGATACAAGTTTCAAAAATCCATTTGATGTAAGTTTAAAATATTAATATTTACATCTTTTAATGGATCAATTCGAATTATGAATCCAGAGATGTAACCTGAATGGCTAAACTTTGTTATCATGTCTTGTGTCAAGTATTTCATTTCAATTTATTATGGTTTCATTTAATTCAGTTCATGAATGAATTTAATGGAATAATAGAATGAATTATGGAAAGTTTAAATTTGACATAAAATAGGGAATTTTAAGTTGGGAAATGAATATTCAAGTTTTTCTAATCACTTTTATTCATTCTCAGAATTTTAGTATCCATTTAACCTGGTTTATGATTCAAATTTGGTATTAGAGCAAGTGATTACAGAACTTTGCTTCGATTGTGATATAATTATGTTTGGAGTTTTTAATATCATATGTTTCTTTTTTATTCTTCTATTGAGTTGACCATGTAGGAAGGCTAGCACAAAGGTAAATTGGAAGGTGTTCTAATTCCCTGGATGAAGACAAGCTTCTGACAATCAAGATTTTGGAACCACTAGCCCTACAGGATCAATAGAGATGAAGAACATAACACTTTGACACTTGAGGTGTGAGATGGTGTTGTGAAAGGAATAACCTTTCTTCCTTGTAAATCATTCAAATAAAGAGTAAAGCACTTTTGGTGATACACATCTAAGAGGAAATAGTTGAAATTTGATTACTAGTCTTGCATAGAGGGTAGATTGAGGTATGGTTATGGTCTAATTTAATATTGGTATTGAAACAATATTTTTGGTGCTTGTTAACTAGTTGTGTAACCTTTATATTTTGTACTAATAATTATACCATGGATGTCTATGTCATTCATTATAGGAACAATTGAAAATACAAATTCTATGGTAAGATATAGAAATGAAAAATAAGACATTGATTTAGTATTGAACAAGATATTGCACTTTGAGTTTTTTTTTTTAAACTAGTTTATAGATTAGTTTGTTTCACAGCTTTATTGAGAGTTACAAGAAGTAAACAAGAAGCTGTTTAAAACACCAATATTTACTAGCCAATACTTAATAAGTGCATTTATAAGTTTTCTTTAGAAGTATAAATTATTCTCAAATGTAACTATGTTTACATATTTTTTGGTTGAATCCTTTGTGTAAGGCTGCATTAGGAATAAAATATGTCTTTGTTTGAAGTTATTTTTAAAATCCTTGAGAAACTATAAAATGGATCATCTAACTCTTTGAGATAGATTTTTATAAAGATGAAACCACTACTATTCTTTTGAGGAAACCATAAATAGGGAATAACCCTTAGTGTTTAATGGTTTATTTGAATAGTTGATAAACAATAACTCTAGAACAAAATAACATGCTTGATTATTACTTCCAAAACTATTATAGAGAAATTCTTTCTTATTGAATATAGGAAGGCAATTTCATTCAAATTGTGTTTGAAATGATTTACATTTGTTATCTCCTATTTTAGTTTTCCATTGTAATAGACATTTTGGGGAAACTGACTCAGTCACATGACTTATGGAGTTATGAACTAGGGAATAGTCAGATGATGAAGGAAACCTTGATAAATGTTTAAAATACTTGGTTTCTTCTCACTTATAACTGATATTTATTTACAGTTGATTGCATATTTTTTAGTTTGTAAAGAAGTCCATATTACAAAAATTCTCTAAGTTAACCTTGGAGTTGATAGGTACAAGGAAAGATTTGAGGGACACAGTAGTTAATTTTATTGTTTACAGTTCCCTTGATTACCCTCAGGTAATGTGTATTATTTACCTTAGAATAGATAAATTTATTACACATTTTCATACTTTACATTGTATACGTCTAAGTCCCACACTAATATGGGTAATGTTTGTATTCCAAAATCTCTATACACACATGTTTGTTTTTCTATCACATCATGTAATTGTACTTTTAAAGACCCATACATGGGAAATGTTTGTAAAAATGTAGGTATATAGATGTGCAATTTATCTGTAAATCCTTAGGTGTGTGTAGCACAATGAATTCCCTTGTGTGATAACAAGGAGTATACCTTAACCGTTATGCAATGCAGGGTTGAGAGAAGCCACTAGAGAATTATGATTATTTTGAGGAAATAGATCATTCAACAGAATGAATATAGAGTTTATTTTACTTCTCATATACAAGTTGTAATTATAGTTGGACAATTAACTTTTTGCAAAGTTTTGTTTTTTGGTATGATGTAGAAAGTTGTGCAACAAGTTTAGTTAGATTATTGATACTTTTGAATACAAAAGCCTCTTTTTGGGGAGGTTTGATCCAGAGGACTATTTGATGTAACCCAACTTGTTGTTTAACCCAACTCGATAATACACTCTAACTCAATTGATACCCCAACTTGCCTGGTACCCTAACTTAGCTGACACCTTAACATAGTAGCCAACCCAACTCGATAGCCAACCCAACTTGGCATCCAACCCAACTTGGTAGCCATCCCATCTTGTATGCCAACCCAACACGAGTTTCAAATCAAGTTGTTTGATAGCTCATTGCCAATAAACCCAACTCATCATGCATGCTTCTGAATGATTATGATTTTTTTAATTAAAGGCTATTCAAAGACTTTATTATATAGTTTATGGATTATATGATATTTTAATTCCTATTTGGAAAAATGACATGCCAAGATTTAAGGAATTAAAAAGTAACTCATTGACAAGAAATGAATTTTATTGTTATCATGTCATTAAAATGAGTTGAGGAGGATAGTATGTTGGAAGTAAAATAAGGATATTATCATTTGGATAAGCCCATGAGGCTATGGAAAATTCAAGGTATATATATTTATATATTCAATCCTGAGTGGAAAGAAAAAGGGAGGCTTCTAATGTGATATGGCCTTTTTAGGGCCATGAAAACAGAAGAGCTCACAGGCCATTCTATTTGAATAACATAGAATGAGCCCACCTATTTATTGAAATGGAAATTAGTCTCAATGGGATGACATAGTTCCATCGAGAAGGATTGGAATCATTGGTTTATAGCCTTGGCAAGATGGAAATGAGAGACTTATCAGTCTCTGAATGAGGGGGTCAAAATAAGGGAATAAGATCTCCCAATATGGAGGAAGAATACTACATCCAGAATGGAATTGTAATCTCATTATGGATAACATCTTGGCTCATTTGATAACACCCATTAGCATCATTGTTACAAGAGACTGGATAGAAATGGTGAATGGTAATATACATACCATATGTGTGTGTGTGTGTGTATATATGTATATATATATACACATATATGTGTGTGTGTGTATATATATATATATATATGTATATATGTATATATGTATATGTGTGTGTGTGTATCTATACACACACACACACACATATACATATATACATATATACATATATATATATATATATACACACACACACATATATGGTATGTATATGTGTGTGTGTGTGTGTGTTGTTCAAAGTCTTAAAGTGATGGTGAAAAGGAGAGTCCTGGATACTCCATGTGACTATGCCTATCATGGGAATTTAGGATAGGTTCAATATTATTTTGGAAATAAGAGATCTGTATATTTTTTTTGGAGCCTGAGCCAAGAGGAGAATGGGATCCAAATAGAAGGATCAGGACCATTTGCTTACAAGTAGAATGGACACATAGTATTCAATGCAAAAGGGACTTAATGCCTATTATTCATGGCCATTGAGACAAGGGTGGATATTATGTGTTATGGAAGATTTGATTACACATTCATCCATGGAGCATGAGTTGAGCTACTTTTGGAGCTCATTTTGACCAAATGCAAAGCCTATTACAAAAGTCATTAAAATCACAATTAGGTTGCGATATACAGGGCTCATCTATTTAAAAAATGGTGGATGTAAATTAGGTATAGATAAACTGAGATTAGAGATGCACACATTATTCTATTTTTATAGGCCTTGGCCATGTAATTTGTGGCTATTTTGAAAAGGCATACAGTCTAAATGTCTTTTATGTTATAAGATATTAGGAGATAGTCTTGTTTCAAAAATAAGATATACGCCTATTGTAAGGTAAGTATGTTTATTCGTAGAGGTTACATTTGTATACAGACCCAATCCTGGAGGTATTTTGGAAGATTTTTAGGCCTAAATAAAACAAAAAACACTCCTCCAAAATCATTGAAATTATTATGCCAATATTTAGAGTTTTACATATACACTAATGGAAAATTGCTTGAAATCGTAGGTAAGGTAAATTATTTTGTTACTTATATTTATTTAGCATTCAACTATGGAGGAAAGGAAACTTGGGTATCTATAATGGAAAGTATATATACATGTTTCCTTGTCTGTTATAAATCCTCTTGGGCTTTGGATGAAGATATTAGCAGAGGTATTGTTGAACTAGGAATGGGTCATTACAAGTAATACCCCTACTTGAGTTTGGGGTAAATTATTTCCTATTTTGAATAATAGCCAATTAATTTATGTATCCTTTATTGGTTATGCAAATAAAATTTGTGACTATAAATTTTGATTACTTCTACCAGTGGCTATGGAGGATGTAAACAGTTATAGCATTATATCAGTTAATTGTGATTTTTTTGCCTCTATTTTATAAGCAAATTGCTATGGAGGAATATAAATAGTTGAATATGAGAACCAAAAGATTTCCCATTTATTTTTAGAGTATTAAAAATACTCTAAATGGAGATTATGTTTCCCATTTACATGAAGAGGAAATATAATGTTGTTGATGAAGGATGATTGCTTCAGAGTGGGCTTTCATTGTCAAAATTCAGCATTGCTATAGGTTTCAAAAATCCATTTGATGTAAGTTTAACATATTCATATTTACATCTTTTAAAGGATCAATTTGAATTATGAATCTAGAGATGTAGCCTAAATGGGTGAACTTTGTTATCATGTCTTGTGTCAAGTATTTCATTTTCAATTTATTCTAGTTTCATTTAATTCAGTTCATGAATGAATTTAATGGAATAATAAAATGAATTATGGAAAGTTCAAATTTGATGTAAAATAGAGAGTTTTAAGTCATAAAATGAATAGTCAAGTTTTTCTAAGCACTTTTATTCATTCTCAAAATTTTAGTATCCATTTAACCTGTTTATGGATCAATTAGATTGCTTACAATAGACTAAAAAATTTAGCATGATTTTAGCTTGAAGACTTGATTTAAAATATTATGTTGATAGATTGGACATGGATTCTTTAGTTATATTGTAATTTTTTTGGAAATGGAGGGTTGATAATGTTTAAATATAAATTAAGGAAGTTCAATGGCCATTATTCAAGTTTAGGTGAAGAGGATCAATAGTGGTGGATTATCTAAGGAATTAAAAATATCTTTGAAGCCTACAGAATAGAGACTTATAGAGAGGAGAGACTAAGATGGAGAGGATTTTATAATTGGAGAATTCTAGAATCCATTAAGAGGGGATAATGATGATTGATGAGTAATTTGATAGGTGAGTATGAGGTTTTAGATAATCTAGGGGGTATGCTTATAGGGAAGCCTAGGAGTAGGTAGGTAGGTGGGTCATGGGAATTTTAAATTCCCAAATAATGGATAAATGGGATTAGTTAGTAAATAATAGGGATTAAGTGGATTAATGGATTTTTTTAATGAGTTAAGGTTAATGTATGAATAATAATAAAGGGGGATGTGATTTAATTATTTACTTAGGACTATGGTTATAGGATAAATAACAGCATTAGTGATCTTTAGATTAAATTAGTGATATTAGTGATGATAAACGAAGTGAGTGAATTTAGGTGCATATATTTTTCCCCTCTTTAAAAGTGCATTACAAGTGACAAATTATAAGGAGTAATGTTCTTTTAAAGAATAAACACACTTATGAATAGTAGTAAATGATGTTATTAGATATGATGCCAACATGTGAGGAAGAAGGAGCTAGATGGCCACTCAAAAAAATAAATGAGGGGAGGGATGTGATGAATAAACAAGGGGATGGGATGTGAGATGGGGGACTGGTGATGATGAAGATGAAATGTACATGAGCAATGAGCTACAAACTAATGATGACCCTAGTAAAGACATATGCATAAGGAGTGGAAATGACTGTGTCATAGTTGTTGACACATCCCAAGGGGGAATCAACTATAAAAAGATGATGATATGATAAAAGGCCATAATCCTTAAACATATACCATGTAACGACACATTCCATGGAGAGCTTCAAACCAAGATAAGATTGATTTGATAATATTAGTGATGAGTGTAGCTCAATGCTAAAATCAAGTAATATGATGAAGATGAGAGAATAAATGATATGATCAAGTGACCAAAAGATAAAGGGGAAGAATTGTACTACATGGTATCAAATCAATGAGCCACAATGTAATGACTCCCCTAGAAATTACACATGCAATGGTGTAAGTGATGATAAAGTTACATTCTTGATCATGCCCCAATTGAAAGAAGAAATTGTAAACTTTAAATGATGAATTAACCAATCATTGATAATGGATGGATGATGGAATAAAATATGAATGTTGTGATTTTTTTGGGCCCAATAAATAGGTGCAAGTGATTGATTAAAATATTAAGGATAAGATTAAGTATATGGTGATTTATCAATAGATCGATTGATTAATGATTGATATTATTGCTCAAAGATTTGACTGATGCAAGATGAGAAGATGGTGAAAGATAAGATAAATGTTATGATGAATGATGTGGAAAAGAGGAGAAAGTGGTTGATCTGAATTTAGACATAATATGTGCCTAATTTTCACCTACATATTTTAAAAAGACCTCAGGTCGATGTAATTCAAATGAAATGATAGATGATAAGATAGACTAGAGGAGGAAAATGGCAATGCTTGTTAGACATGTTAGTTGTTAGATATATATTAGGTGTGATGATTATTATATTAAGAATTGATTTGATATGTTATATGTTGACAACTAGAGACATCATAGATGATTGGTTAGAGGATATAGACATGATAACAAAAGGAGTCAAGTGGACTTGGATGATCCACTTGATGATGGGATGAAGATGATGAAATGATTAGGCAGGTGATAGAGGATAGGAAAAATGATGAGTGCAATCCATCATTATTTTAATAAGGATCATCATAGTCTAATAAATCTGATATAAAAATATCACTAGGAAGTATACTCCATGATATTAGTATTACCAAGAGGACATTGTGCTAAAGTGTATAAAAATGTGTAAATAGAAAACTTTGCATCATCAAGGGCACCAAAAAGCATCAATATAGATTTGGGTGTCATCATGGCATCCTCGTTCATTTCCTAATAGATGAAAAATACATGGTGTAAGACTAAAAATAAACATAGATAGACAATCATGATAAAATACATACAAACAACAAAAAGCAGACGAACAACACACAAAAGTATCTACATGCAGTGTCACCATGTCTTAGCTAATTATCTTGATGAGAGTTTATGGGATGAGTGATAAGAAAATGAGTTGGAATAATTTGGTCATGATGATAATGATGTGACTGTGGATTAATGATATGGATTTCGATAAGATATGGACTTGGATTAGACTAGGGACTATTATTAGGATAAGGTTGTGGAAGACATAAGATAAGATGACTAAGATGTTGAGTCAATGCAAGATGACAAGATGAGAATTCATGATGATAAGGATATTTAGGACATATGACAAGACAATGTAGGATTGTAATTAGATGGACAACTTAGGACATAAGATAAGGAGACTATGATACATAGGACATATGACAAGATGACACAAAACAAGACAACTTAGATGTTTTTTTAATTTTGTAGATTTTATAATTTTTATGGATTTTGAGATATTTCAATTTTTAGCTTTTTAGAATGTGTGTACACTATACAAAGGGGGTTACTAGCAAAGGGAATACTAAGCCTAACAATTAGGATAAGGAAAGATGGGATGATGAATGGGATGAAAAAAATATGTGGAAGATGCTAAAAAAGGGATGGGTACCAAGGAATAATGGACTAGGCATTGCCATTGACCACATTGTGAAGGAACTAGACATCTAATTTACTAAGTGTCCATTAGAGGATATGCCAAGATGATTCTATAACATGCCTCAAGATAGAATCTACTCCTTTATAAAGGTTAAGAATATAAGAAAGGATGGACATAATGGGATGTATGATATGATTGAATATGATGGATAGAGGGATATGATATAGATGGGGGTGATAAAGGATAGATTTTTCCCCCAAGTGTTGAGGTAAAATGAAAATAATATATTATTTTACCATGATATCAAAAACCTGTTTTCATCATGGTACTTGCCCATTTCACCAAAAGACTAGCTTTCACCATTGGATGAATGATTTTTATTTCATTTTTTTTAGTTTTTTTTTTTCATCTTGATTTAATAAAGGTAGGTGAGATGTAAGATTACATAGACTTTCTTGATATGTCAACCAACACTTGTTCTAGATATGTACGATATTAGGACTATGTCATTGTAAACTTTATTTATTCTTGATTTAATGTACTCCAAAAATCTCAACTAGGTGTCTTTATAACTCTTATAAGAGATGATGTTTCTTGGGAAAGTGATGTGTGGTAGGGATTTATGTTATGGAATGGAAGGGATTATGGCTTGATTATAATGGTGGGATATAATATGTGAAGGAGTGACTTGATTATGATGGATAATGTGATTGGAAGGGGAATGGAAATGGGCTTCAATAATTGTATACACTATTGGACATGGTGGAGGGGAAATTTTTTATTAATGTCATATGGTATGTGATATAAAGGGATCAAAAACCTTCTGACTTTCTTTCTCTTTGATCCAAATATTACAAGGATTGTCAGCCATATGATGTTTGACATTGTTTTGATTTGGTGATTGGATTTGACTTTGATTACCTCCTAGTGCCTGATTGTGGGATTCATTAGATGAATTTGATCTCTAACTCAATAGATGATGATTTTAACTTTTATCCCATAGCACCTCAAGTATATGTATACTAGGGGATGACACTTTTTGACTTGGCTGATTAGTTTACTCTTCTTAACTTTGATTATTTTTGGATCATAATTATTTTGATTATTTGACTGGATTAATTGATTATTGGCTTGGATCCTTGTATTTTTAGCACACAATATTACAAGTTACAGGGAATCCAATGATGCATGTTCTTCTTTGTCCCATTTGGGGAGTGGTATGGATGGATTATTAACAAGACGGGGATGATTTGGGATGTGTGGTGAAAAGTGTGGATTAAGGGGATAATGAGTAATATAGTCCTCATAGGAGCTACTAAGAGACCCAGCCTTGATGTTGGATAAAGTGTCCTTAGGAATCTCAAAAGGATCATTAAGACTCTTTGTAAAATTATTATCTAAAGTTGATTCATATTTAGCTCGATGATCTTCAACTGATAAAGCATACAAGAATTGTGTTATGATTTCATCATCCTGAGATGGATCAAGAGTCATGCCTTCTAACTAATAAAAATTTTAAGTAGAGACATCCTCAAATAGATAGGTGTTAGCATGACTTTCATTATCTAAAAAGGATGATGATTTTGACATGGATTATGATTCATATGTTGATGTTTAATATGATCCTCCCCATTTTGATGCTAACTTTTACAAGGATGATGAGATGTTGTATCCCATAGATGATTTTTTAGTATCATCCATAGAGAGGAATTTTTAAATAACATCATTGTCTATAATTACCTCTTTCACTTTGGGTTTAGGAGTGGTTGCTTTAGGCTTAATGGATTTATGAGTATGGGGGATGTGATGTGAATAAGGCATAGGGAAGGTTCGATCAAGGATGGATAGTATTGGATTCATGACCTTCATTGAGGAGGAAAGAATCTTGATCATAATTGGGAAGTGTTTCTTGACATACCCCTTTTTCACACTCCTAAGTGTGCATACATTGGATTCAACCTCAATTTCAATGTCGCCATTATCCATTAATTTTTAAATATAATCTTTAAAAGGGTAACATATATTAATAGAAAACCTAGGGACTTTATTATATATACAAAATCATTTTACTTGATACCATGATGGCACATGTTTAAACAAATCTAAAGGTCTCATTTTTGGGTGTACAATCATGCCTATGGAACTCAATTTCCAAAATAGGGATTCCATAGATATTGGGATGGGTATATTGCTTGTCTCTAGTGTTAGATGTGGAAGTGTTGGATTTAGGAGTGGAATCATGTGATGATGATGTCATAATGGTTGACAAGCTAGGCTTCCCTTTACTAGTAAGATGAGGGACTGGTGATGGATTATTACTGGTAGATGGAGGATTCAACTATAGATGGGTACAAATCAGAGGTAAGGTTATTTGAATGGGTTCAAGGCATTTGGTCATTTGGGTACCCATTTGAAGTTGTTTATAGAAATATATGTATTAAATACAGTGATCTTTGGACTAGGAAAGTCATGACTAGGACTAGGACTAATGGATGGGGGACTAGAATGGGATTGGTTGTCATGACAATTGGATCAAAAAAAGGGTTTGTGAGGCTCTTGGTTTAGAGGTTCAAAATCATTAGGAAGGTGGGTACCCATTCCAATATATTTAAAAGGAACTCTTCCCTATTGGAAAAGATGTATTCATTAAATAGGGTAACTTCATCACTTGTACATTGAGGGATGTGAGGACTATGATTAGGATGAATGGATAATGGATTTGATTATGGTAAGCTAGGGGATTATTTATGGGGAAGGACATGGGGCATTGGTTTAGGTTTGATAGGATCAAGGTATGAAGGTAGGTGGGTACCCATTTCTAGGCATATTAAAGCTATCTCACTCTTTTTGGAAAATAAGTATTGTTATATGAGAATACGGTCTAAATCCATTTGAGCAAATGATTTTTGTGAGGGTAGATTTAGGGATTGAATAGGTACTTGGAGAAATCAAGTCTTAATGATTGAGCCAGTATGACAAGTGATGTTGGGAATTATATAGAGTAAATGTGATTAGAATCAAATTTCAAACTGATAGTATGATAGGTGTTAAATTTTGATCGATAATGTTTAGTTTTCAATCTATAAAAATGATAGGGATTTGACTAGTGTCTAGATTCATATTAGAAAGATGATGATTATATGGGTGTTATTTATGAATAGGCAAGATGACTAGATTAGAGATGACTAGATTAATGATGATTAGATGTTATGTTGAAACCAATAAAGTGACAGGTTGTTAGTAGGGTATTAACTAAGTGTGAAATATAACCAATACAATGATTGATAGACTAAATGATGCTGGAATAGAATGATTAGATGATAAAGGACTAGCTCAAACTTTAGATGAATTTTCTCAAGGTGTAATGAATATAAGATTATGTGATTAATGGATCAAGGATGATGGGACTTGAAAGTGATGATGCAATGATGATTGGGGGTATGACAAATATGGTTTAGACAAGTGTGTGACCTACAATACAAAAAAGTAAGATGGTAATTGTAAGACTAAATGAGGTTTATAAGGATGTTCTAGACAAGAGGATGCCAAGACAAAAATAGAATAGGATATGTGCAATATGGGATGAAGGGTAAAGGATGTAAAAGATTATTAAGAATGTACATGATATAGATATGGATAGAATGTTCAAGACAACAAGGATGATGATATAGAAATCCTAGATATTTATGTATAGGTTTGGGTGAAAGGATAACTCAACTCATAAACAACACTAGTCTATCATGATACACAACCAAGTGAGAATACCACAGCCCTAAGATTAGTAAAATGATTAAGAGTGTAACTCAATGATTGCACCATCTAATAACTTTGTAGGTGAGTCGATAGGCCAGTGACCCATTATATAATATATTGAACTTTCTCAACCATGTATGTATATGATGATCACTTGAGAGTTAATATAGACTCTGGTAGCAAGTCACTTATTAAAATCTATGGTATTATACTAGGTTTAACAAGCTCTTTAAAGGCATCCCCAATATATGCTAAGTATAGTGGGGTTTAAGTCCATTTAGAGTATTATCTAATGTCTAGTTCAGAGAATTAATTTTTACCTTTTATGAATAACTTGTATGGGATCAACCACTTAGCCTAATGATATTTATCCCTGATATTTATACTATGCTAGAACACAGAGTTTGTTTGAATGTATAGTAATGAAATATATGTCACAAACCCCTAGTGACTAAATAATTGAATGGGATGAATTCTATGTCACATTGCCCCTAAAAAAATGTGAGGATTCATTAGTAGTTTTTATACTCTAGGAATTGCCATAAGGATGCAAGGAGGAGAGCATACACCAATATAGCCCTTAGGTGACACATAAGTAGACAAAAAATCTATTAACTGATTAATTTAGATGTGATATATATAAACTATATATAAGATATTTACAAGATGATTTTTTAAAATACCAAAATATCTTTGACAGGTGACCTATAAAACAAGTGATTAGTAGTTTCAATTAGCAATCTTGGAAGAGCAACCTGCAAGACAAGATGTTAGACAAAATATATGACCTTAAAGAAAAGATGTTAGTAAGTCAAAAAAAAAATTATATTCACCCCTATAAAATTAGCAATCTTAGAGGAGCAACTTGCAAGACAAGACATTAGAAAAAATATGTGACCTACAAGAAAAGATGTTAGCAAGTCAAAATTGCTTTTAGATTTACCCCTATAAGAAAAAAAAATTATTACAGTGGGCCTTAATAAAAATCATGATTTTTCTCTATAACTTCTTTTTGGATGAGGGGCCATGACGTAGGGGTATATGGGTGGCAGTCCCCAATGGGGTTAATGGGTAGCACCCCCTACATAATTTGGGACTTGTAAAACCCTTTGAATGAATCAAAAATCACTTAAAATTATCCCAAAATTCAATCAATAAAGGATAAATTAGAAGGCAAAAATGAATGTAAAATTACAGATGCATAATCATATTATTCCAAATCATTTCCAAAAACTATAAAACCACAGCTCTATAGCAATACCACAACTATCTAATATGTAGTTTTGCAAGTTATTAGCTAACCATAACCACACAATTATGTAAAACCACAGATAGTCAATATCATAATTTAAAATTAAAAACACATATCAAAATATGTGGTTTTGCAGCTTCAAGAAAAAACACTATAAATCTAGTAGCAGAATCGCAATATAAATATTTATAGAAGTTAAATATTTGCATATAATATATACATAATGATGAAAAGAAAACTATATTGGGTCAAAAGTATGATTTGACCTATTTACTCAAAACTGACTATTACTAATTAAAATCATCTGTAAATGTCGATATCACTTTTTATGATATACAGTTTGAATATTTATAATAAAGTCCTAAGGCTAATTTAAGAGTAATTACAAATAATTGAATATTTATAAAATATTTTTAAAATTATGTATACAAAGATTGTAATAGGTATTATCTAAGTAAAGTACTATTTAAATTTCCAATATTAAAACCATCTATTTATATTCAAAATCAACTATGGACAACAAAATCATATTTTTCAAAATGCATTATTACACCAGGTAGTAGAAGGGCATTTAGGGATGTTTTATATCAACCTAGGCAACACCTATCTCCTCCTATGAATAGATGATAATCAACCAAATACATAAAAAAAATTAGACATCCTAGATTAGCAGTGTATATTAGTGATTTTAATACAAAATTCAAAATTGCCTTTTACAAAGGCAAAAATACAACTTAAGAACAATAGTGTGATTGTAAATTGGTGATTTTGGTTGGTATAAAACAACTATTAATATTAAGGCTAACAGTTTTTAATCTATTCCCTACATGAAAAAATGAGTTCATGTAAACCTATAGAAAGTAAGAGGATGTATATAAAATTAATTTGTGACTTACAAAACTATATTATATCAAAACTACAGTTTAATAGTTAAAACCACAACTTAAACAACAAATCTATCTATTTTGAGATATGGCATTACAGATGACCAAAATCCTATTAAAGCAGCTATCCATTAGCAGTTGGAGGATATAGTTAGTGCAATATCATGATTTGTAAAGCAAAATTGTCTTTTATCTGGGTGTGAATATTTTGATAAAATATAGAGTTTTCTCTTCGTCCAACCAATCCTACAAGTTATCAAAACACTTTTAACATGTAAAATGGTTAATTTGAAAGGGTTGTCTCACTATGGTTGCTAAATATAAGATGAAAATTTGAATAATAGAGATTTGATTATATAATTTAACTAAAATGCCAAAATCAACAATCTACCATTGAAATCGAGAACCATTAGATTAAAATTCAATTAAATGAAACATTATAAAAAACATTATAAAAAAAAGCTAAGTGTTCCTAATCAAGATTAAAACAAAAAAGAAGACTAAAGACTACAAATGGATTTATGAATAGAGATTAAATTACTTACAATAAACTCATAATTTCAACATGGTTTTGGCTTGAAGACTTGATTTGAAAGATTATGTTGATATATTGAACATGGATTCTTTAGTTAACTTGTATTTTGTTTGGACATGGAGGGATGATGGTGTTTAAATAGAAAGGAGGGAAGATCAATGGCCATTATTCAAATTTGGGTGAAAAGGATCAATGGTGGAAGATTATCCAATAAATTAAAAATTCCTTGGAAGCCTCTAGAGTAAAGGATTCTGGAGAGGAGGGGTTATAATGGAGAGGATTCTAGAATTTGAGAATTATATAATCCATTAGGAGGGGTTAAATATGATTAATGAGTGATTTGATAGGTGATTAGGGGGTTCTAGATAATCTATGGGGTAGGCTTGTAGAAAATCCTAGGAGTAGGTAGGTAAGTATGTCATAGAAATTTTAAATTCTCAAATAATAGATAAATGGAATTAGTTAGTAAATAATGGGGATTAAGTGGATTAATTGATTTTTGGGATAAGGTGAGGTTAATAGATGAATAATAATGAAGGGTAATGTGATTTAGTTATTTAATTAGGACTATGGTTATAGGATTAATTAGGATAAACAATGAGATTAGTAATCACTACCAAAGCTCTCCTTACAACTAGCTTTGTTGCTTTATGACATCAAGTGATAATAAATGAAGTGAGAAAATTTAGGTGTATACAATAGGAAATAATAATGTTCCATCTACTAACATGGAATGAAAAACATATATTCTAGGGAGCTAATAAGATATGTAAATATTGAACATGGTTATACGTTTTTGAAGTTTTTTTAATTTTGGATATTGTTGGCATATGTGAAAGGAAAATACTATCATATGATTGCATCCAAAAGATGCTCATAGATATATATCCACTGTGAAGCTGGTGTAATAAACTAGTGATGCTATCGAGGAGCATGTATAAGTGAAATATATATCATTATAGTATTTGTAATGTTTTACATATTTAAAATAAGACTTTGTGGTTTTGAAGCATAAATAATATGCTTAGGGGTTCATGGAACCCATCATTGAATGTTACGTGATTTTTTTGGAACAAGAATAATAGGAACATGTGTAGGTTCTCTGGATATGTAAATATGGTGTGTAGTAGATGAGGATTATATGTAATCCACTATGGATCTTTGATGCAATGGTCTCTCAAATATAGACCATCTAGTAAAGGGGATACTATGTTGCTTACCCTTTTTCATAAAGTTAACCTCATAAAGTTTGATAATTAACTACCTGGGTATAAATTTATCTTGCTCAAGAGGATGTTCATATGAAATTCTAAAAATTGTAAATCCTATTGAAATAAATGTATTTAACACATCCACGCACTATAAAAGGTATTGTTTGAAGTGTATATATCTAAGGTCATCCCAATAACGTCTCGAAGACACTTATGGAATGTATAATTGATAAGGTAAAAACAATATGTGCATAAACCACCTTTAAAATAAATTCAATCTTGTTATGAACTTATTGTGAGGTCCCATCAAATGATCTAACTAATCTAATCAAAAGATGTAAATCATGATTTGTATAATCTAAATGCATAGTAATGTCATGGTAAAAATAATTTCTCTTGCACCATTATCAATCAAAACACTCTATATAGATTGGTGATCAAGGTATGCTAAAATAAATAGGGAATGAAGATTTCAGTCATCATCCCTACTATCACTGTATACATCTAAAATCATTTGCTTCATCTAACGTCATTAATATTTTTATTAATTGACACTTATTTTACTTACATGTATATTATTATTTATCTCATCTAATTTTGCCCTAATATCGTCCCTTCTAGTCATTTATCTAATACCCTTTTCCATTATTCTTCATCTATTAACCTTATTCCTACCCCACAAATCAATTGATTTACCTAATACCCATTATCTACTAACTAATCCCACTTGTCTAAATTTTAAAATTTTAAAATTTCCATGAGTCACATACCCACCTAGTTTAGTTTAATCCTAGACTTTCCTACATACCTAGTCCATAATCACCTATCCTAATCCCTTACTAATATTAATTAAGCCCTAAATAAATTATAGAATTCTCTAATTCTATAATCCTCTCTAACTTAATCGATTTCTCTCTAAAAGTTTCCATTATAGAGGCTTCCAAAGAATTTTTAATTCCTTGGATAATCCTTCATCATGGATCTTCCCATCCCAACTTTGAAGATTAGTCATTGATTTTCCCTCTATGACCTATTTAAACACACCATTTCCCTCCATTTTAACTAACTAAGAAGTGTGCAATAAATCTATGCTATAATCAAATTAACTGATCAAGCTATCATTGTGTTAAAATTTTGAGTCTATCCATAAGAATTTACAAGTAAAATCAAAAATCATTAAAAATCTTCTTGAATATCTTACAGAGAGAAGAAGAAGAAAAAGGCAATGGTAAGAATCTCATTATTTTGGATTTACTTTCATAATCTCTCCCTTTGATGTTATTATGTTTTGGATTAAATTTACTATATATAGTAGTTTTAATTTATAGTTTAAAAATACAATCGTACAATGGTGACCATAGTGAGAGAACCCTTTCAATTTAACCATCTTGCATGTTAGGAGTATTTTGACAACCTATAATATTTATTGGATGAATAACAAACTCTAAATTTCATCAAATTATCATGTCTAGGCAAATGGTAGTTTTTCTTTGTAAGTCATGATATTATAATCAATAGTTTTGCCATTAAATTAGTGGTTTTGAACTAACCTCCACCCCTTAATAATTAGTATCTAATCTCTGTGATAGTTCCTCATCTTTTTTCAAAATTACAACTCATAAAAAAATGATATTGCCTTTAAAACTATAGTTTTGTATTTAAAAGTTACAGTTTTACATAAAATAGTCCTTAAGAAACAAAGTCAGTTTTGCATAGATTTTTGGTCACCTGTGTCCCTATACTAACACTTTTGTCTTATAGGGTTAGGATTTAAATATGTTAATCTTGAAATTATTGGTTGGTTTATGATGAATAAAACTATAGATACACATTCACAGTTTTGTCATAAGAGTCATGATATTGCTCTCGAAAGTAGCAGTTTTATCTTTGTGATTAAAATTATTAGTTGAAATTGCTAACTATGGCCTTTAGTTTTATACCTCTATCTGAGTGTTATTTACCTTCATTAAAGGGGGAGGCATTTCCAAAATAGACATAAAAATATCCAAACAAAAACCTCTTTTGATGCCTGGAGCAAAATCGCAACTTTTAAATAAGAAATTTTACTTAATATAAATGATTTTGCATATAAATATGTGATTTTATGTAGAGTCATTTTAATAATATATTTGCAAGTGCAAAATCTGGTTTTCAATCATTTCTAATATACTTTAGTTTACCATAAATAGTTTATCATCTTTTGATACTTTTTTAGTCTAATTGTCAAATTTTAAGCATTTCTCCTTACCTACAAAACTATAAATTTTGAATTGCGATTTTACAATTATACTTGAGATTTTATCTAACCATTAGCGATTTTGCTTGACCTATATGTTTACTACCATAGTTAATCAACTTCCTATAAAATTATGACTAGTTAGCTATGATATTATCAAAAACTTATGGTTTTACACTCTTTGAAAGCAATTTTATAATAAATTAACTGTGTATATACAATTTTGCCTTTTAAAGTTGCATTTTTACATTAATTTTTTGTTTTTAATTTGTCTCTTTTAAATATGTTTTTCTAGAATCCATTTCAAATAATTTTGAGTAATTTCAAGAGTTCCACAAGGGTTTTTTTAGGCATTGCCCCTTGACCCCATAAGGGGCACTGCCCCTTAACCCCGTAAGGGGCACTATCCCTTGACCCTACTGGGGGCTATCGCCCCCAAATTCTCATGTCATGCCCCCCCATCCAAAAAATGTTATAGAGCCAAATCATGATTTTTTTAGAACTTTTTATTAAGGTGTATTAGACTAACATTTTGTTTCTTGTAGGCGTGAACCTAGTGGTTATTTTGGCTTACTAACATATTTTCTTTCAAGTCGTATTTCTGTCTATCTTATCTTTTAGGTTTTTTCTCTAAGATTACCACTTGAAACTACTAATCACTTTTCTTGCAGGTCATCTGTCAAAGATATTTTGGTATTTTGATAAATCATCTTTATATATATATATATATAAATTAGTTAATATTTTTTTTTGTTTACTTCTATGTCACACGAGGGCTACAATGTTGTATGTTCTCCTCGTTGCATCCTTGTGATTATTCTTAGAAGATTAAAAACCACTAGCAAATCCTCTTATTTTTATTTTTTAGGGGCAATGTGACATAGAATTCACATCCATGCACTTGTCATAATCTTAAGAGGATAGTGACCATGGATTTCACTACCATGCACTAATCCACTCTTCGTGTTATGATAGAGCATAAATATCAGGGACTATAACATCCAAAATTTTACGTAGATAAAACCCATAAAAACAAGATCATTTTTTTAATTTTTAAAAAAAATACTACGACTATATTATTCATACAACTAGACTAAATCTAATGTCACTACATCAAACTGGTTTCATTTTACTACTAAGGTTTCACTAACCAAACAGATAAATTAATTAGACATTGAAAACCCAATTTCATAAATGATACGCTAAGCAATTAATAATCATTATTTCTAAATACTTTAATATTATTTATATAACTTTTAAAATATTAATAATAATTACATTATGATACGTTAATTTGACTATTAAGGTGTCATTAAGTGTGTTTTAATAAAATATATAAATAGTCTTTAATAATTATCATTTCCAATCAAATAATTAAAAGACATTATAAAAATCAAGGAAGAGGGATGATTATTTCAACTTATAATGATTTATCCATCTATGTAAGATAAATAATTCCAACTAAATAAATCCAAAAATAACTTTAATAAACTACTGACTAATAATTAATTCATAATTAACATAAAAATCAAAATGTATTTGTTGATTGGTCGCTTATTTTGAATCAACTCTCTTTCTCCCCACTACGTTAATAAAAAATCCAATATAACAACCAAACAACTGATCATTTATTCTAAATCAGACTAACTTTGTTTCTCCCCCCTACTTTAGGTTTCTTTTTGGACTTCTGGCTAACTGTTCGCTGATGTTTAGCGATAATTTGGCTACTATGTTGGGTTAGCGCTTTTATCTCGATAGGTTTTTTTGTTTTTTCCTGCTTAGCTTTTGGTTCTCTTTTGTAATGGGTATGGGCCCCTTCAACTTATTTTTTACCAATCAAAAAATAAAATAAAATAAATGTATTTGGTCCACTTAAATTATCCATGAAATTATGAAACTTTATTTACAGGTATTTTTCCATTGATAATTAAATATTATTTACCACTGAGAATTAAATAAAATGGTTTATTTAATTATTAGTGTAGGAGGGTTACCGCAAAATAATTAAATAAAATACATTTTAACTTTTCTTTGAATATTTAATTATTTAAATTTTACCAGAGCTTAAGGAAAAGAATTAATTTATAAAGATAAATTAAAACTAATTCATTAACTTTATGTACCCACCAAGAGTAAATTTAATTAATTTTGAATTTGAACTTCAAAATCAAAAGACCTTTTTTTCTTACTTTCAAGTGGAGGAATAAGTGAGAGTCATAGGATTGAACTAATCTAAACCCTAAGATCTAAGTATTCTTTTAGAAATCCCTAATTTTCCTTACGGCCTGAATAAAAGTTATTTCTCAAATCCATTTCTCATTTTTGTTTTATTTTCTCTCACACGTTTACAGGGTCAAGCTATTGAGGGAGCTCAAAATAATACACTCCAATATGAAGGTCATATTATTTACATGCATAAATTCAATGTAAATATATTTTTTTACTTTCTTTAAATTTCATTTTTATTATTTTTTTCTGTAATATATATATATATATATATGATTAATAGAATCAAATATTATATATGTGTATATGTAAAATATTATATATTATTCTTATTTTATACTATAATTTAAAATAGAACTAACCAAGATTCATAATATATATAAGATAATGTTGTTTTATTTTATATATATTCTATTTTTCTAAACTTATTATTTTATTTTTTTAATTGAAAAAAATTTGCAGGATCGGTCCCTGTGGCCTTGGCATCTGTTAGGGCTGACAGACCCTACTTAAACCTTTTGGGGGTGGGACGGTTGACTGGATGAGCCCCCTTCCCCCATCTTATATTAGATGAGAGGGTTGGGGAGTTTAACCAACTGACTAACTCCCCCTACCAAATCATATTAAAATTTATTCTTTTTTATATAATATATATAATGTTAGAATTAGCTACATGATCTAATGAATCTAATAGAAAGCATAAATAAGAGATAAAATAGTAATAGTAATAAATAATAAATGTATATCTGAGTTAATAATAGATATAAATAAATAACTCAAATATAATGAATTACTCTGATAATTTAATATTAATCTTATATAGAATACATAAATAGTCATTGCTTATATAAATTAAGGCATGCATGATAAAGATCAGGGGACTCACACAACACGTATAGTTCAACTAATATTTGATTACATGAGTAGTAGAGTGCAACTTCACACTAACAAGATAAGTGTCCAATTTATGTAAATGATCAACACAAGTTGACTATTAGTTAAACAATCTTATCCTATCTTACCCTGAATAGTGGAGTGAAACTCCACTATAACAAGATAAGTGTCTAAGTTAACTACTAGCTAAGTAAGCTTACTCTATCTGGTGCAAATTATTAATAAACATAATAAACTAATTACAATAAGTAATTAGTGTACCAAAATAATAAACAATAAATACAAGTAGATGTAATAAAGTATATAAATACACTAACACCCCTCTATAAGCAAAGCTTAGGTAGAGTTATGCAAATAAGAGTCCCGACAATGTGTAGCCATATTAGGTACTCTATACAAATTGATAAAAAAGGAAAAAATCGAAAGAAAAAAAACCTCCTCTTTAAAATGAAGGTCTAGGAGACCCCCTTAAAGAACTGATGTCCTCTAAAGAACTAATGTCTTGTACCTCTAAAATAAATTACAAGTGAAGATACTTTCTTTTAGTGAAAGGTTTGGTGAAAATATCTATAATCTGCTCCTCTGTAGGACAATATTGAAGATCAATGATCTTCACCTGAATCAGCTCCCTGATAAAGTGCATATGGATCTCTATGTGTTTGGTTCTCTGATGATGAACTAGATTCTTTGAGATCTAGATAATGCTCTAGTTATCATAGTAGATGGCTGATGACTTTTGAAATAGAACACCAAACTCAGTAAGAATATTTTGAAGCTAAATAGCCTTAGTAGTGGCATTAACAATGCTACAACACTTAGTCTCTATAGATGAAAGAGAAATAGCATTTTGTTTCTTACACTACCAACAAATGGGGCCAGATCTAAAGTGAAAGATGTAACTAGAAGTGGACTTACGATCATCATAATCACCAGCGCAATCAAAATCTATGTATTCCACCAAGTCTAAACTTATACCTATTGTATAGTGAATCTCGTATCAGATAGTGCCCTGAATGTAGCTCAAAATGCGCTTGGTGTCTCTCTAATGAAGCTTATGTGGTGTCTACATAAAACATGAAACCATGCCAACTACATACGCAATATCAGGTCATGTATAAGTCAGAAAAATGAGGCTACCTACAAGTTGGTGATACAATGTGGCATTAACCAAGGGAGTGGAATAATGAACCTCAAGTCTAACTCTAGATAAGAAAGGAGTCAGTGCAAGCCTATAATCAGCGATGTGAAATCAAGCTAACAAGTCCATAGCATGCTTGGGTTGTAAAAGTGTAATCTCAAAAGAAGACTGTGCTATTTGAATCTCAAAAAAATTATATAATAATCCCATGTCTATCATAAAAAACATGTCATGAAGTGCAGTCTTAACATTGTTGATGATGGACGTTGTATCCCCTATAATAATAAGATCATCAACATAGAGCACCAAGTACAATAGTGAATCCTCTTACCATAAAATGTAGACATTCAGATCTGAGAAACATCTCAAGAACCCAACTAAGAGAATAATTATGTCCATCTTATAATACCAAGTTCTAAGGGCTTATTTTAGATCATAAAGAGAATTCTTTAAGTAGCATACCAGTGAAGAATCCTGAATGAACCCTTGTGGCTACTCTATATAAATCTTCTCATGAAGATCCCCATGAAGAAATGTGCTCTTCACATCCATCTGATGTACAGCCCAACTATGATCTGCACCAATAACTAGTATCAAGTGAATAAAATTCATCTTAGCAACAGGCAAAAAAAAATTTATATAGTCAATGCTTTCTACTTGGAAAAAAACTTTTGGCCACTAAGCATGCTTTATACTTATCAATATTTTTATCCATTATAAACTTAGTTGATATATCCACCTACATCATGCTAATTTTCTTCCCTTAGAAAGAGGAACAAGATACCAAGTGTTTTTCTTAATCAATGAGCCATATTGTTCTTCCATCACTGAATCCCACTCAACTGTCTCTATGGCTTCTTGAAAAGACTGTGGATCAAAAGCTATGACAATGTAGGAATATGGAAGATCATGTTGTGACCATGTTCTTTGTCTATCTAATGGATCCCTAATAAGAGGGTTTACATCTGCCAAGTCTATCTAGTCCATAAAAGCTTCAATGCACAAGGATCTAGAGGAGCATAAGGAGGAACATGTATTGCTAAACCCTATTGGGGAGGTATTACCTCATCATCACTATGAGTAGATAAATTAAGAGTATCATTGTCACTACTATCTAGTTTTTTTAAGGAAGAAGAATGAGAAATATTAGAAGATAAATTTGAAAGACTTTTTTTAAAGTAAACACTTCTTGATATAATAAGCTTGTGTGAATCTAGATCAATGAGCCGATATCCTTTAACACCATCAGGATATCCCACAAATATTCAAGTGTGGCTTTGTTTTTCTAAAGCATGATGCTTTTTTGAAGGTATGTGAGCTCATCCTGGACTGACAAAGACTATCAAATGATGCACATTTAGCTTCTTATTACACCAAGCTTCAAGAGGTGTTATCCCCTTTAAAGCTTTGTGAGGAACTCTATTCTGTATATATGCAGCATAATTAATCACTTCAACTCAGTACTCATGTACTAATGAATTTATATGAATCATACAACTTGTCATCTCTTTTAAGAATCTATTTTTCCTCTCTGCTACACCATTCTACTGAGGTGTGTATGCAACTAAATTTTAAAGATTAATTCCTTCAAGAGCATATAATTATTTAAAATTATTGTTCACATATTCTTTCCCATTATCTGTGTAGAGAATCTTGACATACTTCCTAGATTATTTCTCTGATAGAGCTTTAAACTCTATAAATCTATTAAATACTTCACTCTTGAGTTTTATAAAATAAACCCAAGTATATCTGGGTCATCAATAAATGTGAGAACATAGCAAGTTTTACTAAAAGAAAAAGTAGGTAATGGACCCATTAAATCACTATGAATAAGTTTGAGGACTTGTGTATCCCTCCAAGCCTTCACTTTATCAAACTTATCCTCTATATTTTTGCCTAAGACACAACCATGACATACACCCCCTAAAAACTAAATCTTTGGAAGTCCTATAACCATCTCCTGCTAACTAAGCTACTATAAATAACAGAATTTTAGATGACCAAACTACTCATGCCATAACTTGCTCACTAAATCAGTGTGTGAGAGCAAAGTTATAGAGGAAGACTGAGGCACAAAGTGAGAAAATGAATAAAGTTGAGTATTATTATCAATTTTTCCCACTGTAACTAAGGCATTATCCTCTAATTTTTTGATTGATACAGAATCAGATGTGAACTCAACTTTCCTACCAGTATCAAAGTGAGTGATTTAGTAGATAAAAAATGTTAGTTGATATCTCTGGCACATAGAAGACATATTCAAATATAGCACTATCAATATCAATTGTACCTTTTCCTATAACATATACCTTAGAACCATCACCTATGAGAATATGAGGCAAGAAACTTGGTTCTAATCTAGAAAATTATTCTTGATCAGAACCCATATGTGCGAAGCACTTGAGTCAATAACCCATAATTTGGGATAACTTTTTAGTGCAAATAGTGTTGTAGCTTTCCCTTTCTTTGAATTTGAAGTGAAAAAATCCTTTAAAGAGGATTGATTGATGTTATTCTCTTTGAGAAGACCCTTAAGTTCATCAATCTCTTTCTTTCAACAATTTTGTTCACTATGAAACCCCTTTTTACAATAAGGACAAGGATCTCCAGTCCTTTTTTGTGAATCTCCTTTCTTATTAGTAGATTTATAATCTCCTTGTGAGGAAGATTGTTGCTCTTTATTCTTATCTTTCTGTAACTTATTCTGATTATTCTGCTTCTTTTTACTTGAATCTATATTTGATGTTGATGTTGAAACTTGCTTATGTTGAGGTTCAATTGCAACTAGAGCTTGAGATTTGGATGACTTGATTAGACCCATAGCTATTAAATTTTCTTCTTCATCCATTAGAATCTTAGAGATTATCTCAAAGGTGGATATTTGATAAGATGTGCTCAATGTGAGTCGATGAGTCTAAAAGCTAGAGATGAAAAATGAATATTTAGGACCTAATTTATGTAAGACACTAAAAATTAATTGAATATTTCTTTTATCAATTTTACATTCAAAAATTTGTGCTCTAATATCTATGACTTTAGTGATGTAGTCTTGTATTATAGCATAATTTTTAAGATCCAAATTAATGAGTTTGTTGTCAATTTGGTAACCACGAACCTCATCTATTTTGTCAAAAAATGATGCTAATTTATCCCAAGCTTTTTTTAGAGTTGTACATTTGTCAATATGGATTATATTTTTCCCATTTTATGAAAATCTCATTTAGGCCCTCTAGTCTAAAAGTATAAAAAAATATGCACTTTATTACAAAAAAATTTATACCAATGTGTTGTGTTTGAAAAAATATTAACTTTCAAAAAAAAAATAAGACCTCAATTTGAGGTCATATGTGAAATTTATGAACCTCTGAAGTTTCAAAAATGAGGACAGGCAAAATTTGATGTATAGAAATCTAAATTCTGGAAAAATCTAAAAAAAATTGAGAGTATAATAGCGAAGAGCACAAAATTTTAAGTTATTTCAAAAATAATTCACTCAAAAATACCTCTCGATGTTCAAATGATGGTGTTCTGAATTTTTCCTTTCAAATCTACCTACTGATCCATGAGGCCTATCCAAAAAAAAATTGGTTTGCACAGTCTGTATGGTCCGTACGATCATACTCGAGAGCAAAAAAAAGTTGTCTTCCAAGGTGACTGTGTCCAAATTGGACAAATTTTATATGGATCTATAGGTTTTTATGTCTTTTGAATGCAACCATGAGTTCCATTTTATTCAAAAATGCTTTGATTTTTAGGTACCCATTGGATTTGGGTTTGGTGCTCCTAGATCAAACCTTTGCTAATTTCACTCATGTACCCAATTTATATAAAATTGTAGATAATTTTGACTATCTCAGGCACTTTGAACTCAATGATGAGCTCAAAAAAATTTCAATAAGCTCCAATTTTTATCTATATGCAAAATCAAAAAATTGATCCTATATCTAGATATTTTTTTCTTGAATATTTAGCAATATATATATATTCAAGATAGCTCTGGTACCATGTTAGAATTAACTACAGGGTCTAATGAATCTAATAAAAAGCATAAATAAGAGATAAAATAGTAATAGTAATAAATAATAATTGTATATCTGAAATAATAACAAAAATAAATAAATAACTTAAATATGATGAATTACTCTGATAATTCACTATTAATTTGATATGAAATACATAAATAGCTATTTTTTATATAGAGCAAGGTATGCATGATAAAGATCAAGAAACTCACACTACACATGTAGTACAACTGATATCTATCTACATGAGTAATGGAGTGCAACTCTACACTAATAAAATAAGTGTCCAACTTGTATAAATGATCAACACAAGTTGACTATTAGTTAAACAATCTTATCATATCTTACCTTGAATAGTGGAGTGAAACTCTACTGTAATAAGATAAGTGTCTAAGTTAACTACTAGCTAAGCAAGCTTACTCTATTTGGTACAAATTATTAATAAATATAATAAACTAATTACAATAGGTAATTAGTGCACTAAAATAATAAATAATAAATACAAGTAAATGCAATAAAGCAAATAAATGTACCAACATATAATATATGATTCATTATTATTATTTTATTTATTAGTATTAATATATTAATAATTAATATATATATTATTAAAAGTATAAATATTATATATATATATATATATATATTATTATTATTGATTTTGGGATATATATATCCCAAAATCAATAATAATATATATATAGAATATTTATACTTTTAATAATATATATAGTATAATAACTTTGACCACAAAAATATATATATATATATATATATATATATATATATATATATTATAATAACTTTGACCACATAATATATATATATATATATCTTTTGTGGTTAAAGTTATATATATATATATATATATATATATATATATATTCCACAAATAAATCTTTACTTATAGTCTTATACAAATAAAATGGGCAAGTTTCTTATTTTTATTAGACACATACAAGTATAAGCTAAACAATTTTCACCTTATTCATTCTTGTCATAATCTAATTTATAATTTGTTTCATCATATAAATGGAAGGAAAGAATTGTTTTCTCATAAATATAATCATATCATGTACGTATTTAGTATTATCTAATTCATTAAATCACAAGATGATAATTCAATCGTATATCAAAGCTAACTACTCCTATCTTGTTTTTTTAATACTCTTGTAAACTAATATGAGGTTGATTAGAGTAATTTTCAGCAACTTAAAACAAAATATTTTTAACTTTCATAAATCAAAATAGAAAGATAGTGATAGGGAGAAGATTATTTTATCATAAATAATGCAAACAATAGCCTCTTTCAACACTTATGAGAGATAAAAGTGATTACACTTTCATAATCAAACAACCTACAACATCAAGAGATCAACTTTTCATTTGTAGTCATTTTCTTCTTTCAGATTCAAGGGAAGAAGAAACAAGTAATATATTTTCCTTTTAAAACTTTTCAATCATTTTTTTATCAAGAGTATGCATTACATTCAAATGCTATAAGGATAGCTTCAACACCTCATTTCATTAACAGTATTATTATTGTATATCATATCAAGATCTTAAAATATTCCACTAGTCATATGATCGACTTAATAAAAAGAATACAATGTGTATATATTTTTTCATATATCAAGAAGTAACCATTTGCATTAAGAAGAAAATAATTTAAAAAAGGAGGTAGAATCCCTTTCACAACAATATAAATAGCGATAGAATCATAATTTTCCAAGGCTAATATCATAGTATATTACAATATTTTTAAGAATCCATAAAGAAATATCCACGATTCTAACCTTTAACATGTCTCCAATAAAACCTTATTTTTCACGATGGTTCACAAGGGTAAACATATCATAAACAACATAAAAAGGCTTGGGATAGCAAAATACATAAAAGAGTAGCCATCATGCTTCAACCTTAAGCTTCAATATCCAATAAGTAAACACCTACATTCACGTAGTCAAGTTCCAAGTACACCTCAAGGACATCAAGATCGGCCAAAGGAAGGTGCTTGACAACCCATCTAATAGGCATCATCGCACAGGACCCTCAACTATTGAGTTCCATGCATAGCCTCCCCCAAGCCCAAGGGAAAAAGGTATGCCATCAATTCCATATGCATAGGTATAATTGATTTCAAATATCACAAAAGAGTTCCAAAATCCACAATAAAAAAAATCAAGGGAAACAAAGCAAGAGAACATAAGTCACATAGAAGACAACAAGATTTTATTAGGGAAAGAGAAGGCTTTACTTTCTTTGTCACATAATTTCATCAATGTGACAAGGGCTTCTAATCAAAATGCAAAAGTTCTTATTAAGCATAAATATTCTCCCCTAGACCTTCCAGTGTAAGGGTGCTCTCAATGCCACTACCAACATTTGTAGAACAACAAGAAAGGAAGAACATGGAAACAATACAAAAGGAAAAATTCAAAAACAAAATCTTAAATCAAGGGCATCAAATTCATCCAAAATTATAACACAAATTTCATATAAAATATCTATTCAAGGAAACAAGAGAAGGGAGAGAGAGCATATACCTACCTCATCTAAAGCTCTACTTACAATCTTCTCCAAGTTTTCTTTTTTTCTTTTTTCCCAAACTCCAAGCTCTCCTCCATCCAAAAAATCCCACCCAAAGACCAAAACAAAGTTATTAAAATAGAGAAGGCAAAAAAATAAAGATCGAATAAGGAAATGACACTTTTCCACCCTCACCCCAAGGATGTGACCAAATTTCAATAAAATCTCTTACAATCTCATAAATGCACTTACACACCTACATAGGTATTTCTTGCATAACATATACAAAATACAACTCACTTGTGCTAAGTACAAGCTTGCTTTTGAGGATGAAAATATAGGTCATAAATAAAGTCCTTTCATGAGCAAAAGGTGGACAAAAGGCCGTGGAAAATCCTCCTACCCAATGGTTATGGGTATGGGCCTAAAAGAGATTTGTGAGACAAGTTTTACTTGTCCAAAACTCGATGTAAAAAGTGGGAGTAAGGCAAATTTAAGGATTAGACACATGGATTAAGTTTTTGGATCAACCCAACCCCTGGTCAAGGTTAAATAAACTCATAGAGGTTAGCATAAATTTAGGGTAATTTAATTAGGAATAAAGTTTAGGCTAAAACACCTTAATGAAAGATAAAACTATAAATAAAGGACACAAAATTAATTTGAATAAAAATTTAAAATAAAATTATTGGTATAAGGTTAAAGGTTGGGGTGTTTTTAGTGGTGCATATAATCCATCAAGGCATGCCTGAGTCCCTCTTAATCCCATCTTTAGTCCCCTGTAATCTGCACACTCAATACAACATTAAATACATCCAATAAAATAATTGATATATAAATGATATATACACACACACACCCACACACACACACCCACACACACACACACACACACATATATAAGAATGTCATAACACCGAATCATAATATTTGGTTAGTCTAATATAATGAATTATAAGTCTAAATGAATCATCATGTTATTCAACATCAAAATATAAATAAAACATATATACAATACAGGTAATTACACTAAGTAATCATGCATCCAATTGAAGTTTACTAAACTAGCTACTAAGGTACATAACGATACTCCTATATAGTCCCCGACATATCTATTGAGATCACAAAATGTAAAAAAACATATAATATTAAATAATAATACAATTAAAATAACATCAAATATCACACATTAAATTTTATACACATCTAAAAGGTCACCACATACGATAAATGGATCAAGATGACTAAATACATAGGTTTGACACAAGGGTTATTATAGTGATAGTTGTCATTAGGTTAAGTGGTTGACCCCATACAGGTCTTTTGTGAAGTGGAAGATTTCATTATCTAAACTAGGTATTAGAGAGTACCCTATAAAGATTTGGGTCCCACTATACCTAACATATATCAAAGATTCCCCTAAAGATCCTATATAGCCTAACTTAAAACCTTTCAACCATAACAGGAGACTTATTGTCAAAGTCAATATCAGCTCTCAAGTGATAATCATGTGCAAACAGGGTTGAAAGGGTTCAAGAGATTTTGTAATGGGTTATCATCCTATAACCTCACTCATGAAACCATTAGACAATGCATTCATTAGGTTACACATCCCAAATAACTTTACTAATGATAGGTTTATGTTTTGATTGATTTGGTGAGTGTTGTCTTAGACCAGTGATGTTTGTGACATGATTCAGCCCTTTATCCAAGCCTATACACACCTATCTAGGCATTTTTCATCATCTTTTATATCCTTATACATCCTTATCCACATCCTCTTGAACATATTTTCTTTGTACATTTGTGTATATCTTTTTAAGTTTATCTCATATTATCTTAGTCTAGTCTCATCTACCTAACACAAGTTATACCACATCCCTTACTTACCTAAATCAATTTTTATTATCCCTCCAATCATATTCCAACCTCATATTCTTCACTTATCCTTAACATTGATCATCCCTAAGATCATATTTATCTTAATCCACCTCATCTATAACCAATTTTGGTCACATCCTAGTCCTTTTGTCGCCATATCCTCACATCATCTTTCCTTGTTGACCCTTGTCACTTGCCTTGACTTTGTCTAGCCTAATTACATTATCCTTTGAAACATAATCATAGTCCCACACATACTTACCTTAGCATCCCCTTGCCTATACTAGTCCCCTCATCAAGTTTGTAGTCATACATTAGTCATCATCCACATTGGCAAGCAACTCTTTCCACATCAAAGTCCTAATTCTAAGCTTGTTCATCTCTAATCAAGTTTGAGTCATAATCACAATCAAATCATCTCATCCCATTTAAGTCGATCATTTTATTCTTGATCTAGTCTTAATATAATTAATCCTTAGTCAAAATCGCATCTCTTGGGCCAGTATATCCCCCCTATCTAATCTTAGAGCTTGTCATAGCTGACCTAGCCAAATCCAATCATAAATCATCAAAGTATAACTCACATCTTAATTTGGTCTAATTGATCTTGCCTTAATTCATTGAACCTCACATCACATGACACATCAAGTCAAACTTAAGACCAGACTAAAACAATACTTTGTCCAAATGTGTTCCACACATTCCATCATCATCCCTTAGTATTTCCATTCAATCTACCACACCTATCGATTAGACCTTATGAACCACATCATCTTTACTTTCTCCTACCTTGATCCATGGCATCTATAAAAAACTCATTCAATACCTTGATTGAATAATGCCTCATGGCCAATAGGGATGTACTTATTTCTCACCTCCTTAAGTTGAGTACTCCACATCGTATAGACTTTGACCTCATCTATCTAACATTACCTCCAATCCACACCCATCTACATGAATCTTATTCAAATCCTCTATCCATTATTCATTGACATTTGTCTACCTATTCCTACTCTAATAAAGGGAATCCAATCCTAACCACCTCATATACTACTCATCTATCCATCCAATCACGTCAACAACCATCTAATCCAAAATCCAATGCTTCCACATCTAAATCATGAAGTGAAGAGATCCCCTATACTCATATACCTATATCCCTATAATCCCTCTTTCACTAACTTGTTATCATTGATATGATGGTCTATCCACCCATTTGAAATCTTAATCCTAGCAAGCCTAATCCCTCTTGGTATAAATTTAACCAATATTATGTATACCATCAAACCTCAGGGCACACCATTAATCAATGTCATAATTTCTAAAATTATGTCTAAGACCTCATCAGTCATGGTGACATAGAAATCAAGAATTAATTATATGAGTCTGCATTCATATGTGAATAAGAAAAGGTTTGTCGAGATTTAGTTCTCAGTCACGATCAAGCCTTTACCTCTCCAATCCAAGTTCAAGACACCACATCGATCTTCCATAGTTCCCCCATCTTTGAAAAATCCTCCATTGAAGATCAGTCTATCCCCATGAGCCTAGTCCTCCCTTTTCTCATGTGTCATTCTTTCATGGACCTAACCTTGGTAAATCCATTATGTCTCCACCACCATCACCTCACCCATCATTCATAGACCCCATGATTAGAAGTCACTTTTGGAAAATAAATCTTCTACTAGAAGCATCATGATAGAGTCAACATGGGAGTCAATACAATTTTTATTTGCATCAGGATCATGCTCAACACTGATGTCTAAATTAGATCCCTTATCAAAAACATCATCTCTAATAGATGTTGTAACAAATGATGATTATGCTTACATTTTTAAAGATAATTTAATTTAGATGATAATCAATCACTAGGCATATCTTTTTTATTCTAATAAGGATGACAAAATCATAACCAAGTTTTTACAAGCTTTATCTATTGAAGATTGTTAGAGTGGATCTAATCCTACCTTGGACACATGTCTTACAGATGGTCTTAGTGATAATTTGTTAATCTTGAAGAGATTTTCTTTGATATCAAAATTGGGTCTCATAAGAACCCCTATGAGGACCATTCTACCCCATCACCATCATTGACCTCATCATATCATCTTTGTCACCTTCATCCATCATAGATCATTTCCTTCCATTCAACAATCATTTAATTATGTCCCTCCATAGGGATGAATAGGAACATACATTATTGAACTCTTCCCCAAGTAATATAATAAGTGCCACAAATGTGTAAGTCCAAGATCATATAAAAAAGGTCATTCATAATCATCAAATTACCTTTGATCCAACAAGTCATGATCAAGAAAAGCAAGACTATTGGCCTAATCAAAAAGTTTCTTCCCCTAATGAAGCCCAATATCAAGTACTAGGGGACCACCAAAGTCAAAATGATATTCATTTGTCAAGTCAAATATCAATCTCCTTTGTTGAATCCCAATGGAAGGCACCAGGGGGTAGCTAAGATATAATCAAGTCTAAAAATCATAACAATGTCTAAAGTCATGTGGTCAATCATCCTTCTAATAATAAGATTAAAGTTGACCCACAAAGGCAAAGTTCTTGGATCTCTTAAATTCTTGTCATATGGCACCAATCAATTACATAATGTCTAACATCTCTAATGATGTGTGTGACTACTAGTCTCATCTCCCAATCATATACCACAACTTCCCCTCACATTCATATCATCCAATCAAGTCCTACACTTTAGTATCAAATCCAAAACCTAAATCCATCCATTCCACACCTCACAAACCCAGGAAGTATTATCTCTCATAGTAGTGATGAATACACCTAGTCTAGATGTCTAGAGTAGTCTTGATCTATAATAAATGAAGGTCACAAGAACATCAATACATCCAACATTGACAACATGATCCTAGCATCATACCTCTCCAAAATAGGTGTTGGTTAAAGATCATGAAAATATTTGCATCTTACATCTCTCCCACCTCTAATAAAATGAGATGTCATAAAAAATCAAAAAAATATTTAAAAAATGAAAAATAAAAAAGTTAAAAATAAAATAAAAAAATCATTTGTCTAATGGCAAAATCTAGTCTTTTGACACCTTGGGCAAGCACCATGATGAAAACAATTTTTTGATGTCATGGTAAAATAATCTATTGTCTGCATTACACTTCAACACTTGGGGTCAAAATCCACTTCATCTTTATAGTCATATCCCATGTTCCATGTCATGGTCCAAAAGTCTTTGTCTATCATATCCATATATCCTTTATCCCTATTTGGTTTATCATTCCTTTCCATCTTGACCTTTATAAAGATGAATAAGGTGTCTTGAGAAATGTTATGGGATAATCTTGGCATATCCTCCAATGGACACTTGGGTAACTAAACATCTAGATCCTTCCCAATGTGGTAATTGGTGAACCCTAGTCCATGCTTCATTGGTCCTCATCCCCTTTTCAGCATCACCCTCATCCTTTGTCATACCATCCATCATTAAATTCATCCTTATCCTAGTTTTTAGATTTGGTATTGCATTTACTAATAACCCCCAATTTTTATAGTGTACATACATATCTCAAAAGACCTAAAAATTGAAATATTTCAAAAAACCCTAAAAATTATAAAATCCACAAAAATCCCAAAGCATTTTAAGTTATGTTGTCTTATGTTGTCTTGTCATATATCCTAAATATCTTAGTCATCCTATCTAATGTCTTAGCCATATTGTCTTGTCTTATATCCTAATCATCTTATCATCCTAATCATCATGTCATATTATCATCAATAGCCTTATCCTAATCTTAGTCCGTCATCTAGTCCAAATCCATATCCTTATCCAAATCTGTATCCTCATCCAAGTCACTAGTCTACTCCAAGTATATATCTTATCCAAATCTATATCATCAATCCACATTTACATCATGTTCATCCTGCTCCAACTCATCACCCCATCAATCATCCCATCAACTCTAATCAGGATAATTAATAAGACACGTATCACAATGCCTCTCGATGCAGACAATTGTGTGTGTTATTCATCTGCTATGTGTTGCTTGACTTGTTTGTATGTATTTTTTCATGCATATAAATTATTGTCTTATTGATCATTTATTTGTCTGTGTTTATTTTTTGTCTTGCATTATGTCTCTTTTTGTCATGGGGTAATGAACGAGGATGCTATGATGACACCCAATGCTAAAAGGATTCTTTTAGGTTCCCTTGATGATGCAAATTTTGTTATTTTCCAATTTTTATGCACTTAGTCACCATGTCCTCTTGGTCATAATTTAATCATGGGGTGTATTTCCTAGTGTTATATTTACATCAGATTGCTTAGACTATGATGATTTTTATTATAGCAATGATGGCTTGATCATTTCTCTTAATGATATAATCATATTCATATTGTCATCAATTTCTTCATCCTAATCCACTAGTCTAACAACCACCCATTTCTTTAATTCTTTTATCATCACATTTTTATCCTCTCATCTATTATCTCTCATCTCTCTAGTTATCAACATCTAACATCTCATCTCCCATCATTTCTCTTAGTCCTTTATCCCCATGTCTAACATCTAAGTCACATCATCTATCTAACAACTAACATGTATAAAAATTATTTTCATCTTCCTCTTGTATATATTTTCAATTATAATCTAATCCAAACCACATAAGCCTAAGTTTTTTCCAAACTATGTAGGAAGTGCTTAGTCGCATGGTGCACCTAAGGTCAACTCAACCACTACCTCTTCTTTCCCCATCATTGGTCACCACCTCTATCTTGTCATCCTCTCATCTTGCATTAGTCAAATTTTTGAGCTATTATATAAATCATTATATTGATCAATAACCATCCCCACAATCATCTTCCTAATCTTTTCATCAATCACCCGCACCTATCAATTGGGCATGACATGTCATAACTTCTATTGTTTTCCTTGCTAGGGGCATCATCTCTATTAATCACATTATGGCTCATTGATTTGATGTGTCATACTAACCAATTATTCCCCTTCATTTTTTGGTCACTCAATCATATCATTTTCTTCTCTCTACTCTCTTTCATCATATCACTAGACTTCAACTTTGAGCTAAACCCATCATTAATCTTATCAAATCATTATCTTATCTTTGGCTTGATGCTCTCCTAGAATTTTTCATTGCTTGAGATATGTTTAAATCTTGTACCCTTTATCATTTTAGTCTGAAACTCTCCTTGGTATGCATCCTTGCTTGGTACATGTTAAAACCTTGCAGTGTTTTATCTTATCATCATCATGTGTCCACTCCCTGTGCATGTATATTTTCCATGGGCATCATTACTTTGTAGCTCACTACTCAGGTTGAGTTCATCATCTATCTCATATCTCACATCCCATCCCCTTGTCTATTTATCACATCCCACCCCTCATTTCTTCTTTTGAGTGGCCATCCATCTCATTCTTCCCCACATGTTAACTCGAGGGAGCATCATACTAACATTCTTCCATGAAATGGTTTTTTTTAAAGATCATTACTCATTCCACTTCATTCACTCATAATTATTTTTAAAAGAGGGAGAAAATATATACATATAAGATTACTTTCTTGATTTAATGTTACTAATATTCTTATTAATCGACACTAATTTCACCTACCCTATTTAATATTATTTATCTCATCTAATTTTTTCCTAATATCACCCCTTCTAGTCATTTATCTAATACTACTTTAAATTATTATCCATCTATTAACCTTATTTCTACCCCATAAATCAATTAATTTACCTAATTCCCATTATCTACTAACTAATCTCACTTATCTAATATTTGAAAATTTTAAAATATCCATGACTCACCTACCCACCTATTCTAGCATATTCCTAGGCTCTCATAAATCCTCAACCCCTAATCACCTATCTTAATCCCTTACTAATATTACTTAACACATAAATGGATTATCTAATTCTCCAATTCTATAATCTTCTCTAACTCATCCCCTTTCTCTCTAGAATCCTTTATTCTAGATGTTTTCAAAGAATTTTTAATTATTTGGATAATCCTCCACCATGGATCCTCCTAACCCAACTTTGAATATTAGCTATTGATCTTCCCTCCATGTATTATTTAAACACACCATCTCCATCTATTACAACTAACCAAAGAGTGTGTAGTAAATCTATGCTATAATCAAAGTCATTGATCAAGCTATCATTATGTCAAAATTTTGAGTCTATCCATAGCAATCCACAAGCAAAATCGAGAATCATTAAAAATCTGCTTGAAGATCTTAAAGAGAGGATAAGAGGAACAAGGCAATGGTAATAATTTCCTTATTATTTTTTATTTTATTCCATAATCTATTCCTTTGATGTTATTGTGTTTTGAGTTAAATTTGTTATATATAGTAGTTTTAATTCATAGCTCAAAAATACAATCATACACTCACTACCATCAAAATTAATGGAGGGTCTGTAAACCATATGATGTGTATGTTGCGTATAGGTACCAATATTCCCATCCAATATGTGTTCATAATAAGATGGAAGAGGATACACATTATATGCCACTTTCAATTTTTAATCCTTATTTGAATGGTGTTTCAAAGGATTGTCAAATATTTTTTGTTTCTAGTGATCACCAGGTTGTGAAATTGATTCCTTTAGAGGATAATCAAATATAATATTTTGGTCATCGATGAGGTCTTTTATCTTATGATTCAAGGTGAAACACATATTTGTATTATTCTCAGGGCCTTAGTGATAGTCACAATAAACATTTGAATCATACCCTTTGAGTAGAGGTCTACTCATATCAACCTCTACATAATAAGGGAGAGATATAAGATGACACTCTACAAGTCACAA
The DNA here is from genome assembly GCA_037957365.1 of Torreya grandis. Lineage (NCBI taxonomy): Eukaryota > Viridiplantae > Streptophyta > Pinopsida > Cupressales > Taxaceae > Torreya > Torreya grandis. Next base: position 7,428,827 of record JARHVA010000028.1, on the reverse strand, counting down.
AAATAATGAAGTGGAAGATTCAGGTAAGTGTGTAAATAATTTTTTTGGTGCATTAGATAAGACAAGATAATTAGGTTAATGTAACACCACATTAACTATTATATTTATTTCTTTTTAAGGTCAGGGGGTTTGACCTTATAACTTGGTTTGATACAAAACTTGGTATTGGATGTAGATGTAGTTGGTGCATTTACTACATATTTAAGTTTTTTAAATGAGATAAGTTTCATTTTACGATCATTAACAATATGATATAAGTCATCAAAATATTTTAAATTTTTAAATACAATGGACTTGTGTAAAGGATCAAGTAAACTTTGCTTGAAAATATCGTGAAGCTCTTTGTCTACCATAGGATTGGTTATTTTAACCAACATTATCTTATATCTCAAGACATACTCATTAATAGTCTCATCAATTTTTTGTTTGATCTTTGTCATTTGGGCATAAGAAACCTTTTCAATAATATTAATAGAGAAGTGTGCTAAAAACTAATCTACAATGGGTTTGAAGGCATTTACTAATTGAGTTGATAAATCACAGAACCACCATAAATAATTTTCTTTTAAGCTCCTTGAAAATAACTTGGTCAAAATTTTATCATTGGAGTCATAATCAAGGCATGGTGCATAAAAATATCGAAGATTTTATTCAAGATTTCCCTTGCCATCATAAAATTGAACTTAAATGAAATAAAACCAATTGGAAATAGGTGAAAATATATCTATGGTGTAAGAGGGTTATGCAACACCTCTTATGAATCAATAGAATAAGGAGATTTCATAGCATTTTGTTTAATATTTATAACCTTAGTTTGAAATAAGTTTATAGTTTGGACAAGAGCTTGCACCTCTTAGTCTTTTAGGTTAGATATTTGATAAGTCACCAAAGGAGATGTACCCTTAGGTTGGGTCAAAATAGGCATTTAAACTAGTAACTAGGTTGAAGCATTTTGTTTTCCCATATAAGATGTGGTGATAGTCGTTTCATGTAACAAAGGTCTAAATACATATCATGTGCCTCCTTTATAAGTATGAAGTGGTAATGTGCTCAATGGAAGGGTTATTGATATGTGGAGATGACCCATAGCTTGAATAATATGATCAATAAATGGACTTGCTTGTTCATTTATTTATTTATTTATTTACTTAGTTTCTAATATGCTTCTTAGGATTTCATCAATATCTTAAAGGTTTTGATGAATATACTCATGAAACAATGTAATTGTTTGATTTTATCATGATCTATTTTCTCATGTTCATCAATTTCATTCTACTCATGGTTATAATTATCAGAATCTTCTTCTATGATAACCTCATCAGTATGTTTTTCATTCTTAACTTTGGTATCATCATGATCCATAGGATTAGGTCCCTCATTATATTTAGGCATATTAGGTGGTAGAAGGCAATGTGTTTAATAGGCACACCTCTCAATCTAGGGATATGCCTAGGTTGAATACAAAATAATATAAGCATGAAATGAAAAAGTATAATAATATGAAACCTTAGCTGACTAAAAACCCTATGAATTATAAATATTTGCATTAATACGAATTGAGTTCATCAAATGTTTAACCCTAAAATTTAGATTAAGGAAATATAAATTTCAACGGGTAGACATAACCTAGGGCACAATGATGTAGACTATATCTAAAGAAGGTTAATTGTTTGTGAAACTCAGATAGAACATATATTAAATTTACTATACTGATATGCTAAAGATAAAAAGTAAAATTATGTTAGATTTTGTAATAACAATGAAAACAAGACACTTAGTTGGTTTTAATTTTAATACAAATGTAGATATAGAACAAGCAGACAATATAGTAGATTTGGATTTTAGAATAGTTTCCTAATTTTGAAAATTGTGCCTTCATAATTGTAAACACTTGTATCAACCTAGGATAGTTGCATCAATTTTAATATCTAATTTGGATGTAGGTGTCCAATACAAAATACCTACTGAAATTGGATGTGACCACCTAGATGCTTCTAGATTTTTTATTGCCTTCACTTTGGTGCATTCAAATCTAGGTCACAGACTGTCACTCCTTATCAAATAATAAAACCTTAGTACTTCATATTCATATTGGTTGTGGTAAAAATAGGTTAGTGAACATATGGTATCAAGTTATCTCAAATACCCCTCTATGAATAAGTGATGCCTACATAGCTAATAATTTGAAGAAAGACATGGACTTATGTAGATGTCCCCTATGTGTTGGCTTGTATGTGAATCACGTAATGGGTGATAAGCAATTACATTAGTGAAATAACTTGTAACTTGAAAAATGTGTATCATGGAATGATTTTTTAGTTTTTTAGACTTGTAGATGTCATGTCCCTATGAATGATATTGAAAATAATAGAAAATAGAGAAGCTTTGCTCACTTTAGTGCTCGATTGAGTGCTTTTGGTAAATATCCTTGTGAGTTATTAGGTGTTTCCAAGAATTTTTTAGGTGAATAATGAATGAGGTTTGATATTATATTTATACCAATCCCTTTGGAGAATATCTTGTATTAAAGCACTTAGGCCGATATAAGAATATATTTTATTTATGATTAGATGACTTTGGGGCATTGTACACTTGTGTTGGCATAGAACACTTACATCAATGTAAGTATCTGAATAGGATACAAGTGTCTGATCAATTATAAAATAGATGTAGGTATAAAAATTATAGAGATAGAAGATAAGCAAGTTTATAACATTTTGGGCAAAGAAGAAGGCCTAGGTCATCATAATGACATTGATCAGACTAATAGATAAATAATTGGGCATAGATAGATAATGTATGTGAGCCTTTACATAGTGGAAAAGGTCTATAAGTTTAAGGTACATCCATTATATGTATTTTCTAAGTGTACAAGACTGAGATTCAAAAATAGTGTCTATAATCCCAAAGTAAAACTAAATCAACAATAATAAAGGGTTTCATTCTAGCTCTCTTATCAAACCATTATTCCATAACCCCTTACTGTTTAATAAAGTGTAGCAAGGCTGAATTTTTCTCTCTTATAATTATATCAAATTTAGTAGCTAAGCTTCAATTTTATCATATATTTCAAGGTAGTATTTCATGAAATAAAAAATAAAATTTTCATATTTATGGAGAAATTTTGGTCTTGATCATACACTAGATGATATGGAGACATAGATAGGGATGACTTAATCATAGTTCTATTAGACCAAAGTGCATACTTTAGCATATTATGCCAATCTTGAGGATTTTTATCTTAGAGTTTATTTATCACATCTAATAATTTTTTATTTATAGATTTAGCAACACCATTACCTTGTAGATAATAATTGGAAGAAAAATTGAGAATTATCATGTTATCATATATTCATTCGGTAAACTAAAAAGAGGAAAAATCGAAGTCATTATCAAATACCAAAATAAAAGGTACTCCAAACCTGATAATGATGTGCTCTTTAAAAAAGATAATCACAATTTTAGTTGTATAATTTCTAAATCTATGTGCTTAGTCTATTAGGTACAATAATTAGTCGTTATCAAAATGAACTTGTGTCCAGCTAAAGAATTAACATTAATATCTCCAAAAAAATATATCCCTCATTTTAAAAAAAGATAAAGTTCAATAACAATTTTTAAATGTATAAAAAGGTCATGCTTTTTTTGTGTTGTAACTTAAAAATGTGGCAATTTCTATCATATGAGTGAGCATCCTTGAAAACATGGGCCAAATAATAACATGCCATGAATATTTTTTGAGTTGTAGCACTTCTTGAATCATGTTTAGTTTAATATTTTTTAGTACTTCAACTATTTTAACTTTGATTAAACATCTCAAGTATATACCTTCATGGTTTTTCTTATATAATGTTCTTGATTTGATCATAAAATTCTTACTTTTCAAGTGTAATGCTCTTCGTTGAGTTGAATTCAAGTATTTGAAGTAGTGGTAATTTAGCATGTAATAAACTATATCATAATACCACTCATCATTAGTGAAGGACTACACAATATATTTCTAACAGATAATTTGGGAATCGACTTTAGCCATTATTTTACTTATTTCTTGCCCTCTTACAATTTTCTAAGTCAAATTATGTCAAAATGGTCATCCATTTACCTCTTCATTTATGTAGCTCATTTTACATCAACATTTCCTTCACAATAAGGTCAGATACAATATCAAACACTTTATTGCATAAGATATAATGTCTAAATTTTTAACTACTTTAATCAATGCAAAATTTTGCCTATCTAAGGTATAATATTTTAGTTCAAAAAATTTGAATGCATAACTCATGAATTCAATTGGTCTCTCATCTCCTAATTCTTTTCTCTAAGTCAAAACAATAGAACTTAAGTGTTTGGAGGAAAAATAATAAATATATAAGGGTAGGGTATAATTTAGGCTACTCAATACTAGAGTATTTAATATTGACTTCCTAATTTATGAAAAATTAGTTTATGCTTTAGTATTCCATTCAATAATTGCATCAATCTTCAGCATATAACTTAGTGGTCTAACTATATCAATGAAACCTGAAAAAAATTCCTGCACAAAATTGATCTTACCAAAAAATGATATCAGCTTATTTTTATTATGATGTAGAGGGAGTGAGTTTGAACTTCAAAATCTAAGTTTATTGTTTTTGGCCTGGTCTCCTTATATCCCTTCTTAGGTATAAAGCTTTTAGGTTTGAAAAATCTATAGATCTTCCCAAAAAAAAAACATAATTTTGAATACCCATTAATCCCTTACAGCCTCACACAAACTATTAGGTTTGAACTCTCAAGGGAGTCTATCAATTTCACAAGACCTTTTTGCAATTGGGTTTCAATTAGGTCTTCATAACTAGTCTAATTGATTTTTTTATTTAAAACACTCTACACATGCCAAAACTCTAGGAAACCTTTAAAATTAGTTGAATAATAATGAATCAAAGCTTCAAATGCAATTTGGACTCTTGAGGAGGTTTTTAGAGTGCACAATTCCAGTTTACTTATAAACCCTAAATAAGGTTTTACACATGCCTAAGAGAGTGTAATCAAAGGTTTTCAAACACAATTTGTTGTTTTAAGGGCTCTAATCACCACTATAAGGTTTTCATGGTCTAGATTGATAAAAATGCTTTAAAAACATAAAATATCTTAAAAATAGAAATTACCAAGCTTATTGAACATAGAATGATTGTATTCAAATCTATATAGGATGAGTTTTGAGAGGCTTCTTACTCCATACCTTAAATGAACTATATATCAATTGAAAATGATCAATAATCATATAATATTACTCCACTAATTGAAAACATGAAATCAAGCTTGTACTTTATTGGCATTCATCAAATTGTACTCTAAAACCCATGATCTTAAACACACTTTGGTCTTCTCAGTCATAATTTACTCTGTTTTCACAATTAACCTTCCCAATGGTTCAAAATACTTTTTTTAATGGTCTTTACATCCATAACTACCTAACCAATGCATAAAAACCATAGTTTGATGAACTCACTCATTTAACCCATGATTCGCATGTGAAAGGGGGAAGACTTGGTTATGGATTGATTGAACATTACTTAAAAATAAAACAAACATAGTGTAATAACATATGAAATACCCTTAAAGAGGTGAAAAATCCATAAACATCATGAAAATACTCTAAAACTTGACAAACCGTGCCAAATTGATCAAAAGACAAGTTTTATAGACTAGGAAAATCAAATTTAAAAATGGGAAAGAAAATACAAAATAAGCCCAAATTCAAATTTTAAGCTAAATTAAGACCTATAACCAATGCAACTCGCTATATTATAGCTCCTAACATTTACTAGGACACAAAATTGAATGCAAAAGTCTTCCTAGGTGATGCTCCTACATCATACTCCCTAGGAATAGAAAAATTCACTCATGAACTTGTGTTCATGAGGTCTTCAAGAGTACCTCCATGCTTGATGATGTCTAATTTATTCATTCAAGTGGAATCCTCTACAAGATGATTTTTAAACTTCACCAAGTATTGGTAATAGTCCTTTTTGTTAGTTCTTTTTCTAACTTTCTTGTCCAAGATGGATTCAATCTCCTCTTTCTTGGCTTGTGGCAATTGATTTGCCCATTCTTGGGCTATTATTTCTTCATTTCCAATTGGTTGACCACTATCATCCACTTATTTGAATAGATATAAGTCTACAACAATAAAAATGGAAGAGATTCCCACACCACTAGGTAACTCTATTTCATAGGCATTGTTGGAGTTCTTCCTAATGACCTTGCAAGGGCCAATATTCTTCATTTTCAATTTATTGTACTCACCTCTTGGAAACATTCTATTTCCAAAATGAGCTAACACCATGTCCCAAACCTAAAAACTAACATCTCTCCTCTTAATATCTATATGTTTATATTTTTCCATACTCATCTCCAATTGCTTCTTAAATTTGTCATGCACTTTGTTGGGTGAATATTTTGTCAATCAGCTAACTGATGATAAAAATAGGTCTTATCAACCACAGCAAGGGAGATTGGTCAGCCAAATGTGTAGGTTTTCTACATCAAAAGGGGACAAATCTCTCCTCTCATCAAGGGGAGGTTCCTTATTAAATATGAGGGGATATATACTATATCTATAAGCAAAAAATAACACTCAGGGGTAGAATAATGCCATCCATCTCTCTTTTTTTAGAGATGATGTAACAAATAGAGGAAAAATCTTGGTGAAAACACTGAAGGCACTTCTCTTAAGTGATCTTGCAAGAAACAACAGTTCTTTCAGGTAGTGACAAGAAAATGGTAACAAAGTGTAGTAACTAGCAGAATGAAGTGTAACACAAAGTCTACACTTCAGCTACCCAAAGAGTGAAAAACAAATGATAATGGGGGCACAAATTCATCCCAAGATCCTTCACATAGAAATAGAAAATAGACAAAAACACACACTAAAAACAATTATGACATCATAAAGTCTGAAAGTAACTGGCTTCAAGACATCTTCCTTATCACTTCCACTAGTTCTACCTGTTAAATTAAATAAACAAGAATACATCTAGAAGACAAACATAAGAACAATATCCTAAAATGACACAAGCTATAACAGCACAAAGTCTGCAAGTAACTTACTTTCTCATTCAGAAAAAATAATATGAATAATAATCTGAGCTCAAAGTCTCAGTATTTGCCTTTCAATTTGGGCAGAGTTTTGTTTCTACAAAATGAAAAGATCCCCTTTACATAATGCAAGAGATTACAATATATAGTAGCCAAGAAAGGTTTGGTGCTTCTTTCCATGAAATGACCTATGCTGCAGTCAACACCTTCAATGCATCTTCAATTCTGTCGAGGGGCCATGCTTGGAACAGTGCATTGCCTTAAATATGGTGTGACCATCCATCTTATATGTCTCCTCCTTAGCATGAGTTGTCTAGGCTTTTTATTGATGTTTGCATAGCTGTCTACTTTGCCTTTACTTCATGGAAGAAAAATAGGCTGCATCCTTGATTTGGTGTGCTTACATGACCACTTGATCCACTATTTCACCTACTAGAAATAACTCCCTTGTAGATATTTCTGATCTTTTGTATTGTTCTCTCTTCCCTATAGCAGTTTGAGCTCTCGAGCTCTCTTTTTAGCTGGTCACTTGATTCATCCTTCAATTTCATGCTATAATTGAATTTTAACAGATATTCCATTACCTTAAATTTGATGTTCGTGGGAACGTCACTGGTTGTTGTTTGACTGAACCATGTTGAACCGTGAACCTTTGAACCTATGAAAGTTCATTAGTTCAATGGTTCAATGATCTTTATTAGTTTCTTTGTTCCATTTTCTTTCTCACTCTTTAGTTGAACCACTACTTTCTCGCTCTTTGGTTGAACCATCCTTTTGAAACTGGTCTCTGGAATCATCTATTTGTTGCTTCCTTCCTTTGAACTGTTGAGCCTGTGAACCATTAAATTTTAAACTCTTTCAGTTCAAGGTTCAATCAGTTCATTAGTTCATTCTTCATTCCATCACTTTCTTTATCTTTTTAAGCCCCTTGATTTTCATCAAATCGGTTGAACCTTTAAACCTTTGAACCCGTTGAACCATTTGGTTCAAGGTTTAATGGTTCAATGGTTCATTATTTGTAGCCCTTTATTGGCTAAGTCTTTGGAAGCTCTTTTCTGTGTCTTTATCTAGCCTTTGGAACGTCCCAAAGGAAAGGTGTCCCTTCAGGCTTTGAGAAAGGTCCACTTTTGGGTTCCAAGAGCCCCCTACAAGGGTGCCTACCCTTCAGGATCCTTTGGACAGCCTTCGGGCTTTAATTCTTTTGACAGGATTTTATTTCTTCGGTAGACTTCATCCTTCATTTCCTTCAGACAAAATGTCTGAAGGAATTCCTTTAGATAATTTATCCCAAAGAAATCTTTCCTTGGCTTTGCTTTAAACATTTTTCCACCAGGTTTTTGCTTTTCCTTTCAGGCAAATTCCTTCAGACAAAATTTTGAAGGAATTACTTTGGACAATTTGTCTGAAGGATTTTTTTGCCTTAGTCATTTTCTCAGACAAAAAGTCTGAAGAAAAAGTTCCCTTTCGGCCTTAGTCATTTTTTCAAAGGAATTCCAACTTTGCCCATTTTTGCTCACTGCCCTCTGCAAGGGCACTTAGCCTTGGTTCACTACCCTCCGCAAGGGCACTTGTTCCTTCATCTTTGGGCTAGTCCCTTGAACCAACCGTTTGAACCAACCACTTGAATTAACTTTGGTTTAATGGTTCAATGGTTCAATCGATTCAATCTCTTTATTTTGGCTAAGTCTTTTGACTGCTTAAACCAACCACACATTGAACCTGTTGAACCTGCTGAAGCGATTGAACTTGATGAACTTTTGACAAAGCACTTAACTCTTTAAGCTTGCCAACATCAATGAACCTTTGAACCCATTGAACCTGTGAACCGAAATGGTTCAAGGTTCAACGGTTCAATGGTTCAATCCTTCCTTTGAAGCTTGTTGATGAACACTTTTGGTTGAACCAAGGCGTTGAACCAATCTTGAAATTGCCTAAGTGCTAGAAACTTGCTCCTTTGAGAGAATATACTTGTTAAAGCCATTGAACCTATTGAACCTGCTAATTTCAAGCCTGCAGAGTCTATAGTTTCAAGCCTACAAAGTCTGTAAAAATCTAAAAAAACTTGAATAATAAAGAATTTGAATGCTCAGAACCATTTTTGAAAAATGGAAGAGAAGAATTTGGTCTGTTGAACAAAAATAGTTCACATGTTGTCCCAAAATTAGTGACAAATTTTGGGAATAATAGCTGGCTCCAGTTGGGGAACTTCTTTCAATTGATAACTTGGAACAGCTGAGGGGAGTAGAAACCAGAATCTCTAATTCCTTGAAGTATGCCATTGGGCTATGGAGTCATGCTACCAAAAAAAGAAAAGGTGCCAAAAACAAAAATGAACAACACAAAACAGAAACAAAGGCTATACAAATATACATATGTACAGGTGAACTTATCTGATACTTCAAGAATTGAAGTGCTTCAAATGCTACCCATTGTGAGGCAGAGAAAAGGGTGTGCCATCTTGATATCTCAATAGGAAACTATTTTCACCATTGAGTTGATGAATAGTGAAAGGGCCCCTCCAAAGGGAGTCAAATTTCCCATGCATTCCCTTTGGTTCTCTTCTCTTGTCTTACAGCAGGACTTGATCTCTAATCTGGAAATCATGGTCTTTTATTTTCTAGTCAAAAAGCCTCTTCACCAGACTTTGATGGGCAGCAATTTGGTCCACCACCATAGTTCTCTGCTCATCCAACTCAGTCAAGCACATGATCCTCTTATCAATGGAACTTTCATAAGTTTGATCCTCAATTGCCTTATCCAATTTCAATGCTGAAAATTTTAGGGTGATTGGTATCTCAGCATTAAGACCATAAAGAAGTTGGAAAGGAGACATACCAATTGCCCTTTTTGGTGTAATTCTATCTACCCATAAAGCATCAACCAATGCTTTATGCCATGTCCTTTGGTTGTCATCTACCTGCTTCTTGATGATAGTCATCAGGTTCTTGTTACTTGATTTAGCTTGTCCATTCCCTTATGGAAAGTAATCAAAAGAGTGGGAGAGGGTGGTCCCATAGTAAAAATAAAACTGAGTAATCTCTTGGGAAGTGAAACAAGTTGCGTTCTCTGTGACAATATTGGTTGGGACCCTAAACCTAGAAATGATATTTTCTTTGAAAAAATTACACACTACTTCTGAAGTAGCATGCTTGGTTGGGATAGCTTCCACCCACTTGGTGAAGTAATTTGTGGCTGTGAGGACATAATCATGTCCAACACTTGAAGATGTGTTTATAGCACCAATAAAATCAATCCCCCATTGTTGAAATGGCTCTTTTATCACCACTAGCTTGAGAGGCAAGGCAACTAACTTGGGTCCTGCAACAAATTATTGGCATAGTTCACATTTTTTTACCCATTTATATGTATCTTAAAAAAGAGTAGGCTAGTAGTACCTGGCTCACAAAATTTTATGGACAGTTACAAGAGCAAAAAAATGTCTTCCACAGGCCAGATTATGGAAGGACTTCAAAATTTGGTTCTATTTCTCTTTATCCACGCAATGAAGGAACACTCCATCAAGGCTCCTCTTATATAGGTCGTTGTCTCAGAGGACAAAATTGGCAACTTTCAACTTGATAGTCCTTTCTTTATGAGATAGGTGAGCAGGACACTCACTATAAGTAAGAAAATGAGCAATACCTGAATACCACTCATTTGTGGTGGAGACAAAAAAGATTGTTGGCATGTCTTTTTATTTTGATTCTTTATACTCTATTTGTTTTGGCTTGTTATCAGCAATCAATTGGCATAGGCCTTTTCCCCACACCAGCTTCATTGGTTTGATGACTAGATCAAATTCTTAGATTTTTGCAATCTAATTGCCTCTTTTTGTCCCAAACTCCTGCTGAGTCAATATGGATTTGCCCGTGGTGTCAAAAACCAAGGCAGTGGTGTGTGAATTCAATATGTAGAAGCGGAAATGCTTCACTGCCTTCACCACTGCATAAGCATGCTTCTCCATATTTGAGTACTTCAGCTCATGAGCTTTGAGAAGACAGTTCATGAAATAAATAGGAGATTCTACACCTTCTTAGTTCTATTGAACCAAAATTGATGAAAGTGTCTGCTTAGAAGCATAACTATACATTATGATATCCTTGTTATAATCCAGACAAACTAGAATTGGGGCATGGGCAATAGCTATCTTAATATCTTAGAAAACCAATTTGCCTTTTTTAGTCCATCTGAACGTGGTCTTTCCATTCATCATGTTTACAATATGTCGAGTCTTCTCAACAAACTCTGGGATGAACCATTGTAATAAATTCACCTTTCCAAAGAAAGAGTGAACTGCAGTCTTAATTATGGGCAAAGTAAGCTCTTGAATGGACTTGACTCTTTATGAGTCAATCTTTATGCCTTCTCAAGAAATAATGTGTCTGAAAAGTTTTCCTTTTGTTACCCCAAAAATAGACTTCTTGGGATTTAAACAAATGTCATTCTGACGATAGTGTTTTAGCACTTGTTTCAAGTGGTGCATATGGTCAGGGTGACACTTAGAAAATACTATTAAATCATCTAAGTACACTACAATAAACTTACCCATTTCATCTTTGAAATCAAGGTCCATTACTCTTTGGAAGGTGGCACCAGCATTTATCAGGCCAAATGGCATTCTCTGATAGGCAAAGGTGCCCCAAGGTGTGGCGAAGGTAGTCTTATGCTAGTCTGCCTTACCAACTTCAACTTGATTGTATCCTGAGAAGTCGTCCAGCATTGATAGCATCTCTAAATCAATCACTGTCTAAAGCACTTGATCCATGATTGGCAAAGGATAGTTATCCTTTAAGGATGACTGATTTAAATTTCTAAAATCCACGCAGAGGGGAATTTCACTATGTTTGCAATCCATGTGGAATGATCGATTGAGAAAATGATTCTAGCATTTAACATTTTTTATATTTCAAATAGAATAGTACCTGATATCTTCAGATTGTACTACCTAGATTTTTGCTTGTAAGGTACCGAATCACTTTTGAGAGGAATGTCATGGTGAGTTTTATTAGGCCTGAGTGACTTTAGATCATCATAGGAGTATGCTAAGACATCCATGTACTAACTGAGTAGAGTAGTGAACTTGGACTTTTCTTCTTGATTGTAGCACTTCCTAATGTTCACCATCTTGGGATTTTCTTTGGTACCCAGATTTACTTGATCAAACTCTTGGGAGGAGCTTGAATCTGTTTGCTACTGTTTGATGAATTTATCATGTTTGTCAAACAACTTCTCAAGGGAGACCAATCTTTTAGGAATTTTATTCCCTTTCAGCTGTCCGAACTCCTCACCTATGTCTGCACTTGATTGTGGGGCTAGTTCAAGCTTTTGAGGTTTAATGCCTTCGAAATGAAGCTGTTCGAAGCTTTTTTTTGTTCTAAGAAGGTAATGATTTAGTTGTCATTGTTAAAAATCTGCCAATGACTAGAATTATCAAGTACACTTAGTTGAAAGACCAGTTTAATAGTTTACCTATCTCCTTTGAAGTTTGGGTGAAGAACCAATAGAGTTGTTGAAACGGCCAATACATCAACCCAGTCATTGAATTCCTTAGGTATGGTAGAGATGTTGAAAGCATCAAAGCTTTCAATATGATCCCAAACTAGATTGTAGTAGTGATGCAATCTCTCATTTTTGGTTTGATATAGGTTTCTCACCTAACAAACCACTAATTCAGCATATCTTTTAGCATGAAGGAGTTTGATGCCTTTGTCTTGAGCAGCCCTCAATCCAAGCAATAGAGATTCATACTCAACTATATTATTGGTATTTCTGAACTATAATTTGTATGATGAAGAAAAAATATTTCTTTGAGGAGATATCAGCACAACCCCAGCTCTTGAACCGGTAGAGAAGTAGCTATCATCAAATTCTAGAATCCATACCTCATCAGGAACTGATTTTTCTTTGGATTCTTCTTCATTTGGAGGTGGAGGTTCTTCCACACTTGCATCATGCTCCACCAATCCTTCTGTTATTCCATCTGAACCAATTTTTAGATTTTTACCTCCAGGAGCTTCATCAGATGCCTCATGGACTTCCTTCGTGGATAGAAAGTAATTGTCCATGTCTGAAGACTTAAATAGAATTTGAGCTTTAGGCACTGATGTCTGAGTGACCATATATTTTGCTTCATTTTTAGGGATCAATCTTTGCATAATGTATTTGACTGGGATCCTTGCTTCAAATAGGTCCATGCTCAATTCACCTCCAATGTCTTTGCAAAAATTTCACCCAAGAAAGATGCCATATGATGCTGGGACGTCAGCCACCAGGATAGTCATCTTGATTCTTTTGTTTGGAAAGGTTGCAAATGCAAATTTGGCATCCTTGATTTGTTCTAGCAAAGGTACATCCTTGTTTTCCATGGAGAAACATATCCCAAATGTCTTGGTCAATGTGAGACCAAGAGATTTTGCCACTTTGACAGGGATGACATTGTCAGAAGCTCTAGATCAATGATATAATTATTTAGTTGATGTCCATTTATCAGCATGGAGACAGAAAGGTTCAGTTCTATCGGGAGCAGTAGGAGGAGTAATGACAAGGTATTCTTGGTGGGTGCATTCTTAGGGGAATCATGAGCTACCTTAGGAATTGCTTGTCTTATAGAGATGTTTTGGTTCTTCACACATTGAACCAACTTATCTAATTGCTCAGGGTTGGACTACAGGAATTCAAATTTAGACATTTAAATTTTCATTTTCTTTATATGATCAATGATATCAAATATTTGAAATGAACTAGTTATAGAGGATGGGAGTTCATCCTTTTGAGTTTTGGGAGGGGGAGGACTAGACTGCAAATTTGAAGTAGAAAGCATAGAGATGTTTGGTGTACTTACCTTTCTTGCAATCATCGAGTCCTTTGGTTAGAAAAGAAGAGTGGTTCTCTGCTTAGTAATTTAAATTGCTAGTTGAAGTCACTCCTCTAACTTTTCTTTATCAGCTAGTTGGGCTTACTGGTTCTTGGATCGGGTGAACATAGCATATGATCCCTCAGTTGCATTACCTTCACTTCTGGGTTCATCCTGGTAATTCAAGAAACCAATGTTGGAGTCACCAACTAATTCATCTTCTTTTTTAGTGAAGAGATTAGCATCATCTTTAGGATTTAATTCAGGATGGAAGGAAAAATCTGATTTTGTTTCAAGATATCCAACTGCTAAATTGGTTGGAGGCACTTCAATGGCAAGGTTCCCTCCTGGGGGAGAAAGATGATTAGTTTGCCCTTGATTCCTGGCAACATTGCCTTGGTATGATTGATTAGGGAATGTCCTCCTTGGTACATCACTGTATGAAGGAGTAGATGGCATCCCTTGTGCCATTTGTTTTCTAAGAGCCAGCAATTCATTTGCCAGCTTTTGCACCATTGGATCAGTGGTGGTTGTAGGTGAATATTAAAAGGATGAAGAGGATTTACCTCTATTTGGATCTCTCCTTATCTTTCTAGCCAAGATAAAGTCATCTTCTACCTCAGTAGCCAAGTCTTGAGCAGCAACAAGGTCTATGTGGCCAGCATGTCTCAACAAAAAACTTACTTCAGGCAGTTGTGAGTTGATGAAAAAGCATTTAAAATTTTTAGGTGTTGGCTGAGCAATGGTAGGACTTTGATTCCTCAGCGTATTAAACTTTGTTATGAAATACCTCATAGATTCATGAGGTTATTTCTTCATCTATGTGAGCTGGGCCAGTAAGGCATGTGCATCTTCTGTAGGCTTGAACTTGGATTCAAATTTAGCCTTAAGGGTGTCCCAGTCAGTCACTGACCTAGCCTGTAGGTGGTAGAACCAGTCTACAGTAGCACCTTGCAATGTTTCCACAAAAAGCCTGACTGTTACATCTTCAAATTTCATGCCTATCACACCACAAGCTATGTTAAAGGTTGCAATTTGTTTATCAGGATGAACTCTCTCATCACTAAAAAATTTGGAGAAATTCTTCCTTGAACTGCGTGGAAGCTCCTGTAGAGGTGGAGTCAAATTGAGTGGGCCAAATGAGTTACTCCAAGAGCCTTGAACTGACATGATTGGATTATGGAAAAGAGGGATAACAAATCTAGATAGAGTATGTATAGGTAAAGCTCTGTTAATAGCTTAAAAAGAATCCCTACCTTGTGTTGGTGTCTTGGTACGGGTAGGAGGAACACTCCTGGATCGTTGAACTTGAAGTTGGGGAGGGAACAAATCAAAATTGCCCTTTTGCACCAATTAAAAAATAGGTTCAATAACACCTTGGGCTCTCTGAATTCTAGTATAGCATGGAGTTACCAAATTGTAGGATAAAAATGGGAAGAGACTAGTCTAACTTCAGCTTGAAGCTTGAGGCTTCAGACTGTGTGCTCTTCCCCAGCAAAGTCGCTAAAAAGTTTTTGGGTTAATATTTTGTCAATCATCTAACTGATGAGTAAAATAGGTCTTATCAACCACATCAAGGGAGATTGGTCGGCCAAATATGCAGGTTTTCTACATCAAAAGGGGCCAAATCTCTCTTCTCATCAAGGGGAGGTTCCCTGTTAAATATGAGGGGCTATATACTATATCTATAAGCAGAAAATAACACTCAAGGGTAGAATAATGCCATCCATCTCTCTTTTTTTAGAGATGATGTTAAAAAACAAAGGAGAAAATCTTGGTGAAAACACTGAAGTCACTTCTCTTCTTTCAAAAGTGATATTGCGGGAAATAGGAGTTCTTTTAGGTAGTGACAAGAAACTGGTAACAAAGTGTAGTAACCAGCTGAATGAATTGTAACACAAAGTCTACACTTTAGCTACCCAAAGAGTGAAAAATAAAAGATAATGGGGGCACAAATTCATCCCAAGATCCTTCACATAGAAATAGAAAATAGATAAAAACATACACTGAAAATAATTATGACAGCACAAAGTCTGAAAGTAACTGGCTTTAGGACATCTTCCTTATCACTTCCACTAGTTCTACCTGTTAAATTAAATAAACAAGAATGCATCTAGAAGATAGACATAAGAACAATCTCCTAAAAAGACACAAGTTATAACAGCATAAAGTCTACAAGTAACTTACTTTTTCATTCAGATAAAATAATATGAACAACAATCTGAGCTCAAAGTCTCAGTATTCGCCTTTTAATTTGGGCAAAGTTTTGCTTCTATAAAATGAAAAGATCACCTTTGCATAATGCAAGAGATTACAATGTATAGTAGGCAAGAAATGATTGGCACTTCTTTCCATGAAATGACCCATGTTGCAGTCAACACCTTCAATGCATCTTCAATTCTGTTGAGGGGCCATGCTTGGAACAGTGCATTGCCTTAAATATGGTGTGACCATCCATCTTATATGTCTCCTCCTTAGCATGATTTGTCTAGTCCTTTTCTTGATGTTTGCATAGATGTATACTTTGCCTTTACTTCATGGAAGAAAAATAGGCTGCGTCCTTGATTTGGTGTGCTCAGATGACCACTTGATCCACTATTTCACCTACTGAAAATAACTCCCTTGTAGATATTTTTGATCTTTTATATTGTTCTCTCTTCCCTATAGAATTATGAGCTCTTGAGCTCTCTTTTTAACTGGTCACTTGATTCATCCTTCAATTTCATGCTATATTTGAATTTTAACGAATATTCCATTACCTTAAATTTGATGTCCGTGGGAACATCATTGGTTGTTGTTTGATTGAACCTTGTTGAACCATGAAACTTTGAACCTATGAAAGTTCATCGATTCAATGGTTTAATGATCTTTATTGGTTCCTTTGTTCCATTTGCTTTCTCACTCTTTGGTTACACCATTGCTTTCTCACTCCTTGGTTGAACCATCCTTTTGAAACTGGTCTCTGGAATCATCTATTTGTTGCTTCCTTCTTTTGAACTGTTGAGCCTATGAACCATTGAACTTTGAACTCTTTCAATTCAAGGTTGTCATGTCCCCTTTTCAGTTGACATGTTCTGAGTTCATGGTTAGCCTATTATGCGACCCTTGTAGGCTGAGAGGATGGTTAGAGGGTCTTGATGGAGATTGGCGTGGCTTCGTTTAGCAGAATTTTTCTAGTTGGCTTTCGTTTGGGCTCGATTGGACATGTATTGAGGGAGATATTAATATTTGATTGATTTAATCAAATATTAATTATTTGGTCTAATTTTAAATTAGAAACCCTAATTCTAATTTAAGAAAAACCCTAATTAGGGCAAGCATATCTTTTGAGGGTATAAGGGTTTCTCATGGAGGCCATTATTGATTATGCATTGATTATTGATTATTGATTTTGAAGAATTCTTCTGTGAAGACTGAGCCAAGGGTTCTAGGATTCCATTGCAGTGGAGAAGGTCAACTCTTCATTGTGTGTGATTTAGAGGCTGTGAGATATCAGTTGATTTATTGCCAAATTGAGAGATATCTTCATACAGAAGTTATCACAGAGGTATAGATTTGAGAGATAACTTCACATAGAAGTTATCACAGTATTTCAGGTATTTCTTTATTTAGTTTTGATTCAATAAACTATACAGATAGAGATCTTCTGTATTAGAGACATGTATTTATAGATTAGGGATTGAAAATAGGCAAGTTGTGCTTAATTGGTGGCCATACGAAGTCCGTACAGGTCCGTACAAATCCACGCAGACACTGACCTCGGCAGACAGAGATCCCCAGTGACCGACATCAGCCGACTGAGACTGACGTCGGTAGAAAAGGACCTAAAGTGACCAACGTCGGTAGCATATCGACCGACGTCGGTGACTGTGTGTTCAACACAGCAGGCTGAGACTTCCAGATTCAGGGTCAATCTCCAGATTTGCAAAAGCCCATGGTTTCAAGACAGAATATTTCACATTATTTTATTTGTATGCCAGTGACTCAATTGTGTAATTGTCTAGAAGAACAAGTGATAAGATCTTTGATTTGCTATTGAGAGATTATATTGTGATTCATTTATTCATATTTGAAATTTTTTTGGGCAAAAGTGTATCTTTGTTCAGAGCTATTTGTGTTTAGATATTCCCTACTCAAAGGGGATATTACAAAGGTTCAATCGGTTCATTGGTTCATTCTTCATTCTATCACTTTCTTTATCTTTCTAAGCCCTTTGATCTTCATCAAATTGTTTGAACCTTTGAACCCATTGAACCATTTGGTTTAAGGTTCAACGGTTCAATGGTTCATTCTTTGTAGCCCTTTTTTGGCTAAGTCTTTGGAATCTCTTTTTTGCATCTCTATCCAGCCTTTAGAACGTCCCGAAGGGAAGGTATCCCTTTGGGCTTTGAGAAAGGTCCACTTTTGGGTTCTAAGAGCCCCCCGCAAGGGTACCTACCCTTCGGGATCCTTCGAGCAGCCTTCGGGCTTTAATTCCTTCGACGGGCTTTTGTTTCTTTGGTGGACTTCATCCTTCATTTCCTTTAGACAAAATGTCTGAAGGAAATCTTTTAGACAATTTGTCTGAAGGAAATCTTTCCTTGTCTTTGCTTTGAACTTTTTTCCACTAGGTTTTTGCTTTTCCTTTTGAGCAAATTCCTTCAGACAAGAGTCTGAAGGAATTCCTTCGGATAATTTGTCTGAAGGATTTTTTTTCCTTAGTCATTTTCTCAGGCAAAAAGTCTAAAGGAAAAGTTCCCTTTCGGCCTTAGTCAATTTTTCTAAGGAATTCCAACTTTGCCCATTTTTGCTCACTGCCCTCCGCAAGGGCACTTGTTCTTTTGTCTTTGGGGCAGTCCCTTGAACCAACCATTTTAACTGACCACTTGAACTAACTTTGGTTTAACGGTTCAACTCTTTGTTTTGGCTAAGTCTTTTGACTACCTTAACCAACCATGCATTGAACCTATTGAAGTGATTGAACTTGATGAACTTTTGATAAAGTGCTTAACTCTTTAATCTTGCTGACGTCATTGAACCTTTGAACCTGTTAAACTTGTAAACCAAAATGGTTTAAGGTTCAATAGTTCAATGGTTCAATCCTTCCTTTGAAGCTTGTTGTTGAACATTTTTGGTTGAACCAAGGCATTGAACCAATCTTGAAATTACTTAAGTGCTAGAAACTTGATCCTTTAAGAGAATTTACTTGTTAAAGCCATTGAACCTATTGAACCTGCTAATTTCAATCCTGTAGAGTCCGTAGTTTCAAGCTTGCAGAGTCTATAGAAATCTAAAAAAACTTGAATAATGAAGAATTTGAATGCTCAGAACCATTTTTGAAAAAGGGAAGAGAGGATTTTGGTCTGTTGAACCAAAATAGTTCACATGTTGTCCCAAAATGAGTGACAAATTTTAGGAATATCACACCTCTTACATATCAATAATAAACTCTTCTTCCTTATCACTTATTATATCCATCTTACCTGGGTATATTAACTCAAAGACTCGTATTGGATGCATACCATATACAACTTGAAATGGAATCATTTTTATGCTTTTATTGGGTGAGTCATTATAGGAAAATTATTCTTGTGATAATACTAAATCCCATTGTTTAGGACTATCTCTTGTTAGACACCTCAGCAAATTACACAAACTCATATTAACCACCTTAGTTTGTCCCTCAGTCTAAGGGTTGTATGCTAAGCTAAAGTTCAAGTTTGCTCCCAATTTATTACTCAGGGTCCTCCAAAGGTGTCCCATAAATATAGTGTTTCTAGCTAAGATAATGCTCATTAGAATCCCATGTAATATAACCACCTCTTTGAAAAACATGTTATCCACATGAGTAGCATCATTAGTTGTTTTGAAGGGTTTTTCACATGGAATGGATAGATTAAAATAGTGGTAGAGGTTGATGGTTGAATGGATATGGCTTTTGATTATTAATTTATCTAAAAAAATTATAGTAAGCTTTGAAGAAGAATATTTTTGATCCTTAGTATCGGTTGAAGTATCAGAGGAGAGCATACATCTTTCTTCTAGACTCAAAGGCTTTCCTATGTCTCTAGACTTACAACGAAGAAACAAATGACTCTGAAACTCAAAATGCTTAATTCCTTAAAAGCTTCTTTATTTATAGCAAAATATAGGGTCCTACCAAGAATATTTTGCTTGGCAATGTCTATTGTTTTCTACTTTACAGCACACGATATTCTTAATTTATATACAAATCATAATTAAAGATAAATAATGTTGCATACATTTTTTGATGATGTGCATGTTAAAGGTGTAATAAGCATAGGATGGAATAAGCATCTTATTTGGAATACATTATGTGTGTTCTAGTACCTCCCTTCATTATTATCTTCATGTCATGGAACAATATAAAAGAAATATTTCCACTCAAGCTTTTGGTGTATGATTGTGTGGAAAATAGTGTCTTGACTGTGTTGTTTTTGTTCATGGATTAGATGTGGGCTGAAATGTGCAATCCATCTGTAAAGATAATCATGATGTCCTATTTGCATTTTAACCTACCATGTCTAATTAGGTCTTCTGGTTAAATCAGAGAATTATCTCATTAATAATTCACTATTTAGGTGGTAAATAGTGATTATTCCTTCACTTCATTATTGGTTTATTGTTAAATAGGCAGCTCCTAACATTTGTAAATATGTAGAGGCATTATCTGAAAAGCGTAAATTCAACATCATCCCATAAAGGACCCTCATGAGAGAGACTAATCTCATCAAATATAAGGCCCCTTTGCTCAAGGTAAAGGTGAAGAAGGTCCCAAATGGAGATCCCAATTGAGAGGCCCTATAACTACTCTATGATGGAGTAAGGACATTGTCTAGCTTTGGGAGAGATGTTATGCTAAAATTCAAATCTAACTTTGGTATTCTCTATCCTTGTACGCTGGAGAGGAGGCCCCACACCACTAATCTCTCCAATAGGGTCGATAGCCTGACCTGAGTGTGTGTTGACAAAGCACTCATACTTAGTAGAGGCTGTGTCAATAGCAGAAATGACCTTGTTATTCTTGTGTTTGGCCTTCCCCCTCAGGTTAGCCTAGGAATAGGATTCAAAAGAGGTAGAAAAGCAATAAGGGGAATGAGGGGAATTGGACTTTGATTTCTTCTTTATCTTCTTCTTCTCCTTATCATATTAGGTAGAGCCTCCTTGAAAATAGTTAGGTTCATCAAGTAGAGAACTTTGAGATGGAAGTAAGGCTTGTGCACTAGACTTTTGAGTAGCAAAATTGGCATCATTATGCCCCTTCATTTGATGCAAATTGTAAAACTTAGTAGGGTCATAAGGGAACATCATTCATTATTTTGTTGTGCTTTAGTCAAAATCCTTCTTTCGAGATGGCCTCTTGCTCAAAGCATTCACCTCATGGATGTCCTTCTTGTCCCATTGTCAGTCATGTTGTGGTTGTGATTGCATGATAAGGATGACTTTTGGGTTCGCACAGACCACATGCTTGCACATACCATAAAGAATTTTATCTTCAAACACTCTGATCTTCAAACACTCATTAATAGCTTCATCATACAAGTTGGGCTCATGCTTGAGGACCTCAAGGTGAACCTCAATGCTCATGTGAACATGTCATTAAGTTGATCATCCAAGAAACTTGTTCTGTATGTATGGATGGTTGAATGCCACCCATGTACAAAATCAAAGTTTGACTCACCCTTGGCCTCTACCATGCAGGTGAGCAATTGGATGTCAAGGTTGAATGGTCTAGAGATATCAAAGTACTAGAGGAAGTCATATAGCATGTGTTAAAAACTAGAGAGAATCTAGAGGTACATTTTGAAACCAAATAAGAGATTCGGCTCACAAAGAATGAGTGAAAATATTCAACATCATGCCTTCATCATATACCCAATCGATACACACCATCATGAATGTTGTAATATGTTCCATGGGACTAGAGCCCCAAGTCCCATTGAACTTAGGTACTTCACATATGAGTAAGAAGGGGAATAGCACATAGCCAATGGTCTAGAAGATTCATATAGATATCCTCATAATCATGGTTGATTGCAATTTGGTGATGATATCTAGGAGGGGGCTCATAATGGTGATAATGTTGCCTATAACAATAGACATCATCATAACCATGATTGCAGAGAGGATGATGCTAAGGCAGCTTCTAATATGGGAGATTCTCATGTCGAAAATCATCATTACCATGGGGTGGGGAATGACCATAGGAAGGATATTGTTCCCCATGGATATGATGGGATGATGTGGCATACTCATGGAAATGGTCATGATGACCTAAGTTTCTATGATGTTATTCATGTACCATCAGACGAGGGTCAACCTGAGGGTGTTGATGCTTGGGATAAGCATCCCAAGGATATCTAGTCCACAAGTGGTGATCTAAACTAGCATGCTCATTTGAAACTCTGAAGGAAGGGCTAGGAGGATGGGAGGACTCCTCATGATGAACATGCCTTGCTGAGTTGGAATACCTATGACCCACAACATGAACATGAGGGGGTTCTTGTTGTAGAGTCTATTGTTGAGAAAGAGGTGGAGAAATCATGTGATAATTGGTTAAGGCACTAAAAATTAAATGTGTGCAAGCTTTGTCTTTAGAGGAAGCATGCCACCTAATCCTAGGGGGAAGGGTGTACTTTATTCACCTAAAGGTGCCTACAGCAATCATCAATGATTACACATAGTTCATCAGGTCTCAGTCATGCAAGGGGATCCTCATCACCTCAAATGGGTGAATGACTCATGGCATAAGGTTGAGGGGATACATCCTCAAATTAATGAAACTCAGACTAGTGAAAAAGGGACCGAATCCAGTATTTATAGACCTACCAATCTTGTTCCCTTTCAAATGGGAGAGTATCTATGTCACCATGTTGGGTTGAGGGAACCTCTTGGATCCTGCAATGTCTATGGGATTCCATTGTAGCCTTAGCCTACTCATGAGTGAGCTCAAGGATGATGCCCTTAATCTGATGGGATTGGAATCCCAATGGTGGGAGGTCGGCCATGGATGCAATGAAATAAGAGAAACACAAGAGATAAAAAAAGGCAAAAGACAGAGAAAAAATAGAGAGAATGACACAAAACCAAAGCAAGAGAAAACAACTAAGGCAAGAGTCAAAAGACATCTGAAAGTAAAGCTTAATATCTAATAGAGAGTAGTTGGTGAAGAGAGAGTTAAATGAGATAGAACTAGTGTGAGACCATATATGAAGTCCCACTAGGCATGCCAAAATGTAGCTCCAAGAATCTAAACGAAATTGCTAGTGTTTGTCAGCGGGTACACAGGGTACTTAAATAAACAACTATAATGCTAGAAGACTCAAAGCTTCCATAAGCTATAGGAGATCTATAGTGGCTATCCAGTTTTCCATCTTGCACTAACCTATAAATAGACTTGTAATCTAGGTTAGGGATAACATGATCAAGTGCACAAAAGATACATTTATCTCTAGTGGATCTAAACACAGTAAAGCAACTAAGACTAGAAAATTGATTGCATACAAATTACAAAAATAAAAATGTTGAATAAAGAGAGCTAACAAGTAATGCATAAACTTAGAAGTAAAGGAACTTTCAGGCCAAATGAAAAATGTTTTAAGGAATAAAGACATTTTCAATAAAGGGCTCAAGAGCATGCCTAATCTAAGTTTGAGTTATCTCTTTACTTTCAACACTATTGTTCTCTAACAATGCAATTTTCTAGTTTAGCAAGGGAGTGAGTTGTTTATGCAACTTGTATAGTTTGTTTGAGCATGTAGAATACTACTATGTAATAATAAATGTTTCTAATGCAAGCATAACATATGATGGGATATATTTCAAGAAATGAATATATTCTTAGCCACATACAAATGCATAAACTTTAGAAACTATCTTATATAATGTCCTAAAAAAGCTAAATCACTAAAACAAATCAAACCCTAGCATGTATACTACTAAAAACAAACAAGAATTTCACATTGAATAAAAAAGTGTCCTCATATCAAACTCAAAAGGAATGTGCAAACTTTCTACCAACCAATTATCCAAGCTAGGAAGTAAGAGAGGAAGAGGATAGGCTGTGTGTGAGCTAAGACCCGATCAAAAGCCAAAAGTTGTGGAAGAGGTGAAGGAAAAGCTACCAGTATGTGAGAGATCCAATGCAAAGAACACAAGAACATGTGAAATTGAGTCTCAAGGGAACAATGATCAATCCTCAAGCTTTAGGAAACTATAGAGAGTAATATGAATCACCAAGATAAGTTGTAGTATGGTAGGGGATCCCCTATCACAATGAAAGGTAAGTGTGCCAAGCAAGAAGCAAGAGAGATTAAAGAAGGCAACCAAGATTTGAATGTGATAATCAAGTGCAAAGATCAAAGAAATAATTTAGGAGAGAGAGGCTCAACTAAATGATAAAAAGGCATATATCTCAACCCTAATCTTCCAAAAGACCAAAAACTAGCCATTTTTTACCATTTGGGCCCAAACAAGGACCTTTTTCACATGTTCTACCTAGGTCAAGGATTTTTTGTATGAAAAATGCAGCCTAGGCCATGGGTTTCCTCCCTAAGCTGAGGCATGGGTCAAAATGCCACCTAGGGTGGTCAACAGCCTCTGAACAGGCCATAGGAGATGCCTAGAGACCTTGTCTGGCACGTAAAAAATTTGAGATGTGTTAAGGATGTATAGGGGATGAGAATATGATGTGGTAAATGTCAAAGCAAGTGGTAGATGCCTCAGAGTATTATAACTAGGGTTGGTAGTCTGAATATGAGCCGATGTGTAATCATAAGGAGGATTAGGGTCATGAGAAGTATGATTATAGAATCAACTACTGATGATGATGATGATCAAGCTAAATTTGAAGACACCCTACAGGCATATGAGAAGTGTAGCCTACATAGGTTCATGGCTAAGCTTAAAGTGTTCCCCTATGCTAACTTGTTCATCAAGCTACTCCTCATCACCATGTGGGTACAATATGTCAACCATGATTGGGTCTGCTTAGCCAACTCTCTGCATCAAATTGCCAACATCTCAAGAATCACCTACAAAGCCTATTACAATCTCTTAGAGTTCACCCTTTTGTATGATTTGGTAGTGGTGTAGAATTAGACTAACATCTTCCAAATCTACAACATCTTAAGGGACTCAGTTGAGAACCCAAATGCCAAGTGGATGAACAAGGAGGACATCAATGCATATATGGTCCACATTCAAGGAGGAGGTTCGGGTTGGTATGATTTTATTGAACCAATTGTTTGGGGCCCAAGATTGCCTACACATGAACATATTATGGGTGCCTTTACTTCACATGATTTTAGATGGCTCCTAAGTCCCTAACCTAGGATGGGTGGTCAATTTCAACATGGTCAAGGCCATAGCAGATGTTTAGAAAGGTGGAAAATTATACATGATGAGTTATCTCACAGATGTAGTTTACAGGACACTCACTTTCAAGAAATCTATTTTTTTGTGTGGGTTCCCAGAGGCTCAGTGGTTCATGTAGTTTTCTACAAGCTATATGGCCACCAATACAAAAATAACATTTGGAATATATGTGATTATTTCTACCCAGTGGTATACAATGATATCAGTGAGGCCCCTATGCCTCATCTATCAAAGAAAATTAGAGACTCACTAGCTCCCATCGAAGACTCTTTGTATTTCTAGGAGGATACCATCATTCGAGTCATAGGGACTAATAGGGAGTCCATATTTTTGCCATAACACATCTTGGATTGCCTTACAGAGATGGAAATCACTTACCAACTGGTGGATGGTGTTTTTATATGTTGTATTAGTTGTTATTAGAAGCCCTTCCCACCTTTTTTGATATCATCAAGGACCATGTGTACCACTCTTTCCCTCCCCTATAGAAGATGGAAATGGGTCCAGACTCTTTAGCCTTGGTGAGATCCAAACCATGAGACTAGGACTTATGGGGCATGATCCAAGCCCATTTGGATAAGAACTCGACTCGCCTCAACCTCAATTATAACCACCATCTAGCAGATGTCAATGAGTTATGTTTGAATGTGGAAGATGACCACAAGGTTCTCATGCAGATTAAGTTTGATGAGAAGGATAAGGGTAAGAAGGCTCATCCCAAACCATCTTTAACCCCCTATGCATTTGCTCAACCTTCATAAGATGTCACCCTGACTCACCCTACAATTTATAGGAGAATACTATAATGGATCCCACCACCTTCTTCCTTGTGAGCAACAAATCCTCATGTCATGGCTACACCTCCTCCACCTCTAATTACCTAAGAAACATTCCCTTATCTAGGTTAAACATGTGTGACTCTATGATAAGCAACCCAAGCTCAGGAAACTTCCCAATAGGCACTTTGAACCTAGGACACCTAGGCCTTGAGGTTTGATATCAACAGTAGCCTAGAAATAAGCTCAAAGTGGGACTAATAATAGGCACCAATGCAAGTTCCTCCCCTCACTCCCTCCACTTTTTATTAGACCCTCATGGTGCCACTCAATTCCTTGCCCCTTCTACAAAGCATTGGGCATCATATCTTCTATCATTGATTTTAATATATATAAATTGTGCAAAACTCCCATTAATCAATTGAGTAATATATATTGGTTTTTCTTCATCTTCTTTGTGAATAGAATTACATACCAGTCTATAATAAAGGGGATTTTCTTCTAAAAATTCAACTTGTACCTTTTCAACTTCATGCTCTTCTTCTTTTTCCTCCAATGGTTTTCCCATAGTTTAGCACTAAAAGTACCAGAACTTTTACACCAAGCTTTTAGTCTACCCTTTACAGTCAATTAATAATCTTCAAAGCAATTTGAAATATCTTTAAATTCATTGGTATCAAAAAATAAGTCATTTTGATTAATTTTAGATTTAATATTTGGATCAACTGGTTATAATGTAGCAATTTTAGGAGAACTAGTAGGTTGTTCATCTGGCAACAAGTAATTGAACTTCTTCTCCATCCAATTATCAGTAGGATTGAATGTATAATCAAATTTTAGTACTTTAGGTTTAGGCCTATGCATGGTAGGGGGAACATAGTCAAAATGTGGTCATTTTCCCCTACTTGGATACCTATTGGCTCTTCCTTTGTATGAAGATCTTCCTCTTCTACTTTATAATTATTCTTTTCATGAGCTCAACATCATAGTGGTAGGATATTCTTTAATATCATTAGCCAATTGGTCTAATTCATCCTCATCATCTACAGTTTTTGCTTTAATTTCTTCAAACACGGGTTCAAAAATGTCTTCTTGTTAAAATAAATCTTCATTTTATTCTACAAAATCCAACCAAATTGTTGTGTTAGTGGAATAGATAGCTTTGATAGCTTTATTTTTGCAAGGACAATGTAGAGCAATATGACCAGGCTAGTGATAGATATATCAATAGGTAGTTTTGGATTGAGGTTTTGTAAAGTTAAGATGTTAGAGGAATTCATGACATGGGGTAGGAGTGCAATGTTGTGCTAAAATTTTGTGTTTATAAGTAAGGAGATGGTGTTGGCACTTGGGCTTATGCACAAAGGGATTACATCCAAATAGATATACGTTGAGGAATTTTGAAATGACCTTATAAGTCTAATGCTTATGTAGTTTTGGGCTAGCTCAAGATTGAGTTATAAACTGTATAATTTGTTGGCAAGAAAAATTGATGACATCAATGAGCTTCATAGCAAATAAATTCAATCTTTTTAAATCAATATATGAAATGACTTGCTCAACCAAAGTATATGGAAGAGAATTCAAAAATTGCATCTTTATAAAATCAATGCTTTGAGCCTTGGCCTCATATACTAATATTTTGTATTGGATAGCATATTCTTCAAATTGAGATAAATCACATAACTTCATTTTTGCTAATCATTTATGACTTTCAAGTTCCTTATTGCCCTATGGGGAAACAAATTCATTGATGAAGACCTAAAAAAGGCTTTGCCTAGGTCGTGGCTAAAAAAGGATTCTTGTTTTTTGTATATTTTTCCCTAAGTTATTTTACCATTTTGGTAGAATTCCCCAAAAATATTTTGTGGAAAATATTGCATTGTTGCGACCATCTAAATTTGTAATAGTACCAAAAGTTTTCATGGTATTGCACCATGTAGTTATTTCATTTAAAGGATTTAGCAAGTCAACAAGATTCAAGAACCATGGATGTATTGGAATATTAGATTTAATCATAAGGGTTAAAGCAAGTAACCCTTTCCTTTTATATTGACTCTCATTTTTTGATGTATCAAGAATTAGATCAAGACCAAAGTCTAATGAGATAGTTGATTGACTAGAACTTGAATAAATTTTTTGGATTCATTCCTTTTCTACATTTTCAAGCCAATTAAGACATTTTTTTAACTATCAAAATTTATCATCAACATTTATCAACTGATCTCCTATACTATGGAGATTATTTAAAGACTAACTTGTAATAGTATTTATACCATCATTGACTTTTCTGATATGTTGAATGGTTTCATTCATTAAGAAGATGAAATCAGTAGATTTCTTGATTTCATGGACATAAGAACCAAAAATAGTGACCTAATTTAAATATTGTCTAATTATTTAGACATATATGCACGAATCATCAAAGTTCTCTTGATATTGGGCATTGTACCTAGCAATGTAATTGCCTTGCTTGAAATCTAAATAAGGTTCCTTTTCTGATGAGGAGGTAGGTTGATATGTAGTAGAAAAGTAAGATATTTATCCTTCATCATGTTTTTAATGACCCTTATGTGGTGGTCATCTTCCACCTTTATAGAGAATAGTATTATTGTCTTTATAATATTCAATAGTGCCTCCCCTAGGTAAAATAGACATGGTCATAGGAGGGAAAGGATTTGGGACATCATTTACTTGTTCTTCTTCAAATTCTACTATGAGGTTCTTGAATATTGATGACTTGATGAATCCATTAAATAAAATAACTACATGGTGCAATATCATGCAAACTCTTGATACTACTACAAATTTAGATGATCTTATCAATGCAATATTTGCCACAAAATATTTTTGGGGAAGTGTGTTAAAATGGTGGAATAATTTAGAACAAACTCTACAAGAAATAAGAATCATTTCTCACCCACAACCTATGTAAATCCTTTTTCAGGTCCTCGTCAATGAATTTGTTCTCATAAAAGGGAATAAGGAATTTGAAAGTCATAAATGGTTATCAAAAATGAAGTTATGTGATTTAGCTCATTTTGAAGAATATAATATCCAGTATAGAAAATTAGCATATGAGGCCAAGGATCATAGCATTGATCTTACAAAGATGCAATTTTTGAATTCTCTTTTATATAATTTGGTTAAGCAAGTTATTTCATATATTGATTTAAAAGGATTAAATTTATCTACTATGACACTCACTGATGTCATCAATTTTTCTTGCCAATAAATTATGCAATTTATAACTCAATCCTGAGCCAGCCAAAAACTACATAAGCATCAAAATTCTAAGTTCATTTCAAAATTATTTGAGATATATCCATTTAAATGTAAGCCCTTTGTGCATAAGCCCAAGTGGCAATGCCATCACCATGATTATAAATGTATATTTTTCCCAAAACATCATACTCCTGCCTCACATCATAAATTCCTATGATGCTGCAAATTTACAACACTCAATCCAAAACTACCTGTTGCTATATATGTCATCTGCCTGGTCATATTACTCTAAAATGTTCTAGTAAAAACAAGTCTATCAAAGTTGTCTATTCCACTAACATAGTAGCATGGTGGGATTTGGTAGAAGAAAATGAAAATTTTTTAAGCAATAAGGCATTTTTAAACTAGTGCTTGAAGAAATTGAAGCAAAAATTATAGATGATGAGGATGACTTAGACCAATTGGCCAATGACCTTGAATAAGAGCCTACCACTATGATGCAAAGGCCATGAATAAGGAAAAAGTAGTATATTAATATCTTCATGCAGAGGAAGAGCCAATAGGTAGGGGGAAACAACCACATTTTGACTATGTTCCCCCTACAATGCATATGCCTGAACCTAAACTAGTTCTCCTGAAATTGTTACATTAGAACTAGTTGCTCCAAATATTAGAGCTAAAATTAATCAAAATAACTTATTTTTTCATATTGATGAATTTGAATATTTTTCTAATTGCTTTAAATATTGTTAGCTGATTGTAAAGGATAGACTAAAATCTTTCTACAAAAGGCCCAGTACTCCCAATACTGAACTATGGAAACAACCATTATATTAAAAAGAAGAAGAGCATGATGTTGGAGAGTTATCATCATGATGTCATGATGGTTTCATGGAGATGCTCTGGTGAGTGGATGAAGTTCTTTGATAGCCTAAATGACATTGACAAAGTGTGCAATGTGTTTTTTCTTATATGTTTAAAGGTGGCTTAGTTGATCATCAAAGTTTGAATGATCATAGGTGTTCAAGGTTGAGTATGGTGATTGGATCATGTGTAAGATGTCCCTAAGATGTTATATATGATTTGAAATCTTGTGTGCACAAGTGGAATTTATCTGGTTGATCATAATTTTCATCTAGACACTTTGGGTCCAGTGGTAGAAAGTTTGAGTAGGCAATTTGATGGTGTCACCATTACCACATGGGAAGGATTCAAGGGGAATGGGTCATATGGTTGTGATCATAGTAGTCCCTTTTTACTATGCACCATATCTCAAATCATACATCTAAGCATGATCAAAGATATAAGGGTGAAAATTTGGCTTCTAAGATAGATTTCACTATTTTCCCATACTTAGACACATTTGCAAAGTAGATAGAAACCATTGAGTAAGAAGTTTGATGATTGAATATCTTGCACATGTGAACATTTCAAGAGAAGGTGATTATATGGATTTGTTTAGTTTTGGACCTAGTTCATTTGTGCTAATTTTTAGATCATGTGATGCAATGCATTAAAAGATATGCCTATGAAAATTTGGGCTCCCAGGTAGATTAACTGTGTGTTCTTATACTTAGCCATTTTTGTATTGTCGCTGACGGAGCTAAGTGATATTTTTGAAGGTTTTATATCTTACATCTGTGAAGGTGTCAAGATAGTCTGATAATATGGGTTTGTTTAGTTTTGAGCATAGATGATTTTCACTAAATTTGAAATCATGCACTGAAGCATAGCAAAAGTTACAAATGCTCAAAGTTGGCCTCTCAAGAAGATTTGGACATGGTTGGCTCTATGACAGAAGTTTATGAGAAGGCACTTTAATGGTGTTATATCTCACAATCATGAGATTTTTAGGAGCATTGTGTCACATGGTTAGATTATCCTATAGAAGGAGATCATCTAGTCCAATTTTGGGATCCTACATCAAAGCACCGAAGAAGTTATTAAGGTGAAAAAATGGCTACTCATGCATATTGACAAGGTCCCCATACTTAAGTCATTTTTTGAAGTGTTAAATCTTGATCAAGATTGATTATGCATATTTACTCCAAAGAGTTAGGAATCAGTGAGATGAGGACAAATACATAAATATTAAAGACTAAGCAAAGGTATAGAATAATGATCCAATGGCTAGCAGGCATTTGTATAGTTTGATCAACAATGAGCATTGATCATTATTGACCTTGTTGATCCATAAATACCAATGGAGCACATTAAGTCAACATTTTGAGAAGACATGAGATGAAGTCAAAATGACTGTGGTTTAACATTTGAGTTTGTAAATCTATGTGTTAAAGCTTAGACAAGATCGATGGTGTGAGATTGATCCTATGCTAAGATTCCATGAGATTTGAGAATTGTGTTTGAAGGTTAATTGTCACTGTTGCTATTCAAATATTTGAATTTAACACAGGAAAAACCAAAGCTCTATATTTTGACCATATCTTTTAATAGAAGATGAATTTGCTTATGCATTAAAAACAAAGTGGTAGAGGATATAGACAAAGAAGAAGAGGATTTACTAGATCCACTAGTAACTATTTCTAATACAACAAATTTTTAGGTCATAGGTTTTGGGAGTGTCTATAAAAACCTCATAGTAGAAACTCTAGGACTAAAAGTAGAAATCAAGTAGTCTAAGAAGAAGAAAAAATTGTGGGTTCTCCATCTCACATAGAAGAATCAGAATTTGGTGAATCCTTATTGATAATGAGGGTGTTGATAAAACCACCCAAGGAAAAATAACCAACCCAAAGAAAGACACTATTCAAGACAACTTACAAATCCCAAGGTAAGTGTTATAAATTGGTGATTGATTTAAGTATTATTGATAATTTCATGTCAGTAGAGATGGTATAAAACTTGGTTTAAAGAGAATGTCACATCCAACCCCATATAAGGTCACATGGCTTCAGAAAGCGTAACAAGTTCATTTGAATGAACAATGTTGGGTATATTTTTAGATTGGTGGATATAAAGACAAGGTTTTATTTGACATAATTATAATAGATGTATGCCATGTGCTCTTTGGGAGCAATGGAAATTTGATAGAAATATTACTCATGATGGAAGCAATAATGTTTACAACATGGATAAAGATGGCACAAGTCACATAGTGCTACCTCTAAAAGAAGTAAATGGACAAGGGATTGGTTCAAGTTTTATGATGGTGAGTGAGAAAGAGTTCTTGAATGATATGAATGAGGAAGAATTGGGTTTTGGAGTGGTAATCAGATAAAGATTGTTATAATATCCATCAAGTTGAATGAGTTACCTCAATAGGTACAAAACATATTGGAAGAATTTATTGATATTGTGGTGGATGAATTACCCAAAGAGTTACCACCTATTACAAGTATTAGTCACCATATTGACTTTGTACCAAGTGCAAGTTTACCAAAAAAAAATGCCTACAAGTTGACCCCTCAAGAGAATGTAGAAATTAAAAAGTAAATACAAGACCTCTTGGATAAAGGACTGATCAAAGAGAGCCTCAGCCCATGTGTAGTACCAGTTTTACTCGCGCCAAAGAAGGAGGGGGGTTGAATAACATTTTATTATAGATTCCTTCAAGTAAAGTATAGATTCCCTCTTCCAAAAATTAAATATCTAATGGATTGTTTGAGTGGTTCTAATTATTTATGTAAGATTGATCTCAAGAATGGTTATCATCATATAAGGATAAGGGAAGGAGATGAATGGAAGACTATTTTTAAGACTAATGAGGCACTACATGAGTGGCATGTTATGCCATTTGGTCTCACTAATTCCCTAAGTACATTCATGAGATTCATAAATGAAGTCTTAAATCCGTTCATTGATAATTTTTTTATTGTATATTTAGATTATATATTGATTTACAGCCTAAGCAAATAATAACATCTTTAGCATCTTGGAATGGTGATGTAAAAGTTACAAGAGGAGAGATTATTGATTAAAATTAAGAAGAGTTTGTTTATGAAGCCAAAGCTGGTGTATATTGGGTTTGTGATTTCCCAAGGTGTTTTTAAGATGGAAAAATATAAAGTGAAATCCATAATTTATTGGCCAAATCCCAAGACAACATATGAGGTGAGAAGTTTCCATGGATTAGCAAGCTTTTATAGGAAGTTGATCAAAAAATTTAGTGGGATTTCTATACCCATCATTGACACCATAAGAGGGGATAAAAATAGATTTATGTGGAATGATCTTACCAAGAAGAATTTTTAGTTTTTTAAGAAGAGAATTACAAAGCAACCTTTGTTAGCACTTCTTAACTTCAATAAGGTTTTTCAAGTTGAGTGTGACACAATTTGGGTGGCCATTGGAGTTGTCCTAAGTCAAGAAGACAGACCTATACCATACTTCAGTGAGAAGTTAAATGAAGCTAAGGAGAGATATTATGCCTATGATCTATAATTTTATGTTATGGTTCAAGCTTTAAGGAAGTAGAGGGACTATCTAATGCCAAAGGAGTTTGTCATATTCATAGAAAATCATGCACTTCAGTTCATAATCATTCAACCCAAGCTAAGTCAAAGGAACATGAAGTGGGTGGAGTATTTTCAATGCTTCATTTTTGTCATCAAGCACAAAAAGGGTCAAACCAACAAGGTAGCAGATGATTTAATCAGAAGGGATTTGCTCATAAGAGAAATTAAAATTGAGAGTGGGGAAATAAAGGCATTCAAAGAATTATATGAAACTGATTTAGATTCCAAGAAGCATATGAGGCTTGAAATCATCCAATTACTAGGAATAGAGAGCTTTGGATGGAGTATATGTTACATGATGGTTTGTTGTTTAAGGGAGTTCAACTTTGTGTGCCAAGGAGTTTCATGACAAAGAATTTGATCAAGGAAAAGCATTGTAGAAGTTTAGCAGGTCATTTTGATCTTGAAAAGACTTTGGCTCAGCTAAATAGTCATTATTATTAGCCTAAAATGCAAACATATGTAAGGACATTTATAAAAAGATGTAAAGTATGTTAATTTATCAAACAAAAGAGTACTAATTCAGGTTTTTCTCAACCCTTATCAATTGCAAATAGACCTTTGGACTCCATTAACATGAATTTTGTAATGGGGTTATGAAGAACTCAAAGAGGGCATGACTCCATTTTTATAATAGTGTACATATGGCCAAGGGTTTTCTTATAGAATGGATAGATGAAAACAATGATGGAGGTTAACGACTAAATGGATATGGCTTCTGATTATTAATTTAATCTAAAAATATTTACAATAAACTTTAAATAAGAATATTTTGATCCTCAATATTGCTTGAAGCACCAAAGGAGAGAATACATCTTTCTTTTGGACTCAAAGGCTTTCCTACGACTCTAGACTCAAAACTTACAATGAAGACTCAAATGACTCTAAAAATTAGAATGTCTTATGCCTTCCAAGTTTCTTTATTTATAGCATAAGATAAGGTCCTACCAAGAATCTTTTGTTTGGTGGTGTCTACTATTTTCTACTTTACAACCACGATATTCTTACTTTATGCACAAATCATAACTAAAGAGAAATGTTATTGGATACATTTGATGATGATGTGGATGTTAAAGGTGTAGGGTCCAACAATGATTTCACTTCGGTTAGGAGGTCATCTTCATTGATAAGATGGAATAAGCATATTATTTGGAACACATGATGTATTTTCTAATACCTCCCTTCATCATTATCTTCATATCATGAGATAATATAAAAGTAAGATTCCCACTCAAGCTTTCAGCGTATGATTATGTGGACAATAATGTCTTGACTGTGTTGTTCTTGTTCATGGATTATATGTGGGCTAAAATGTGTAATCCATCTATAAAGATAATCATGATGTCCTATTTAGATTTTGACTTTCCATGTCTAATTAGGTCTTTTCATTAAATCAAAGAATTATCTTATTAATATTCACTATTTAGACTGTAAATAGTGATTATTCCTTCACTTCGTTGTCGGTCTATTGATACATAGGCAGCTCTTGACATTTTTAAATCTATAGAGCCAATATGTGAGAAGAACAAATATCTGGGATGAAGACCTTCTCTCAAGACTTGTTCCTAGATCAAAATATTAAGATTAGAAAACTTCTAATTATAAATTCTAGTTTTATTGAAACCTATATAAGGTTGAAACATCAATGTAGTTGCAGGATTTTTGCTTAACCAATCTGCCAAATGATTTTTCTTGCCTTCAATATGTTTTATAGTATAATTAAATTGATTAAAGTATGCTTACCATCTGACATACCTACCTCTATCATCTTTCCTACCATGATCCTTTTCTTTAAAGGTTAAGAATCGAGAACAATGATTTTTGATAACAAAATGTGTCAAATGCATCTATATATAAAATAAATTATTCTGACTGTGGAACATGAAAGACATGAAGTTTTGTTACCTTTTCTTTAATTGTCTGGACAACTTTGTAATATTCTTTAGTCCAAGAATATTTTTTATTCTTTTTTAATAATTATTGAAGAATTATTCTATCATTGTCAGTGTTATCATAGAAGCTATTAAGATAATTAAAAAATATTAAGAAATCTTGAAGCTATTTTTTATCAAGAACATCAGGGAATTGAAGGACCTTTTCAATAATATGGGATTGCACCTATAATTTTCCATTCTTAAAAACAAGGCTAATAAATTTAAAATTGTCTTGGCACAACTGGGTTTTTTTACTTGATAGTATAATTCCTACATCTTTTGCAATATTATAAATTAAGTTATATGATTCAAATTTTATTCAAGTGTGTCGCTAAAAATTAGTATATCATCAATATATACACACACAAACTCATATGTACCTTTGAAGATTTCATCCATATGCGCTTGAAAGTATGTTGGTGAATTCATCAAATCAAATGGCATAACATTCCATTGATGATGTCCAAAAGAATAGATGAAATTAGTTTTGTACATCTTTAAGTTTCACCTGAATCTGATAAAATTTTGATTTATAGTTAAATTGTGAAAAATATTTACATTGAGAAACCTTCTATAGCAAATAAGATTTATCAAGAATAGGGTAAGGATATGGTTTTGTAATTTAATTCAGAGGTTTATAGTTAATTACCATTCTATTTTTTCCTCTTTTCTATTTTGAATGTTTATTCACCACAAAGGCATAACAAAAGAATGGTGAAATGGATGTTTTAATGAACTTGGCATTCCTCAATTCTTGAATAGCCTTTTCCATATCAGGATAATCTGAGGCTGGAATATGGATCTCTTTCCCAAGATTTATTAGTTTTCCTTATTTGATCCTTATTTCCATTTTAGGCATCTTCTTAGCCCAGAATAATTGAGGATTTGCAAAACAAATCTCATCTTATATCAATTTATGTATTTTGTGTATATCTTGATTAACTAGATGTACAAGTTGATGGTTCATGGTGGTAGGAAATTGCTCAGTAGTATAAGGAAGGCATGGAGCTATTATTATTTCACCATGAAGGGTGAAAATTACACTCTAAGAAGTAGATCTATAAGAAGAACATCTATCTATAAAGGATCCACCAAGGAGTATATCTACAGGGATATTATTATACTAGAAGATGTCACAATTGATTCTAAATCGACCTATTGAAGTAGATGATTGTTCTTGAAAATTAATTGATTCTGAATTTATCCTTTGAGATCTACCTCTTCCTCCTCATTGGCCTCTACCTCTACAACTTATGCCCCTTCCCTTGTTTCATTGAGTTTGCCTTCTCTAACTTCAAAGTATATTGGTAGCATTCTTCAAGTGTTATTGGGCTAACCAAGTTAAGTGCATCCTAAAGATTATACCTTAATCTATTGAGATATTTATCAATCTTCTCCACATCATCTTCTACATGTCCTAAACTGATTGTTAAATTGTAGAATTCCTTAGTATACTCCTTAACACTCATCTCTTTTTGCTTCAAATTTTATAATTTCTTAAAAATATTTGTATGATAGCCACTAAGTAAAAATTTGGCCTTCAATTTTAATACCATTTTGTCCTAAGATTTTATCTTAGTTTTACTCTTTTTTCTCCTTTCATCTTCTATGTAATACCACCAAAGGGTTTCATGTTCCTTTAATTTCGTGTAAGAAAATTTAACCTTATTTTCTTCTAGTACATTTTCATTGTCAAAATATTTGTCTAACTCTATAATCCAACCAATAAATTCCTCTCCATCTAGACTACCTGCATAAGTAGGAAGATCTATCTTTGGTTTAGACCCTTGTCCCATCACTACTTTTAGTAGTCTATCAATTCCTTTTTCCTTATGTTCTTCAACTTCTTCTTCCTCTTCTAGAGATTATAGTTCTTCTTCTCTATCATTATGTCCCCTATTATAATTAATATTCTTTGATTACCCTCTACTAGTGTAAGCCTTGCATCAAAACTTACCCTCGGGTTTCTCAATTCATCTAATATAGCATCTCCCATCTGGATACCTACTCTTCTACCTCCTCTTGAGTTTCTTTTGGGTGGAATTTTGACTTCCCAATAGAAGTAATCAATAAACACTCAATTCTCTCTTGATATAAAAGAGTATCACCTTATTTCAAGCCTCCTTCAGGTATACTACCTACTTTGATACCAATTTGATGCAGAGGGAAAGAGTTTAAACTTCAAAATCCAAGTTTCTTGTTATTAGCCTAGTTTCCTTATAGCCCTTCTTAGGTACAAAACTTGTAGGTTTGAACAATATACAAGAACAATTTTGAATACCTAGTAATCTATGCTTCACACAAACTTTTAGGTTTGAACTCTCAAGGGAAATCTATCAATTTCACAAGACTTCCTACAATCAGGTCTCCATAACCATAGTGATTGAGATTTTGATTTGAAATACTCCACACATGCCAATACTCTAGGAAACCTTTAAATTCAATTAAGGAACAATGAATAGAATATTTAGGTTTAATTTGGACTCTTGAGGAGGTTTTTAGAGTGCACAGATCTAATTTACTTATAAACCTTAGACATGGTTTTACACAGACCCAAGAGAGTGAAACTAAGGTTTTGAAACACAATTTATTATTTCAAGGGTTTTAACCACCATTTTAAGGTTTGTATGGTCTAGAGTCAATTGCATGAATTTATATAAATGCATAAAACAACACAAAGTGTCTCCAAAATATAAATTATCAGGTTGGCTATACATAGAATAACTAAATTCAAAATTGTCTAAGATGAGTTTTGAGAGTCTTCTTACTCCACACCTGAAAGGGATTATATATCACTTGAAGATGATCAAGAATCATATAATATTTCTCCACCAATCAAAAATATCAAATTAAGCTTGTACTTTATTGGCATTCATCAAATTGAACTCAGGCAAGGGAATTTTTATAATTGATTATATTCTATCTATATCTATTGATATGTCCTTTTCAAAAGTGACATTGACTAACAACTTGTCTATTATAACACCAAATATGCACTTATTTGGATTCAATTAAAATCCATATTATCTACATCTTTGCAATACTAATCCCAAATATTTGACACGATCTCCTTGATTCTTAGAAAATACTATAAGATCATCCATATAAATAATAATACATTTACCAATTAAATCCTTGAATGCAATGTCCATACATGATGAAATGTATCACTCATATTCATTAAACCAAAAGGCATTATCCTATATGCAAATGTCCCCCATCTTTTTTTGAAGGTTGTTTTGTTTTGGTGTTCGTTAGCCACCATCACTTGATTATAATTGGAATACCACCTTAAAATGACATCATTTGTGAACCATTCACTATTTTTAGTACTTCATCTAATGATGGTAGTGGGTAATTATCTTTATCTGAAGCTCAATTCAAATTCTTTAATTTCAAACACAAACATGTTTCTCCATTTTTTCAAACTGGAATAAGATTTATAACCCATGTGAAGTGCCTAACTAGAAAAATATCCTTTGTTGATAATAATTTTTGTGTTTCTTCAAAAATCAAAGGTTCTATCAAAGGATCCATATGCCTCTATCTCTTATGAAAAAGTTTAATCATGTTGTGACCAACATGCTAATTTTTCACTTAAATTGGGGACTCCTCTTTACAAACACAAAACCAAAGTTCCCAGACCCATTCTCTCTTTCTAGTAAGATTTTCATGAACTGATTCTTTGAAATCCCATGTCACCCTAGTTTTTTAGAGCATGTGTTATTTATAAGGACCAATTGATCTAACTTGCAAACCTCAAATTCTATGAGAGAAATAATGTCAAATCCCAATGATACTCCATGGTTAAGATAGGCTTCATTGATTTAAAGGTTTAATGTGATAAATTTTCAGGCTTGCCCTCAATTAGAAATTTTGAGAGTCTTAGTCCTATTCCTAGAGTATCAGATCCTAGAGTCTTACATGGCATTTCAAAACCTAGTTGGCACCCAAGTGAGTGGTTAATTCATCACATTTCTTTTGTCATTCACTTAGTCATTTTTTGCATTTTCTTATAAGTTCTTCCACGTGTTGAAATCTCGGTGTTATGTGAATTTAAGATATTCGACAAAAGAGTATTAAAATGTTTTACATGAGTAAGAGTTCCAAGTAAAAGATTCAAAGACCTCATGGAAATTATTCAACTTTCTAGGTCTTTGGATAAAATGTTCTAACTTGTTCCAAACAAAAGTTTTGAGCAAAAGTTATGAAAGTGGAGCTGGTAAAGACTAATTACAAACAAAAGTCATGAAGAAAATAGCTAATGCAATGAAGAATCACCCCATATCCTATGTCAAACGTGTTAGTCTCCCAGTTTTGATAAAGATCTCAAAGCCTAGGAGAGCTTGACATAATGAAGAAATGTCATGTAGTTGATTTCGAGGTAGTCAGTCCCCTTGGCCTAATAGATATGTCAGAACCTAGAAGAGATCGATGTACCACAACATGACATGTGTAATAACTAATCATTTTAGCAAGTGAACCACTAAAGGCCTCAAGATGGTCAAAATGAAGTACAGTTGGAATTACAAGGGCTAATCAGAAGAAACCACGCATCTTTAGTTGGTATCTCATACCTCCCAAGTGTATAATAGTGAAGTGCTAGGTTATGCTTAGGTTTTGACTATTGACAGAGGACCAGTAGATAGATGAAAAGTGGCACAAAGTGTGAGTTACCCAAGAATATTTAAGGATGAGGTGGTCATGTACTTGGGAGATTGATGAAGTGGAAAATTAAACCCCAATTGGACAATTTAAAATTCACATCACCTTTAATAGATCTCATAGTTAGTGTGTAATCACATGCTCCAAATTTAACTCAAGTTTTTAAAATAAAGTGGAAGATTAAGCCACCCACTCAAATTTGAATCCATGAAAAATGAGCCACCAACCACCATTAATGCAAGGGATTAATGTGGATTTCTATAAGTATCATCAGGAAATCTCATTGTCCATTATAGTGTTAGACCCCTAAATTTAGACTCCTTACTTTCTAATTCATCCTGGTGCATTCTATGCCTTCTCCTTTACCCAGATCTCTTCCAATGATTGTCATCTTGCTAAAATGGTCATTTCATCTTCAAATCCCAAAGTTGAGCTTAAATATAGAAATAATTATGTTCCCTAATGACTTGACCCAATCAAAGCATTACAATGAAGTATTCAAGGCCATCAACCAATTACTCAAGGAATCTGTAGCTCCAAGAATCTGAATGGAACCACTAGTGTTTGGCAAGGGTTATATAGGGTACTTAAACAAACAACTAGAAGGCTAGAAGGCTTAAAGCTTTTATAGACTACAGGGTATCTATAAGGCATATCTAGTTTATTAGTTTGCACCAAGCTATAGATATACTTTCAAACTAGATTAGGGCTAACACAATCAATCACATAAATGATGCAGGTATCTCTAGTGGATCTAACCATATTAAAGTAAGTGCCAAGACTAGACAACTGATTGCATACAAATTATCATAATAATAATGTTGAATAAAGAGAGCTAATAAGTAATGTGTAAAGTTAGAAGCAAAGGCACATTTAGGCCAAATTAAAGACATTTTAATCAATAAATAGGCTTTTAATCAAGGTTTTAAGAGCATGCCTAATCTAATTTTGAGCTATCTTTTTACTTTCAACACTATTGCTCTCTAACAATGCAATTTTCTAGTTTAGCAAGAGAGTGAATTGTTTATGC
This sequence comes from Torreya grandis, assembly GCA_037957365.1. Lineage (NCBI taxonomy): Eukaryota > Viridiplantae > Streptophyta > Pinopsida > Cupressales > Taxaceae > Torreya > Torreya grandis. The sequence goes on along the minus strand of JARHVA010000028.1, from coordinate 7,387,413 downwards.
AACTTGTATAGTTTGTTTTGAGCATGTAAGATCCTACTATGTAATGATAAATCTTTCCAATGCAAACATAACATATGATGGGAGATATTTCAAGCAATGAATATATTCTTAACCACATAAAAATGCATAAACTTTTAAAACCATCCTAGATAATGACCTAAATAAGCTGAATTACTAAAATAAATCAAACCCTATCATGTATACTATTTTAAAAAAATAGAAAATTTCACTTTACATATAAAATTTCCCTCATATCAAACTCAAAAGGAATGTGTAGAATTTCTACCAACCAATTATCCAAGCTAGGAAGCAAGATAGGAAGAGGATCAGGGTGTGCATGAGTTGAGTCCAAACCAAAATCTAAAAGTTGTGGAAGAGGTGAAGGAGAAGCTACCAATCTATGAAAGGCCAATGTAAGGAGCACAAAAATAAATGCAATGGAGTCTTGAGGGAACAAGGAAAAATCCTCAAGCTATAGTAACACTATAGAGATAAATGTGAATCATCAAGATAAGTTACAGTATGGTAGGGCATCCCCTATCACAATGAAAGCTAAGTTTGCCAAGCAAGAATCAAGAGAGATTCAAGAAGGTAGTTAAGATTTAAATGTTATTATCAAGTGGGAATATCAAAGAAAGAATGTAGGAGAGAGAGGCTCAAATGAATAATAAAAAGGCATATATCTTAACCCTATTCTGCCAAAAGACAAAAAACTAGCCATTTTTAGTCGTTTGGGCCCAAATAGGTTCCTTTTTCACATATTCTACCTAGGCCACAGCCTAGGCCATAGTTTTTGTGAAGGAAACATGTAGCCTAGGCTATAGATTTCCTCCCTAGTCCAAATCTTGGGTCAAAAGACCACCTAGGGTGTTCAACAAGTCTCTAAATGGGCTTTGAAAGGTGCCTAGAGAAGCTATCTAGCACATAAAATGTCTAAGATATGCTAAAGATGTATAAGGGATGAGAGTATGATGTAGGAAATGTCAAAAAAATTAGTAAATGCCTTGGAGAGTGATAACCAAGGTCCATAGTCTGAATGTGAGCTTATGTGTAATCATAGGGAGGAGTAGGGTCACAAAAAGTATAATTAAATATGCCCTCGTGGTACAAAAAGTCATTGTTCAAATGCAAAAGGAATGTTTTATAGTACCTATAAGCCACATAAAATTAAAATAAAGCAAGAAATAAAAAGATAAAAGTGAATATTACCTACACTTACCAAATAAGGATGGTGATAGAAGAAGTTGATGGCATGATCCACAGGTGAAAGTGAAAATGTTGTGTAAACCAAATCCAAATGTAGTTCTAGTTCCTACAAAGAAGGGACATAAGTGATATCAAATCAAATTGCACAATCCAAAATGACATTCACGAAGACATCATACCTAGTTTTCCCCCTATGAGAGATAAGGGTGAATTGGACATCCTCAAAAAATGAGAGAAAATCATGTATCACCTCAAAGAGGAAGAGTAACTTAGAAATAAATAAGGATGGCCCACACACCAATGAGTTAAGATATGGTTAAGAGTGAGAGAATAACTGCACATATCACGTGCCTAACTCATAGACATTGATCAAGGCACCAATGATTGTATCATACTCAATGGCATTATTCATCTCAATGGTAAAGTGGAAATTAATTACAATAAGCTCATGGCCCCACAAATCATTGATAACCCAAGCCACAATCATAGGTCATGGATTACCGTGACAGCTACCATCTGTTTGAATCACTATTGAGAGGTGCACCATGATGGGGGTTAAGGATGCAAGACTAGCAACTATGAAAAGGTTGTTAAGGTGTGGAGCTAAAAGCTTCACCAAATGAGTATTTTTGTAGGTTGCTGGTATTACATAGTTGTCAGCGTCGATCAGGAGTCGACTAGGAGATGCTGGCGTCGGTCATTAATCGGCCGACGTCGGTCACAGGCAAACAGGCAGGGACCGACGTCGATCACCTGTGCGTCCAGAATGCTATTTCTGTGGACAGAACAAAATGTTTGCATGGTAGGATTAAGTGATAGTCTTAAGTCTGCATCTCTATTTTAAGTATGACTATTTTGAGCCCTTGATTAGGAGGTGCATCTATTAGTTGTAATTGCATTGCTCATGAATCCTAATTCTATATAATAGGGATAATTTTTCATAGCTTATTGTACAAGTAAAATACATTTGTATATGTGAATCAATCCAGGTTGTTGGAGTTGATTGTAATTGAGAGAGAGAGAGAGCTCTTGAGGGAAAGAGATCTAGTAAGAGATCTATACATCTAAGAGAGATGTGGAAGAAAAAAAAGTTTATTCAATTGTATTCCTTCTGTAAAGAGTTTAATACAAGTTTTCAAGGTGGTTTCTTGAATCTCTTGTTCTTTGCTATTTCTGATTCTAGTTGCTTTCAATTCTAGTTTAATTCTGCATTTAATTGCTTTCACATAGTAATCAACATTGTTGGTTAATCCCCAACAAGTGGTATCAGAGCTCAGGTTGACTAACAAGTGTTTCAGATCTGGTTAGTGTGTATTGATTACAGGTTACTCACAGGGATTTTTGTTTGAGTGGGAGAAGCAATGGCAGAAGAAAGTAAACTGAGAATGGAGAAGTTCAATGGCAAGAATTATCAACATTGGAGAATGTAGATAGAGGATTATCTATATCAGAAAGATCTATACTTATCGTTAGGTGGGGTTTTAAAGAAGCCCAAAGACATGGATGATGAAGAATGAGAAGTTCTTGATAGAAAGGCTCTTGGATCTATAAGATTGAGTCTAGCATCTACTGTGATATCTAATTTATCACAGGCAAAGACAACGGTAGAGTTGATGACTACTTTAGCAAATTTATATAAAAAACCCTCAGTTTCAAATAAGGTATATCTTATGAAGCAGTTATTTAATTTGTGAATGCAGGAAGGTGGATCTGTATCTAATCATCTAAATGATTTCCATGGAATTGTAAATCAATTAAGTTAAGTCAAAATAGTGTTTGATGATGAAATTAAAGCTCTTTTAATATTATGTTATTTGCCTGAAAGCTGGCATAGCTTGGTAATGGCAGTTAGTAATACTGCATCTGCTTCAAATATTTTAAAAGTAGAGGATGTTGTTAGTGTAATCTTGAATGAACAAATTCATAGGAAAAGCATAGAGGAAATATCAGGAAATGCTTTAAGTTTTGAGAGCAAGGGAAGGCAAAAAGAGAAGAGCAAAGAAAGGGAGATCAAGGTCTAAGTCAAAGGTGAGAGGTAGATCCAAATCCAGAAATGGCAGGAAGTGACAATGTTAGAATTGTGGAAAGATAGGGCACATAAGCAAAGATTGTTGGTCAAAGCCAAAAGAAGACAATCAGCATGAAGGTAAAGAAGAAGCAAAAGTTGCAGGTATTGCACAAGATGCTCTTATATTCTCTTTGCATAATAATATAGAATCTTGGGTGTTAGATTTTGGTGCATCTTTTCATGCTACCCCTAATAGAGAATATTTTAGTGACTATGTCCATGAAGATTTTGGAATAGTTTTTTTAGGGGATGATGAGCCTTATAAAATTGTTGACAAAAAAAAAGTGTAGCTGAAAATGCAGAATGGCAACACATGGGTGTTGAGAGATGTCATGCATGTTCCCAGCTTGAAGAGGAATTTGATTTTTGCAAGAAAGTTAGGGGATGAGGGTTATATAGTAACTCTCACAGCTGAATCTTGGAAGGTGACCAAAGGTGCACTTGTATTGGCCAAAGGTAAGAGAGTAGGTACTCCCTATTTATGTAATTGTGTTACTAATAATTCTCTTTTTGTATTATCTACTTCAGATGTGGATGCAAAGTTGTGGCACTCTAGGCTCAGCCACATGACTGAGAAGGGAATGTCCATTCTTAAGTCAAAAGGTAAGCTTTCAGATTTGAAAAGCATAGATCTAGATTTTTGTGAGCACTGTGTTTTTGAGAAATAGAAGAGAGTGAGTTTTCTCAAGACTGGATCAACAAAGAAGAAGCACAAATTGTAGCTTGTTCATGCAGACGTGTGGAGACCACCTCAGGATGCTTCTATTGGAGGATCACAGTACTTTGTCTCTTTCATTGATGATGCTACAAGAAAGGTATGGGTCTATTTATTAATAAACAATCTGATGTTTTTTACATGTTTAAGATTTGGAAAGCTATGGTTGAGAATGAAACAGGTAAGAGATTGAAGTGCCTAAGATCTGACAATGGTGGTGAGTTCTGCAGCCAAAAATTCAACTGGTATTGTTATATGCATGGGATCCGCAGGCAAAGGACTATTCCAAGAACACCTCAGAAAATGGAGTTGCTGAAAGGATGAATAGAACAATCATGGAGCATACAAGGTGTATGAGATTGCATGCTGGTTTGCCCTTAGAGTTTTGAGCAGAAGTGGTGGATACTGCAGTGTACCTGATAAATAAAGGACCCTCTACAGCTCTAGATGGTGGAATTTCAGAAGAGGCATGGACAGGTAAAAAGGTAGATCTCTCATTTCTCAAAGTTTTTGGTTGTGAGGCCTTTATGCACATTGATAAGGAAAATAGAAAGAAGCTGGATGCTAAGTCTATGAGGTGCACATTTATTGGCTATGGCTTTGATGATTTTGGATTTAGGTTTTGGAATCTAAGAACTAACAAAATAATTAGGAGCCGTGATGTTGTTTCAATAAAAAAGTGATGTATAGTGATCAGCTCAAGAAGCTAAATCAATCTGGGCAGAGCAATAGAGAATTGGACGAGGTGACAGTCCAAAATGAGCTCGAGGGAAAAAATAATCACAGACAAGAAAACACAGAGACCGACATCGATCAGGCAAAAACTGACATCGGTAATACAGGAATCAATGTCAGTCATACAGTGACTGACGTCGGCCAGGCAGGAACTGACATCGGTCAAGTAGAACTAACATCAGCCAGTAACAGGCCTGGAAGTGACCGAGGTCGGTCACTGTCAGAGAATTTGGGTAGACAGTGTGTTGTGAATGAGTTTACATGCCCATTAGGAGGTCAGAAAGGGTAAGTAAACCTCCAATTCGATATTTCCCTTCATTATTCTATTTATTGCTTACTGATGGTGGAGAACCAGAGAGTTTTGATGAAGCAATACAGGTGGAATCCAAGATGCAGTGGGAGCTAGGCATGAATGAGGAGATTGATTCTTTGAGAGAGAACCAAACATGGGATTTGGTTGAGTTGCCAGCAGGAAAAAAGATACTGAAGAACAGATGGATCTATAGGTTGAAAGAAGGTGAGAATGGACAGATGAGATATAAGGCCAGGTTGGTAGTGAAAAGATTTGCACAGAAACCAAGTATTGATTTTGGTGAGATTTTTTCTCCTGTTGTTAAAATGACTTCTATACGGACTGTATTGTCTTTAGTTTCTATTGAGGATTTGCATCTTGAGTAGCTTGATGTTAAGACAGCGTTTCTTCATGGAGATTTGGATGAAGAAATATATATGGATCAGCCAAAAGGATTTGAGGTGAAAGGTAAGGAGAAGTTAGTGTGCAGATTGAAGAAAAGCTTGTATAGCCTCAAGTAAGCTCCTAGACAATGGTATCTGAGATTTGACATATTTATGACTGAGCATGGCTACATTAGATGTCAATCTGACCATTGTGTTTATTTTAAGAGATTGGATAATGGTATATATATTATTCTATTGTTGTATGTAGATGATATGTTGGTTGTAGGTTCACACATGCAGGATATCTCTGAGCTTAAGGTGAAATTAGCTCACACATTTGCCATGAAGGATTTGGGAGCAGCAAATAAAATCCTTGGCATGAGCATCAAGAGAGACAGGAAAAATCACAGGTTGATTTTGTCTCAAAAGGATTATGTGGACAAGGTGTTGAAACGGTTCAATATGCAGGATGCAAAACTGGTAAGCACACCTTTGGCTGGACATTTTTAATTGAGTAAAGAACAGTGTCCTAATTTACATGATGAGGTAGAGTACATGAGTAAAGTTCCATATGCTTCTACAGTAGGGAGTTTAATGTATGCAATGGTTTGTACTAGACCAGATATTGCCCAAGCAGTGGGAGTTGTTAGTAAGTATATGGCCAATCCAGGGAAGGAGCACTAGAAAGCAGTTCAGTGGATCCTTAGATATCTAAGAGGGACCAGCAGTAGGCATTTGTGCTATGGAGATTCAGATACTTCTCTACATGGTTATGTAGATTCAAATATGGCAGGTGATTTGGATGGCAGAAGAAGCACCACAGGATATGTTTTCACTGTTGGTGGAACGGCAGTAAACTGGATATCAAAGTTGTATAAGGTTGTTGCCTTGTCAACTACAGAAGCAGAATATATTGCAGTCACAGAGGCTAGCAAAGAGATGATATGGATGACATGGTTCATGGAAGAGTTTGGAAAGGAGCAAGAGAGTTGCAGACTATATAGTGATAGTCAGAGTGCAATCCATTTGGCTAAGAATTCAGCCTTTCATTCAAGAACAAAGCATATACATCTTAGGTACCACTTCATTAGACAGGTATTGGAGGATGGTGAGTTGAAGCTGGAGAAGATCCATACAGATAAGAATCCTGCAGATATGTTAACCAAGCCGGTTATAAAGGAGAAGTTGAATCTTCATTCAATTTTCATTGGTCTTCATGATTGAGTTTGAAGATGGAAGAGCTAAAAGATGTTGTTGTACAAGTATTGGTGCAGCTGTTTATCTCCAAGTGGGATATTGTTAAGGTGTGGAGCTAAAAGCTTCACCAAATGAGTATTTTTGTAGGTTGTTGGTATTACACAGTCACTGGCATCGGTCAGGAGTGACCGACGTCGGTGAGGAGTCGACTAGGAGATGCCGGCGTCGGTCATTAATCGACCGACGTCGGTCACAGGTAGATAGGCAGGGACCAACATCGGTCACCTGTGCGTCCAGAATGCTATTTTCGTGGACAAAACAGAATGTTTGCATGGTAGGATTAAGTGATAGTCTTAAGTCTGCATCTCTATTTTAAGTAAGACTATTTTGAGCCCTTGATTAGGAGGTGCATATATTGGTTGTAATTGCATTGCTCATGATCCCTAATTCTATATAATAGGGATAATTCTTCATAGCTTATTATACAAGTAGAATACATTTGTATATGTGAATCAATCCAGGTTGTTGGAGTTGATTGTAATTGAGAGAGAGATAGATCTTGAGGGAAAGAGATCTAGTAAGAGATCTATACATCTGAGAGAAGTGTGGAAGAAAAGAAGTTTCTTCAATTGTATTCCTTCTGTAAAGAGTTTAATACAAGTTTTCAAGGTGGTTTCTTGTATCTCTTGTTCTTTGCTATTTCTGATGCTAGTTGCTTTCAATTTTGGTTTAATTCTGTATTTAATTGCTTTCACATAGTAATCAACATTTTTGGTTGATCCCCAAGACTGCTACCATCTGTTTGAATCACTATTGAGAGGTGCACCATGATGGGGGTCAAGGATGCAAGGCTAACAACTATGAAAAGGTAATCTCAAAGCAAGGCAGGAAAAGTAAGTTGCACAAGGGAAATAAATAATTAACCCAAGTTATAACCAAAGTGGTTGACCAATACCGGCCATGGTAAGAGGTAAGGAAACTAGGAGGAAGTTCAAAGAAGATGAAGACCAATCAGCAAGACTAGAGCAAGCCCCAAACCACTACAGCTAGCTAACAACCCTACTACAACCATGAGAAAAAAGAGAGAGGAGTTAGAATGGATTGAATATAGAAAATTAGAGAAAAGACTAGCTAAAATAAGCATAGCAAGTAACTTATATCCCTAGGTGCCCACAAGATGGAGCACGGGCCTGGGAGGTCAATAGGGACCCAAAAAGGGTCCTCAAGACCAAAATAGGACCAAAGTGGGCCCAAATAAGCCTTAGATCAAGAAATAAAGATTTTCAATGTATTCATAATGTGTCAAACCCCCTAAGATAGAGGTTTCACAGTCTGGAACACAAAAAAGGGTAAAATACCTAAAAGGGTCCCACAAAAAGCAAGAAAAAGGGCTAAAAAGAGGAAAAAAGAGTAAAAAGTAAATCATTTTCACTCTTATTTTCCATCTGAGAAAGCCAAAGGAGAGGCTCCAAGTCATCAAAGCCCAAGTGGAGAGAACAAGGACATGGGATCATAACACAGACATACAAGATGGTCTAAGTAAGTCCTCTAATCAAAATTTATGCAAATTTTATTCATTTTTGAGGTTTTAGAGGCCCTAAATCCATTTTGACTAATTTTTAATGATTCGATAGAAAAATTAGGTAGAATAAGTAGTCAAAATGATGGGGTTGGCAAGATGAAAAATTTGGGTTAAATGGCAACTCAAACTATGCACCAGAGAGAAATGGGGAGCCCTAGGGCTCCCTAGGGGGCCATGGCCTTGCTGGGAAACATTATGGCCTGGGGAACTTCTAGGTTGTGGCTTTGCATAGAAAGCCATGGCCTAGGGTAGAGAGGCCCCAGGACAAGTTGCGAGGAGCCTGAAAGAGCTTAGGAAGGCTTGGAAGGGGCCAAATAGGAAAGAGGGGGGAATAAGCAAAGTAGATACAAATAGTTGTTTTTACTTGATTTTTCTCATTTCATGGATAATACACTAATCCATTTCCATGTTGCTCGATTGTGAAAACATGTAGAGGATCTAACATACTGGAGAATGGATAGCCTTCATAGGTTAGGGAGTAGGCAACATAAAGAGAAAGACTGTGTGAGGTGACCAATCGAGAGATAATCTTGTCATGGTTGGCTTAGGACGCAGATGCTCTACCTATTGAGGACCAGGATCATCTGCAGAGTGCAAGACTTTAGAGACTGATACATGTGCTTTCATTGCATTACTTTAAGGATTTGTTCAATATGTTAATGACCACATGGGTACATGAGAGACATGTATTCTAGCTATGGCCCAAGTTAGAGGTCATCATGAGCATTGAAGATGTTTATCGTCTCTACGAGGTAGAGCCTATGGGGAGAGAGATAGAGCTACTGTAGGTGTAAGATATAGCTGTAGCCAAACTCTACCTAGTGGGACCCCACCAAGAGCAAAAAATCCATGGAGTACAGATCACACATCTATCACCAGGGTACTAGCACTATGGATAGTGATAGTGCTCATGCACTATGGTTGGGAGGTTCTACACCGACCAGAGTATAGGGTGATTACCACTATGTTGAATAGGAGTTGTCCAATGACTAGAGGGAGGACATAGATATGCATTGGGCCAGTATATCATAGGTGGACTATATCAGTAGATAGATCACATCTGATACATAGGGTCAGGCAGATTAACATAGCCTATCCTACTCATGTCCTAGGCTTATGAGATGTTCCCATTGACATGGTTGAGGACACCATGAGGTAGTAATGTGTACCTTACATTAGATAAGGGCATTTCATGGGCCACATAGTTTTTAGATAAGGCTCAATCTATGTGGACCACCTTAGATTCAGATGTAGTGGGTAGCTACGTTCATGATCCATACAAATATGTGGTGTGGCCAAAGGATGGAGGGGTAGAGATCCATGTGGGATTGGATGAGTTTCAAGGTTAACAAGGGCCATACCATCATCTAGGGTGAAAGGCTTTGGTGATGCAAGAGAGATGGGCACAGCCTAGGCTAGCTGGGATTGAGCACGGGGGGTAGTTGAGATAGAGCGAGGGGGTAAGTGGTAGAGAGAGGCAGCCGTGATATGGACCATCACCACCAAGAGGATCACAACCTACTTGAGGACCATAGAGACCATTTTCATAACTAGGTAAGACAAGTGTATTTATTAGATAGCAATTTATCTTTGTACCCATTCTTAGTGAGATCTAATATGTGACTAACATATGTGTTGTGTGTGTAGGAGACCAGCCTAGTTGGACTAGACCCCAAGTGGACCTACTACTAAGGGAGATATTCCCTGATGTGGTGGTGACACCACTTATAAAATGGATACTACATCTACCATTAGGGGTAGATTCATACACTCACTTCTAGTGGGTGGTACACAAGCCTCACTCGAGCTGGCAAGGGCATAATACTGAATACCATAGCTAGAGGTAGAGTCAATATGGTATGAGGCAATCATGACATGGCATGAGACATCTTTAGCACATCACGAGATAGTCATAGCATGAGCTTAAACATGAATTGCTAGAACAGAGGCTGAGATCAATCAGTTGTGGCTTGAGCTAGCCTAAGAGTAGAATAAAGGAGTGGAAGTGTCTGGAGATAGAGTAGATTATTTGGCTAACCTAGAGCAAACTGTGGCTCAACTAGTCATGAGACAAAGATCAAGATCTCCAACAAAGGTATGGCTACCATAGATAGAGCTAGTCATAGGTTGACTAAGATAGTAGCATATGTATAATCATGCATGTGGTAATTTTAGGGATTATAATCCCAGGCTTAGAGGAAGACATGTGAAGTACCTAGATAAAAAATAGGTGTTTTTTGTGATATATATATAGTTGTTTCTCATTATTAGCACATATGTGTATATGATTTTTTGTGTGATGTGTACACCTCATTTGATATAGACAACTAGATACATGTGATTAGATAGTAGAGACTACTAATAAAGAACCCACGTGAACACACATATACAAGAAGCATGAAGTTTAGTGGTGTGAGAAGAGAGAAAAGGCTCACCTTACCACCATAGCCAAATTTCCTATAGGGAAACATAGGCCCTAGATTTGAAACATCTTAAGGTGGAACCCATTGATTGGGTGTCATAGGGGATCACCTTCAAGGGTCAAGAGATGATAAGCCCCATTCTCTAGAGAGGTAGTGATAACGAAGGGGCCAAACCACTTTTCCATGAGTTTTCCCTTCTTGCGATGCTCTTTGTCATAATTAAGGACTATATCACCTAAATTTAATAGACACAGGTGCATCAATTTCTTAAATTGGTGGCATTGATGGTGTTCATAAGCATGGTTGTGCTCAAGGGCATCGATACGTTGCTCATCTAGTTGTTCAAACTCAATGAGGCAAGTAGTGCATTCTTCCTTATCAAAGAGAGATCCAAATGTCTTAACCTACAATGAAGGGATTAAGACCTCTAAAGGAAGAATAGCCTCAAACCCATACATGAACGAGAATGGGGTTACCCCTATGGCCATTCAGAAGCTAGTCCAATAAGCCAAAAGGGTAGGATAGAGCATGAGATACCAGTTATGCTTAGACTAGGAAATAATATGGAGAAGCATATTATTCAAAGTTTTATTTAAAGATAGCTTACCCATTTCCCTGGGTGTAATGGGTAGAGGAGAATCAAAGCTTAAACTCAAAGCATTCAATGAGCTCACGCACCTTAGGGCTTTGAAATTCTAGGCCATTGTCCACCCAAATCATAGTGGGGACCCCAAACCTTCAAATAAGATAGTTCAAGATAAAATTGGCCACATTCTTTGTCATAAATAAGGACTATATCACCTAACTTGAATAGACACAAGTGCATCAATTTCTTAAATTGGTGGCATTAATGGTGTTCATAAGCATGGTTATGCTCAAGGGCATCGATACGTTGCTCATCTAGTTGTTCAAACTCAATGAGGCAAGTAATGCATTCTTCCTTATCAAAGAGATATCCAAGTGTCTTAACCTACAATGAAGGGATTAAGACCTCTAAAGGAAGAATAGCCTCAGACCCATACATGAACGAGAATGTGGTTACCCCTATGGCCATTCAGAAGCTAGTCCAATAAGCCAAAAGGGTAGGATAGAGCATGAGATACTAGTTATGCTTAGATTGGGAAATAATATGGAGAAGCATATTATTCAAATTTTCATTTAAAGATAGATTACCCATTTCCCTAAGGGAAATGGGTAGAGGAGAATCAGAGCTTAAACTCAAAGAGTTCAATGAGCTCACACATCTTAGGGCTTTGAAATCCTAGGCCATTGTCCACCCAAATCATACTGGGGACCCCAAACCTTCAAATAAGATATTTTAAGATAAACTTGGCCACAATCTTCCCACATGTGCTTCTAAGAGGCATGACCTCAACCCACTGCATGAAATAGTCAATGGCAGTGATAAACCAGTGATGGCCATTAGAAGAGGTAAGTTTGAACTCATTGACAAAGTTGAGATCCCAAATTGAGAAGGGTCAACGGACTAAAATTAAATGCAAGAGGCTTGTAGGGTCATTTATGGCATCTCTAATGACTTGGCACATCTTAAACTTCTTTGCATATTGGATAGCATCCTTAATAAGAGTGGGCCAATAGTAGCCCATCCTGATAATATGCTAACTAATGGATTTCCCTCTCAAGTGGCCATCACAAACACTCCCATGAGACTCCTCCAATATGAGAGGAGTATCATCGAGGATGAGGCACTACATCAACACACCATCTAGACCCCTCTTGAGCAAGTCACCACCTATGATAACATAGCGAGTGGAAAGCTTGCAGATCTGATAGTGTTCTTATGAAGGAGTGTCAATGGGATAAGATTGAGTCTCAAAGTAATGAAAATTTTCTCAATACCAATCTCACTTAAAGACCTCTATCTATTTAATAAAGTAGACCATCTCATTAGGAAAGACATCATCAACCAATTCTACACTAGGATTGGGCAGTGCTCACTTAGCAAGTTGCTCAGCTACTACCAAGCCCTTGGTGGCCTTTTGGTTAATAATATAGAGGTCTAACTCTTGAATAAGCATGATCCACCTTGTAATCCTTCAAGCAAGGTGTGTCTTGCCAAGTAGGTAGTAGAGTGGATCAGATTAGACAATCATGTTGGTGGTTTGGCCCAACATGTAATGTCTCAACTTATTCATAGTGAAGATGAGGGAGAGGCACTACCTCTCAAAAAGAGAGTAGTTGAGCTTAGGGCTAACTAATGTGTGAGAAATGTGGTAAACAACATTCTCTTTACCAGTGTCATCCTTTTAACATGGCATGCCCCTAATGGTAAGATCAGTGACATAGGTGTACAATATGAACTCACAACCTTTAATGGGTGCCATCAGGATGGAAGAATTATGAAGCATGTGCTTTAGTTCCTAAAAATTCACTTGTACTTTAGCAGAAAACAAAGATGGAGTGTTCATGTACAAGAGACATGGGAGGGGTATGGATTTATGAGCATACTCCTCAAGTCAACATCTAAGGAAGTTGAGCCATATAAGGAAGGACTATAACTAAATGAGTTTATGTGGGGGAGGAATCTCAAGGATGGCCTTGATCTTCTCAAGATCCACCTCAATTCCCCTTTACAAAATGAATAAGCCAATAAGCTTTCCAACATAAATGCTAAACATACACTTCTTGAGGTTAAGGCAAATGTGTTATTCTCTGAGACATTTAAATATAATCTTTAGGTCTCACACATGCTCATCCTACTTTTCGTATTTGCCGAGAATATCAACGACATATCACTCAACAATCTTGTGGATGAGGTCATGAAAAATGTGGGTCATAACACAATGATATATATCATTAGCATTCTTCAGACTAAAGGGCACGATAGCATAATATATGTTACCCCACATGGTAGTGAATGTCATTTTATGTTGATCTTTAGTTACAATTTCGATTTGGTTTTATTTAAAGAAACTATCTATGAGGGAAATGATCTCAAATCTAGAGGTGAAGTCTATAATCTAGTTGATCAAAGGAGTAGGAAAATTATCCTTTAGACAAGATATATTGAGATCTCAAAAGTTGATGAAATTTTGAACCACTCCATTCTTCTTGAGAATAAGGATAATGTTGGAAACCCATCAGGTATAGTCAAGCTTGGATGAAACCAACTCAAATGATTTTTTCAATCTTAGCCTTGACTAACTAGGAGACTTTAACCACCATTGGTTGTTGCTTTTGTTAATTTGGGTTGCGTTCCATAATCCATGATGAGGTTATGGATAATGATGTCAAGATCCATGCCCTTCATATCAGCATATTCCCAAGTGAATACATCCAAAAATTTACACAAAAAGGTGACCAAAACATCCCGTTCCTCTAAAGAAAGGCTAGCATTGATCTTGATGATTTTGACCTTGCTGAAGTGCCAAGGTTGACATCTACAAATCCTTCAACATCCATAGCATTGCCTTCCTTGGAACACTCACGTGCGGTAGGAAGCGATTGGTATAACACTTCAGGTTTAACCACCAAGACATTCACTAGGGGAATGTCATGGGTTGGGTTATCAGTGAGAGAGATCTCTAAACTTAAGCAATCAAGGGGATAATGATACTTATGGAAAGCCCACATGAGCTTGACATATGCCTTTCTCTCCTTGAATATGTTGTGTGCCATAACATGAATGAAATATCACTCGATATCAGACTCAGCTACTCAAGTGGTCTCAGTGGGATACTCATTAAGAGAACCTATACTTTTATGAAAAAAGTGAGACATGAGGGGAACCTCAATGTCCAAGGAGATATCTTGAAAGAGGTCTCCAAGAAGAGAAGAGTTGGCCTGACATCATGGAGTATAAAAGGGAGTCAGTCGTCATGTGTTGGACTTTAAAGGAATGAATGATGATTGATACTCAGTTGGATCACAACATTCATCCTTGAGAAAATGAGACTCAAAAATAGGGGGTGTGTGGCAATCCACAAAGCCCTGTGAGGAGACATCTAAAGCCTCACCTAAGGGATTTATCTTTATGTAAAATAATGCCCAGGATTTTGGGTCAACCTCCATGATATGAACCTCACCTTTATTCACAAACTGAACCATGAAAAATGTGTTTGACATGACGTATTACATGGTAGTGGTCCAAGGATGGCCAAGAATCATATTGTATGAAAAATTCAAGTCTAACACACAAAACTCAATCCTAACTATCTTGGGGCCAAACTTGACCCGAAGCTTCACATTCCCCACTGGTATAAATGTGTCACTGTTAAAACCAACATAGTTATGGCGAGAATTAGAGAGATTCTTTTGACTAATCCCAAGCTCATTGAATATATGCAAGGGCAAGATATTCAACATAGCTCTTTTATTAACAATGTATCTCTTGACATGATAATCATCAATTAAGGTCTTAATATAGAGAGGGAACTGAGCCCCCTTAGAAAAAATTGAATTGTTTGGCAAAGAGGTAGGGTCGAAAGATAAGACGAGAGGGTGAGGGTACTTGGATGTGTCAGAGTTAAATAAAAATTCAACATCATCCCATAAAGGACCCTCATGAGAGAGACTAATCTCATCAAATATAAGGCCCCTTTGCTCAAGGTAAAGGTGAAGAAGGTCCCAAATGGAGATCCCAATTGAGAGGCCCTATAACTACTCTATGATGGAGTAAGGACATTGTCTAGCTTTGGGAGAGATGTTATGCTAAAATTCAAATCTAACTTTGGTATTCTCTATCCTTGTACGCTAGAGAGGAGGCCCCACACCACTAATCTCTCCAATAGGTTCGATAGCCTGACTTGAGTGTGTGTTGACAAAGCACTCATACTTAGTAGAGGTTGTGTCAATAGCAGAAATGACCTTGTTATTCTTGTGTTTGGCCTTCCCCCTCATGTTAGCCTAGGAATAGGATTCAAAAGAGGTAGAAGAGCAAGAAGGGGAATGAGGGGAATTGGACTTTGATTTCTTCTTTATCTTCTTCTTCTCCTTATCATATTAGGTAGAGCCTCCTTGAAAATAGTTAGGTTCATCAAGTAGAGAACTTTGAGATGGAAGTAAGGCTTGTGCACTAGACTTTTTGAGTAGCAAAATTGGCATCATTATGCCCCTTCATTTGATGGAAATTGTAAAACTTGGTAGGGTCATAAGGGAACATCATTCATTATTTTGTTGTGCTTTAGTCAAAATCCTTCTTTTGAGATGACCTCTTGCTCAAAGCATTCACCTCATGGATGTCCTTCTTATCCCATTGTCAGTCATGTTGTGGTTGCAATTGCATGACAAGGATGACTTTTGGGTTGGCACAGGCCACATGCTTGCACATACCACAAAGAATTTTATCTTCAAACACTCTGATCTTCAAACACTCATTAATAGCTTCATCATACAAGTTGGGCTCATGCTTGAGGACCTCAAGGTGAACCTCAATGCTCATGTGAACATGTCATTAAGTTGATCATCCAAG
The DNA here is from genome assembly GCA_037957365.1 of Torreya grandis. Taxonomy (NCBI): domain Eukaryota; kingdom Viridiplantae; phylum Streptophyta; class Pinopsida; order Cupressales; family Taxaceae; genus Torreya; species Torreya grandis. Next base: position 7,371,378 of record JARHVA010000028.1, on the reverse strand, counting down.
AAACTTGTTCTATATGTATGGATGGTTGAATGCCACCTATGCACAAAATCAAAGTTTGACTCACCCTTGGCCTCTACCATGCAGGTGAGCAATTGGATGTCAAGGTTGAATGGTCTAGAGATATCAAAGTACTGGAGCAAGTCATATAGCATGTGTTAAAAACTAGAGAGAATCTAGAGGTAGATTTTAAAACCAAATAAGAGATTCGGCTCACAAAGAATGAGTGAAAATATTCAACATCATGCCTTCATCATATACCCAATCGATACACACCATCATGAATGTTGTAATATGTTCCATGGGACTAGAGCCCCAAGTCCCATTGAACTTAGGTACTTCACATATGAGTAAGAAGGGGAATAGCACATAGCCAATGGTCTAGAAGATTCATATAGATATCCTCATAATCATGGTTGATAGCAATTTGGTGATGATATCTAGGAGGGGGCTCATAATGGTGATAATGTTGCCTATAACAATAGACATCATCATAACCATGATTGCAGAGAGGATGATGCTAAGGCAGCTCCTAATATGGGAGATTCTCATGTCGAAAATCATCATTACCATGGGGTGGGGAATGACCATAGGAAGGATATTGTTCCCCATGGAGATATGGGATGATGTGGCATACTCATGGAAATGGTCATGATGACCTAAGTTTCTATGATGTTATTCATGTACCATCAGACGAGGGTCAACCTGAGGGTGTTGATGCTTGGGATAAGCATCCCAAGGATATCTAGTCCACAAGTGGTGATCTAAATTAGCATGCTCATTTGAAACTCTGAAGGAAGGGATAGGAGGATGGGAGGATTCCTCATGAGGAACATGCCTTGCTGAGTTGGAATACCTATGACCCACAACATGAACATGAGGGGGTTCTTCTTGTAGAGTCTATTGTTGAGAAAGAGGTGGAGAAATCATGTGATAATTGGTCAAGGCACTAAAAATTAAATGTGTGCAAGCTTTGTCTTTAGAGGAAGCATGCCACCTAATACTAGGGGGGAAGGGTGTACTTTATTCACCTAAAGGTGCCTACAGCAATCATCAATGATTACACATAGTTCATCAGGTCTTAGTCATGCAAGGGGATCCTCATCACCTCAAATGGGTGAATGACTCATGGCATAAGGTTGAGGGGATACATCCTCAAATTAATGAAGCTCAGACTAGTGAAAAGGGGACCGAATCCATTATTTATAGACCTACCAATCTTGTTCCCTTTCAAATGGGAGAGTACCTATGTCACCATGTTGGGTTGAGGGAACCTCTTGGATCCTATAGTGTCTATGGGATTCCATTGTAGCCTTAGCCTACTCATGAGTGAGCTCAAGGATGATGCCCTCAATCTAATGGGATTGGAATCCCAATGGTGGGAGGTCGGCCATGGATGCAATGAAATAAGAGAAACACAAGAGATAAAAAAAGGCAAAAGATAGAGAAAAAATAGAGAGAATGACACAAAACCAAAGCAAGAGAAAACAACTAAGGCAAGATTCAAAAGACATCTAAAAGTAAAGCTTAATATCTAATAGAGAGTAGTTGGTGAAGAGAGAGTTAAATGAGATAGAACTAGTGTGAGACCATATATGAAGTCCCACTAGGCATGCCAAAATGTAGCTCCAAGAATCTAAACGAAATTGCTAGTGTTTGTCAGCGGGTACACAGGGTACTTAAATAAACAACTATAATGCTAGAAGACTCAAAGCTTCCATAAGCTATAGGAGATCTATAGTGGCTATCCAGTTTTCCATCTTGCACTAACCTATAAATAGACTTGTAATCTAGGTTAGGGATAGCATGATCAAGTGCACAAAAGATGCATTTATCTCTAGTGGATCTAAACACAGTAAAGCAACTAAGACTAGAAAATTGATTGCATACAAATTACAAAAATAAAAATGTTGAATAAAGAGAGCTAACAAGTAATGCATAAACTTAGAAGTAAAGGAACTTTCAGGCCAAATGAAAAATGTTTTAAGTAATAAAGACATTTTCAATAAAGGGTTCAAGAGCATGCCTAATCTAAGTTTGAGTTATCTCTTTACTTTCAACACTATTGTTCTTTAACAATGCAATTTTCTAGTTTAGCAAGGGAGTGAGTTGTTTATGCAACTTGTATAGTTTGTTTGAGCATGAGAATACTACTATGTAATAATAAATGTTTCTAATGCAATCATAACATATGATGGGATATATTTCAAGAAATGAATATATTCTTAGCCACATACAAATGCATAAACTTTAGAAACTATCTTATATAATGTCCTAAAAAAGCTAAATCACTAAAACAAATCAAACCCTAGCATGTATACTACTAAAAACAAACAAGAATTTCACATTGAATAAAAAAGTGTCCTCATATCAAACTCAAAAGGAATGTGCAAACTTTCTACCAACCAATTATCCAAGCTAGGAAGTAAGAGAGGAAGAGGATAGGCTGTGTGTGAGCTAAGTCCCGATCAAAAGCCAAAAGTTGTGGAAGAGGTGAAGGAAAAGCTACCAGTATGTGAGAGATCCAATGCAAAGAACACAAGAACATGTGAAATTGAGTCTCAAGGGAACAATTATCAATCCTCAAGCTTTAGGAAACTATAGAGAGTAATATGAATCACCAAGATAAGTTGTAGTATGGTAGGGGATCCCCTATCACAATGAAAGGTAAGTGTGCCAAGCAAGAAGCAAGAGAGATTAAAGAAGGCAACCAAGATTTGAATGTGATAATCAAGTGCAAAGATCAAAGAAATAATTTAGGAGAGAGAGGCTCAACTGAATGATAAAAAGGCATATATCTCAACCCTAATCTTCCAAAAGACCAAAAACTAGCCATTTTTTACCATTTGGGCCCAAACAAGGACCTTTTTCACATGTTCTACCTAGGTCAAGGATTTTTTGTATGAAAAATGCAGCCTAGGCCATGGGTTTCCTCCCTAAGCTGAGGCATGGGTCAAAATGCCACCTAGGGTGGTCAACAGCCTCTGAACAGGCCATAGGAGATGCCTAGAGACCTTGTCTGGCACGTAAAAAATTTGAGATGTGTTAAGGATGTATAGGGGATGAGAATATGATGTGGTAAATGTCAAAGCAAGTGGTAGATGCCTCAGAGTATTATAACTAGGGTTGGTAGTCTGAATATGAGCCGATGTGTAATCATAGGGAGGATTAGGGTCATGAGAAGTATGATTATAGAATCAACTACTGATGATGATGATCAAGCTAAATTTGAAGACACCCTGCAGGCATATGAGAAGTGTAGCCTACATAGGTTCATGGCTAAGCTTAAAGTGTTCCCCTATGCTAACTTGTTCATCAAGCTACTCCTCATCACCATGTGGGTACAATATGTCAACCATGATTGGGTCTACTTAGCCAACTCTCTGCATCAGATTGACAACATCTCAAGAATCACCTACAAAGCCTATTACAATCTCTTAGAGTTCACCCTTTTGTATGATTTGGTAGTGGTGTAGAATTAGACTAACATCTTCCAAATCTATAACATCTTAAGGGACTCAGTTGAGAACCCAAATGCCAAGTGGATGAACAGGGAGGACATCAATGCATATATGGTCCACATTCAAGGAGGAGGTTCGGGTTGGTATGATTCTCTTGAACCAATTATTTGGGGCCCAAGATTGCCTACACATCAACATATTATGGGTGCCTTTACTTCACAATATTTTAGATGGCTCCTAAGTCCCTGACCTAGGATGGGTGGTCAATTTCAACATGGTCAAGGCCATAGCAGATGTTTAGAAAGGTGGAAAATTATACATGATGAGTTATCTCACAGATGTAGTTTACAGGACACTCACTTTCAAGAAATCTATTTTTTTGTGTGGGTTCCCAGAGGCTCAGTGGTTCATGTAGTTTTTGACAAGCTATATGGCCACCAATACAAAAATAACATTTGGAATATATGTGATTATTTCTACCCAGTGGTATACAATGATATCAGTGAGGCCCCTAGGCCTCAACTATCAAAGAAAATTAGAGACTCACTAGCTCCCATCGAAGACTCTTTGTATTTCTAGGAGGATACCATCATTCGAGTCATAGGGACTAATAGGGAGTCCATATTTTTGCCATAACACATCTTGGATTGCCTTGCAGAGATGGAAATCACTTACCAACTGGTGGATGGTGTTTTTATATGTTGTATTAGTTGTTATTAGAAGCCCTTCCCACCTTTTTTGATATCATCAAGGACCATGTGTACCACTCTTTCCCTCCCCTATAGAAGATGGAAATGGGTCCAGACTCTTTAGCCTTGGTGAGATCCAAACCATGAGACTAGGACTTATGGGGCATGATCCAAGCCCATTTGGATAAGAACTCGACTCGCCTCAACCTCAATTATAACCACCATCTAGCAGATGTCAATGAGTTATGTTTGAATGTGGAAGATGACCACAAGGTTCTCATGCAGATTAAGTCTAATGAGAAGGATAAGGGTAAGAAGGCTCATCCCAAACCATCTTTAACCCCCTATGCATTTGCTCAACCTTCATAAGATGTCACCCTGACTCGCCCTACAGTTTATAGGAGAATACTATAATGGATCCCACCACCTTCTTCCTTGTGAGCAACAAATCCTCATGTCATGGCTACACCTCCTCCACCTCCAATTACCTAGGAAACATTCCCTTAGCTAGGTTAAACATGTGTGACTCTATGATAAGCAACCCAAGCTTAGGAAACTTCCCAATAGGCACTTTGAACCTAGGACACCTAGGCCCTGAGGTTTGATATCAACAGTAGCCTAGAAATAAGCTCAAAGTGGGACTAATAATAGGCACCAATGCAAGTTCCTCCCCTCACTCCCTCCACTTTTTAGTAGACCCTCATGGTGCCACTCAATTCCTTGCCCCTTCTACAAAGCATTGGGCTAGTACCTCCTCACTTCCCTATTGCATCCCCTCCACTTTTCACCTAAGCACCGATGGTCACAGCCATTGCTAGCATCCTCCCTTCTTAGTTTCCATTTGCCCAATCCATTCCACAAATTGGAAATTTCTAGATGCCCCTACTAGCCATTTCTCATATTCAAGTGCAGGTGAATGCCCCATCTTCTCCAAATTTTCTAGTTGTGATATGAGTGGGTGAACCCATGTGTACATCTCCAATGATTGGGACCATCTAGTGATTCCTCCAATGACTCAACAACTCCAAATATTGGCCCCCATGGCCTTCACTACCTTTTTTCCTTCTATACTAATGACTAGACCTGACCTAGGCAAAATACTAAGGAAAAAGCATAAGGTAGTTCATGTTTGGCCTTTCATACAAGTACTAGTTGCACCGATTCCACCTCATCTACCAGTTTTTAAGACTTATCTAACACCAACCCTAGTGTCTCCTCTCATCACTCCCTATCCACATTTTTCCATCACCCTAGGACCTAGGGTTTAGCTTTAATATATTAATCTCTTCCCTTTGGTTGAATACTCTTTTTCCAAGAATCGTTTCCCTTTAAATGGGCATGACCCAAGGTCACTAGCAAGCATAGATGTTTTCCTAGGCCTCTCCATCTGTCTTACCTCCATATGCCCCTATGTCTCCTCCTCCATTTCTTTCATCATTCACACCTTTTGCTTCCTCCAAACACCTTCCACCTATCACTACCATCTTCGCCACCCCACCAACACCTCCTAATACATGGGGAATTATCCCAGTATCACAGGTGCTAGAGATGACAATGTAAGGTGACCCTGATGTGCAATGGGATTTCAACTACACCATGGAGAGTATGAAGAGGATCCTCGCATACAAATTCATCTAAAAGGGGAACCTTATGGTTTGACAGACCCAATAGAGCTTGTTTTGTCTCACCAAAATGAGGACTCCCATGGGAAAAGAAAAGATAGTGTAAGACTCACTCTTAATTCTATGAGCAACCCAGGACATATTAGAGAAACTTCTTGAGGACATGTAGAGCCAAATATGAACTTTAAAGGCACAACTAAAGACCTCATTATCTACTAGCCTAATTCCCTCCTACAACTTTTCTCAACTCTGGGAAAGGTGGTAGGGACTATGGTGGAGACCCAGGTGCTCATCTAGCAGATCTAGGCCTATTTGGAGAGGCTCATTGTGATTGAAGGAAAGCATATGAAGTTGATGATTGTGTCAATAAGAGCATGTTACTAGAGTTAACATTGATGTCCACTTCAGATTTAGGCTCATATCAGAGTGCATTAGGAACATGAATACCATTATAGAGGAGTGGCTTACTTTATAGCCAAACTTAATGAGACCCATGGCATATGGAAAAAAGAAGCTATTGGATTACTTCAAAGAAGTCAAAATCTTGGTGCTTTTCCACTTGGATGACACTCTACTGGATAGGGTGAATTTGGAGTCCACCTTTGTCACTTTGACTAGGTTATGAGAAGAAAGGTGGCCAAGATGAACAAAGAGAGAGCTAAGACAGTTCCTTAGCTCTCAACCTAATCCACAGTGAGCATCAGCCAAGTGTCCAAATTCCATGTGTCTATGGAGGCTCCCCTCTAAGTATACCAAAGACTTGTGTCCCACATAGAGATGATCTTCAAAGATCCTATAATGAACCTCACCCAGCTAGATCGTAAGTTAGAACATGTGGTATCCGTGTTGGAAACTAAAGAAGCAAAGTCAAAGCAATTTGGGAGATGGTTCATCTATTACACCTTTATGTATTGGTTGAGTGGTCCCCTATGGATCTTTTGAGATGATTGAAGGGTATTTTATCCCTTTTTTAATTATACAGTTGTAACTACATGGGTGGCCATCATGGCCTAGGATGGGAATCTCATGCTATTTGTGGGAAAATCTCATCCTTACCTATAAATGTAAAGGCCATCCCATAAGGTTATATGTTGGCCCCCATTCCTAATGTATTACCATATATGTTTACATTGATCCTCTTACCCAACACTAATCAAAATATCCCAATGCTTTAGCCACTCCCCAAAACAAACCAACTCCTACTGAATCATGCTACACCAAATCAACATTTGGGTTTTATTAACCCAGGGAACCATAAGATGACTCCTCAATTGCAAAACTAGGACATGTTGGTAGTAGGTAACAATACCCAAACCGTACCCCAAGAGTCTAAAAAGAATGATTTGGATGTTATTTAGTGCATGGTATAAAAACTCGGTAATGAATTCCTTGTACTACAAAGGCAAATGACCAACACAATGTGGAGAGTTCCAGTAACAACATCACATATCAAAGACTAGACAAGAACTACAACCATCCCCATAATCCACTGGAACCCTTGCCTAATAGGTTAACACAAGTTAATATCTTTGAAATAGCCATACCTAACTGGTGTTAAGTGCATAGTAGGTAGCCCATGGAGAACTTAACTATACAGAGTTTTATTGTGCCTTTTAGATCTTCTAAAATGAAATGGAAGAGTAAGAAGTGCTCTCCAATCATCCAATGCAGGTAAAACCCCTAGTATTTCCATGGTGTTGGAAACCATGGAATTCTCTATCCAAGAATAAAATGAGTCAAAAGAGTGTTATGTACCTAGGGATATGATATATTAATGTATATGGGTTGATGGAGATGCCGACATGTGGCACACTATGTTATTTATATGGGTACAATATATTAGGATAATGGAATAACTTGTGGAATTAGTACATTGGGTAATGGTCAGCCTACATTGGGATTAGGAGGTTACCCATCTATGGGTTAGATAGATGTCTATATATAGGAAATGATTATCATCGTAAAGATATCAAGTAAGCATTGAGTCTTCTATTATAAGAGGATATTGGAGGTTGTCCCCTCAAAGAGATAGTGTGGAGTTATTCCTTCCTAAAGAAATATTATATGGTGTTGCCCTACCTTAAGGGTATTTTTGCATATATTGAATATCAAGATCATATCAAGTGGTATCAGAGCTTTGATTTGGGAAATTTGTGTGGATCGAAACCCTAGCTTTTTTGCATCATCAATAACTTTTGATTGGTTACAAATTTTTCCATAAATTTTTTACTGGATATGGAGAATATTTTAAATAAGTCACAGTACAAAAATAGAGATCTTTTGATTAATTTTGAGAGAGTTATTGATATTTTAGGGTTTATAATAATTTTATTATATCTTCCAAAATATAAGAAATTTTTTTTATAAATTTGTATTGGAGCTGTAAGAAGATATAAGAGAAGCACAATAAAAAATTTAGAATTTTTGGAGTAGTTTTGAGTTATTTGTTTTGATTTTATGGTTTTTCATATATTTAATATACAGGTCAAAATTTGTGACATTTTTTCACAAAATATTGACTGAGGTTCCAATATCATAAGAGGAAGATACTGTAAAAATTTGGGACTTTTTGGATCATTTTTGTATGAGTTATTGATATTTTAGGGTTTCATGAACCTTAAATTTCTTTTTGTGGATCATGAAGTTGCAAAAATTTTCAAGGGAAAATGATGTTGATGCTAAAGAATGGTGGCTCATTTTTAAGGAGAACAATACTAAGACCATTTTATGGAAAATAGAATTATCTCTTTCTTTTTCTGGGCCTACACAACATTGGTGGTTTAATCAATTGAGCTTTGCGCAAAAGTATTCTTCATGGGAAGCAATGGAACAAACCTTCCTAGATCGATGGGATATAAAAGAAAAAGAGGATGTAGAAGAGGAAAAAAAATGATGATAAAGAAGAAGAAGAAGAAGAGAAGGGTTCAAATAATTTGGCTCCAAAGAAATCTGAGTCAATTTTTCAATTTCATGGATGCATTTAAAAGAAGGTGGTTGTGTCCATAAACCCTACCAGCAAGTATAACTTCATTAACATGAATGTGGCCAAGAATCTACATGTTCAAGAAAATAATATCAAGGAGGTTCAAGTAGATAGTAATAATATTTCAATGTTTGCAGATTTGAAGTTCATTATGAAAAAATATGTTTTGCATTCAGATTTTTATGCTTTGGATATGGATGATGTGGATATAGTTCTTGGATATCCATGCTTAGAGACTTTGGGAACAATGAATATTAATGTTTAGAAAAATTTCATGAAGTTTTGGTATAGGAAAAATAAGATCATTTTATAAAATATCATAGTGAAAAAGGCACCAATAATAATCCAGGTAGATCATGAGGATGAGATTGAAATAGGTGATGAAGATCATGATGAAGATTCAGATGATATAGATAAAGACACACTAAAAATGAACACTTCATCTACTAAAGAGATAAAGAAGGAAAAGGTGGAAGAGGTATAAGCAAAGGTGGATAAGGTCAAAGTATTGGAAAAGGTTGAGGTATATAGACACCCACATCATCATGAGAAGAAACAATCATGGAACCAGGAGAGGAAGTGTCATAACAACAATCATTTTATCTATATAAGAAATAAAATTTCCAATCATTATAGATATTCATGGAATCCAAATAAAAAATACTATGGCACATGGAATGAATGGATAAATCACTATGACTATGCATGGAAGAATACCTACTATGGTCATGGTTGGAATCAAAGTAGCACAGTGAAATATGGTACATGGAATAAAAAGAGGAATAATTATGCTTAGACACCAAAGCAGTATAATTATGATCATAAACAAAATTAAAGGAGCACAATGGAATTTGAAAACAAGCTTGGAGAGCTATCACCTACCAAGATCACATATGGATGGATCGATGATCGAGAATGGAGACAAGTGTGTAATGATTTGAAGCACACTTATTATTTGGTTTCTTCTTATGTTTTGGGGATGAAACATGTCAAGGAGGGAAGTAATTCTATGTACCTAGGGATATGATATATTAATGTATATGGGTTGATGGAGATGTTGACATGTGGCACACATCCACTTAGTTAGTTATATGGTTACAATATATTAGGATAATGGAGTAACCTGTGGAATTAGTACATTGGGTAAGGGTCGGCCTACATTGGGATTGGGAGGTTACCTATCCATGGGTTAGATAGATGTCTATATATAGGAGATGATTATCATGGTAAAGATATGAAGTAAGCATTGAGTCTTCTATTGTAAGAGGATATTGGAGGTTGTCCCCTCGAAGAGACATTGTGGAGTTATTCCTTCCTAAAGGAATATTATATGGTGTTGCCCTACCTTAAGGGTATTTTTGTATATATTGAATATCAAGATCATATCAAAGAGGGAATTAGTGAGCTTCAACAATTCAAATAGTTCTAAAGGAGTGACTATGCCCTTAGGAATTGGCAAGCCCAACAACCCTTCACTACCTCGACTCCCCCAAATAATGATGCAACCCCACCTGACAAAAATGATAGGAATGAACCACCACCTCCAAAACCTCAAGAACCTAAAGCTCTTGTGGAAGCCCCATAGGTCAAAAACAAAGGAGGTTAAAATATAATAAAGGACATGAAGAAGATCAAAGCCAACATCGTGTTTTATGAACTTGCTCAAATCACCAAGCAATGTGATCTTCTACTAAAGTCCCTCATTGAGAAGCTAACTCAACCAACCCATCCAAAACCAAAAGCAACCTGTATCAATATGCTCATTCACAAGAATAAGATGGGAGTGCCTCCCTTCCTCTTGACCATCAGATTGTTTGGTAAAAACATACATAATTTCTTGGTGGATTTAGGATCCTCAACCAACATAATGTCAATAGGCATCTACAAGAAGTTAGGGTTAATCCATATCAAGTCAGATAAGGTAGTGGTTTAACTACAAAAATATGAGATCAAAGTGGTATGTGAGCTTCTGAATGTCCACATACAATGGGAATATGAGCCTAGGATTCAACATTTCATATACATCCAAATAGTAGAGATTTTTTAGGCTTATGGCATGTTCCTCAATAAAGATTGGTCTAAATCCCTAAATGGGTATATGGCCACAGATTTATCTCATATATGACTATCATGGAGAGGTGTAGCTACTCAAATCATAGTAGATTGAGAGCCCCACATGAAACACATGATAACTGAGTATAATGACATCAATGAGAAAGTTAATTTGACATCCTCAGACCTAAGAATTTATATGGTAAGTATAAAACCAACCAAAGATATAGATGATTGTCAACCAAATTTATTAGTCCAACGGTCTCTCTATGTAGATAGGGCCCATTCTAAACAAGGTAGTGGGGTCAATGTTTTTCTAATAGATCCCTGAGGGAAGAAACACCTAGCATCATATAGACTAAAGTTACCCTACATAAATAATATAGTAGAGTAAAAATTGGTAAACCTAAGATTGAAATTTGTGTTGAAACACAAGGCAAATAAACTAGGAGTATTTAATGACTCTGAGCTAATAGTCAACCAAATCAAGAATAAATTTCAATGCAAAATATCATACCTCAAAATATATAAGTACGATTCTTGGGAATTAATCAAAATATTTAACACATTCAATGTCATCCCTATCCCTAGGGAAGAAAACCAAGTTGTTGACTTACTAGCATCTACAGAAATAGACTTAATCCCCTAGATAACACTGAGTTGCAAGTATTCCCTATGGAACTTGTCCCTTGTCCTTCTATCCCTAACAACATGAAAAACATTTAAGTCTTTGAGTATGATCAATAGATCATCCAGTTTATTAATAGGATGGGGGTATTTGAAACCCAGATCATAGACAAGGAAGACAAAGACAACCCCAAGACTAAGGTAAATAAAGATAGGATCATTAATATTCATGGGAATCGTATCCTAAAGGGGATGATTTCATTGGAAAGAGCATTTGATATTTTACACCACACATTCCAAGAAAATATGCCCAAGTTTGAAAACAAAAAATGTCATCTCATCAACCTTGACCTTGTGGAAAACTCTCAAACTATTAATGTGGGCCTTGACTAGATAGACTCCAAATTGGAATAGTTTTAAAAATTAATATTGAGGTACGAAGATGTAATTTCCTGCTCCTACAAAAACCTCAGTGTCTTTGACCCAAGAGTAATCACTCATACTATCCCCCTCAAACTAGGTCAAAAACCTTTTAAGCAGAGACAAAGACCGATAAACCTAATCATGAAACCCTTGATACATATCGAGGTCCATATGTTACTCTTTATTGGGATAATTTTCTTGGTTCATCACTCTAACTAGGTGGCCAACCTGATACCTGTGTGAAATAAAAATGGATAAATCCACCAGTGTAGACTTTCAAAACTTAAATCGAGCCTTGGACAAAGATAATTATATGTTACCTTGCCTTGACAAAGTAATCCAAATGATGAGCAGATCCAAAATGATGTCCTTTCTGGATGGTTTTTCAAGATACAACTAGGTCTTGGTTAATTTAGAAGACTGGGTCAAAACCACATTCACCACCAAATGGAGCACATTTGCTTACAAGCGAATCCCCTTTGGATTGATCAATGTTGGGTTGACCTTTCAAAGAGCAATGGATTTTGCTTTTGAGGTAATAATTTGTAAGTGTATAATAATTTATATGGATGACTTGATTGCATTTTCAAAATACAAGTCAGATCACATATGTCACTTCAATAAAGTGTTTAAAATATGCATAAGGTATGGTATTCTTTTAAATCTAAATAAGAGTGTGTTTGGTGTCACCGAACATAAGCTTCTTGATCATATCATCACACAAGAAGGTATTTCTATCGATCCAAAAAGAGTCGATGTGATTTTTAAATTACCTTTACCTAATATCAAGAAACAATTGAAATCCTTCTTTGAGAAAAACAAATTTGTTTGAAAGTTCATTTCTGGATTTTCCAAAATTGTAAAACCCCTAAATGTTATGTTGAAATAGGATGTAAAGGTGGAATGACACGTAGAATCAAAGAAAAAACATAGGATATCAAAGATGCCATTATGCAAGCCCCAGTATTTATCAACCTAGACTACACATAAGATTTATACATTTACCCCTTCGCTTTTGAACATACCATCATTACCTTCCACACTGAGAGATTAGATGGAGAAGAGCATCCCATTGCTTTCATGAGCACCAATCTCAAGGATGCAAAATTGACATATTCTAATCTAGATAAACATGCCTACACCTTGGTAAAAGTTGTAAAAAAGTTTAGGAAATATATTATTAGTAACAATGTACACACAGTCATTCCGGACTCAGACATCAAGAAAATATTGGGGGCTTCATGAATTAGGTGAATGCAAAGGTTGATGGATCACAAAGTTACATTAGTATGGCTTGGAATCAAAATAGCCAAATTGATTAGAGGTTAGGGTCTTACCCAGATGATAATTTAAATAGACCCAATAATAACTATACAATAAGTAGACCAAGAGCTAGTGCTACAACCCAACTGGTATGCCCCGATTATTCATTTCTTGATCTATGAAAATACATCTCCTAGGCTCAACCATACATAGAAGAGAGATCTCTGGTTGAAGGCTACATAGTATATGCTGAAGAAGGGAATTATCTTCAAAAAGAATCATGAAGGAATTTACCTTAGATGCTTATCACCAGACGAAGCCAAGGAAGTGATGGCAAGTTTTCATGAAATACTAGGAGCCGGTCACCCTAAAGCAAATGACACAACACACGAATTTTTTCGATTGGGTTACTACTAGTTTGCTTTATTTAAATATGTCCATGCCCATGTCCATGTTTCTCATCAGTGCCAAAACTTTGTCAAGAGGGAATCTCACATTGTAAAACCACTTTAACCTATGGTGAAATCAATGTTATTTTCCAAATGGGGGATGGATTTCATTGGACTCATCAACCCCAATTCATCAGATAGCCACAAGTTCATTCTCACAGCCATGAATTATTGCACAAGGTGGTTTGAGGTAGTTGCAATGAAGAGAAGCATTGTGGTTAAAGTCATCAAGTTCATAGAGAACACCATAACCACCTAATTTGGGGTCCTAGTCTCTTTGATATGTGATAATGGTTCCACCTTCCAATCCGTGGAGTTTATAAAATGGGCCTATGACAACGGTATCACACTAAGTTTCTCATACAATCACTATCCACAAGGAAATAGATTAGTGAATTCCATTGATAAGAAATTAATAGATGCCATCAAGAATTTTTCATGAAAAAAACCATGAGAATGGCATTCATTGTTAAAGTTCATTTTATGGGCTGACCACACTAGGTATAAACAAGCCCTCAAGAGCTCTCACTTTATTTTAGTTTATGGATTAGAGCCAATCATGTTGGTCATACCTAGGTATCCAACTTATAAGTTCATGCATTAATTCATGGAACCAAATGATAAATTAAATTCCAAGATCATGGATATCATTCAATTAGAGGAAGCCTGGGATGAAGCTTTTTTAAGATTCAACAAACATCAGGGTATTGTCAAATGATAGTTTGATAAAATGCCTAAGGTCAATACTTTTAAAATCTTTAATTTAATGTTAATGTGGGATAAGGTTAACAAAAAGAAGGGCCAGCACTTGAAGTTTGATCCTCTTCGGATGGGCCCCTATTAAATAGCAGAGATCCTAGGTCAAAACGCTTTTCACCTCAAGGACTCAAGAGCAACAACCATAATGACCTACCACTACTAGTAAATGGACAATTCATGAAGCACTACTTCTCGATTGCCCCATCCAACATTATTTTACATTAAGCTCAATGAAATATGGTAATGTATATATTAGGTTAGTTTGTTTTAGTTGTGTATTTCCTTTTCCTATTGTGTGTTGTATTTCCCTATTATTTTATCTCATTTGTTTGGTTGTCCTTGAAGCATTTGTCTACCCTAGATCTGGCCCCTAATTAGAATTAAGAAAGTGAGCCCCATTGTGAGGGACCCTAGAGTAGGAAAGTCAGTGACCACTCCAAATGATGACTAAATCCTAGAAGATATTGTTGGGTTGTAAAAAACTAGATTTGAGTCTTTGATCCAAACAAGTCATGGATGATAATTGATTTTTTAACATTTCAGATCTTGGAGGCCAATGATTCTCAAAGAAGTAAGTGGATTTTAAAACAACTTGCATCCTAATAGAGGCCTCCAAGCTACACTTAACATAACATCTTATAAAAATGTAGGACCATTCAAGCTAATCTAAGATCGATCAGGTATTCATAGCTTCCTCATCATTTTATCACCCTTGGCTTGGCTCCAAACACTCGATGAATAAAGACTATTAAATCTCTCCACAAGGAACCTTGAAAGGAGATTGGAAAAACATGCATAATTTAAATTTTAAATCTTGCTCGAAAGGGCTATTTAGGCAACCACCATCATAGGGTTTTCCACGTAGATGGTAATGGACCAAGGCCTTAAATGAGACCATAGTTATCTCTATCAGGGATATGGATGTATGGCTGGAAACAAAGCAATGCCCGTGCCATCCTCCTTTAATCCATGAAACCATTAAGGACCTCAAGGAAATCTAATGCCCAGTTCAAGCTTGATTGCTTGAGTGGAGTCCACAATTGGACAAATTAATTGAAAATAACTTTTTAAACACACTGGTGGTATTTTATAGGACAAAATCTCAGTATGTCACTTATTATTACATGACTTTAGTGCCTTCTTTTATGATATGTCTAAATATATCTCTTGTAGTCTATGTTTTTTGCAGGAACAGAAGATTAACAAGTCAAGATCTAAGTGCTTGCCACCACTTTCTCTACAAAAGTCACTATTTATTATGGCCAACATGCCCCTTTTTTATAGAAATTGGGAACCTCTATTTAAAGACATCAAACCAAGTTCTCAGACCCATTCTCTCTTTCTAGTTAGATATGCCTGAATTGATTCTTTGAAATCTCGTATCACCATGGTTTTCTCGAGCATGTGGTATTTGTAAAGACCAATTGATTTGACTTGTGAACCTCAAAGGTCTATGAGATAAACAATGCCATATCCTAATGATACTCCATGGTTAAGATATGCTTTCCTGATTTGAAGGTTTAACACACTAACTTTGTAGGCTTGTTCTCACCTGGAAATACCTGGAGTCTTGGTCCTATTCCTGGAGTATCATATCCCAGAGTCCTACATGGTATATCAGAACCTAGTTGGGACCCCGATGAGTGGTTAATTGGTTGCACATATTTTCTCTTTCACTTAGTCATTTTTTATTTTTTCTCATAGGTTATTCCATGTGTTGAAATCTTAGTCTTGCATAACTTTAGGATATTTGGCAAAAGAGTAGTCAAAGTTTTTGCATGAGTAAGAGTTTCGAGAAAAAAATTTGAAGTCTTCACAAAAATTGTTCAACTTTCTATATCTTCAGATAAAATGTTCTAACTTGTTTTGAATAAAAATTTTAAGCAAAAGTTTCAAAGGCAAAGCTAGCGAAGACTAATTCTGAATAAAATTCATGAAGAAGATATAAGATGCCTGATGCAATGAAGAAGCATCAAGCGGCCTGTGTTAAACACATCAATCTCTTGAACCTAACAAAAAATTTAGAGCCTATGAGAGCCTGACATAATGATAAAATTTCATGTTGTTTGTTGTCAGGATAGTCAGTCCCCTTGGCCTGACAAAGATGTCAGACCCCAAAGACCCTGATGTAGTATAGCTTGACACATGGCATAATTAGGTATTATAGTAGGGGGGCCTTAAAGGCCTAAAATGGTCAAAATGAAGTACATTTGATATCACAAGGATTAATCAGATGAATCCATGTGTCCTCAACTAGAATGTCTTACCTCCCAAGGGTATAATAGTGAAGTGTTAGGCTATGCCTAAGTGTCAACCATTGACAAGAGGACCTATAGACAAATGACAAGTGGCATAGAATAATAGATTCTTAGGGAGTTTTAAGGATGATGTGATTGTGTACCTACCACACTCTTAAAATTTATGAACTAGTATACTAGACCTTGATTGGATAATTTAAGATGTTGCATTGCCTTTATTAGATCTAGTAAGCGATGTGTAATCATATACTCCAAATTTAACTCTGGATTGGAAAATCAAGTGAAAAATTGAGATACCCACTCAAATTTGAATCCTTGACAAGTGGGTCACCAAATGACATTAATATAGGTGATGAATGTGGATTTACATAAATAACTAGAGGAAAGTTCATTGGCCATTATAGCTTTAGACTCCCAAATTCTGACTCCTTGTTTTATGTTCCAACCTGGTTCCTTTTAGCTTTCTCCTTCACCAAGATTTCTTCCATTGATTTTTATTTGGTTATAATGTCTACTTCAACTTAAAATCCCAAATCCAAACCTAAATACAAAGACACTTTGTTCCCTCATGTCTTGGCCCAATTTAAGCATTACAATGAAGTATTCAAGGCCATCAACCAAGTACCCAAAGAATCGATTATCAATGATGATTATCAAGATGAATTCAAAGATGCCATATGAGCATATGAGAAGTTTGGCTTGCACAAAGCTACGACCAATCCTAAAGTGTTCCCCTATGTTGACTTTTTTGGCAAGTTGTTCCTCATCGTAAGGTGGCTATAAGATGGTACCCACATTTGGGTTTTCTCAACTTACTCTTGGCATTAAATTTATAACATCTTGGTAATCGCCTATAAATCTTATTGCAATCTCTTGGATTTCACCCTTTCGTATGATTCAGAGGTGGTGCAGACCTAGACTAACACCTTTCAAATCTATGGCATCATGAGGGACTACACTGAGAACCAAGACACCAAGTAGGTGAACAAGGAGAATGTCAACACATACATAATTTTCACCTTCAAGGAGGAGGTCTAGGTTGGTATGATTCTACTAAACCAATTGTTTGAGGCAATAGATTACCTACACATCAACATATTATGAATTCCCTTACTTCACATGATTATGGATAGTTCTTCAGCCCTCGACCTAGGAAGGGTGGATAATCTCAACATGGTAAATGGTATAACAAATGCCCAAGTAGGTGGGAGCTTCTACATGATGATTTATCTCATAAACGTAGTTTACGGGACACTCACTTTCAAGCCATCTTCTTTTCCCACTTCATTTCTTGGAGGCTTGGTGGTTCATGTAGGTTTTTATAATCTATATTTCCACCAATACATAAATAACATCTGGGATATCTACGAATCTTTCTACTCGGTGGTGTAAAAAATGATCAATGAGGCCCTTGTACCTCAATAATCAAAGGAAATTAAAGACTTGTTATCTCTCATCAAAGACTATTGGTATTGATGGGAGGATACCATCATTTGATTTATAGGTATTTTTAAGGATCCTATTTGCCTTTTGTATCCCATCTTGAATCACCTTGCAGATATAGAAATCACTTACCAACTAGTGGAGGGTGTTTTTAGATGTTGTATAAGTCTCCAATAGAAGGCATACCCACCTCTTCTAATCATCATCAGGAACTGTGTGTACCACTCCTTCCCTCCCCTATAGAACATGGTGATGGTTCAGGACTCTTTAGCCTTGGGGATAGCCAAGCCATGAGACTTGGACATGCGGGGCATGATCCAAACCCACTTGGAGAAGTACTTAGTTCACCTCGACATCAAGTATGGCCACCAACTAGCAGATGATTATAAGTTGTATTTGAACATGAAAGATGACCAAGAGGTGCTCACACAAATTAAGGCCCATAAGAAGGAGAAGGGTAATAATGCTCAGCCTTAACCATATTTAGAAGATGTCACCCTAACTCTTCCTGTGATTTTTAGGATAATTCTACAAGGGATCACACCACCTTCTCCCTCACAATCAGCATCTCCTCATGCAATGGCTCCACCTCTTCCACCTCCAGTTACCCAAGTGACTCATCCCTAGCTAAGGAAAACTTGCATTACTCAGTCATAGGTGGCCCAAGCTCAGGAAGCTCCCTAGTAGGCACCTCAACTCTAGGCCACCCAGGCCTCAAGGTTTGATATTAGCAGCATCCCAAAAACAAACCAATGATGGGAACAATAATAGCAAGCACCAATGCAAGTTCCTACTCTCACTCCCTCCACTTTCTAGTGGCCCCTCACAGTTACACTCAGTTCCCTATCATTTCCACAAACCATTTAGTCGGTACCTCCTCTCTTCCCTATTCCATCCCCTTTACTTTTCACCTAAGCACCCATGGCCTCAGCAATCCTAGGCATCCTCTATTATTCATTTCCATCTGCCCCATCCATTCCCCAAATTTGTAACTTTCCTAGTGCCCTTATTGGCCATTCCTCAAATTCAAGTGCTTATGAGTGCCCCACCTTTACCAATTTCCCCAACTACTCTAGGAGTGTGTCCACCCATGTCATATCTCTAGTGATTGAGACCATCCTAGTGAATCCTTTAAAGACTCAATAAATCCTAAAGTTGGCCCCCATAGCCGTCTCTACCTTTGTTCCTTTTGTAGTAGTGTCTGGAGTTCACCTAGGCAAAAGACAAAGGAAAAAGTGGAAGCAACTCATGCTCATCCTTTAATATAGGTACCACTTGTTCCAATTCCATCTCCTCTATTGGTTTCTATATCTCCTCTAGTACCAACCCCAATGGCTCCTCTCATCACTCCATAACCCCTTTTTCCCATCACCCCAGACACTTAGGGATTTAGCTTTAATCAGCCCATCTCTTTCCTTCTGCTCAATACCCCTCTCTCGAGAGTCATTTCCCTTCAAGTGGGTATGACCCAAGGTTAGTGGAGAGTGTAGATGTTCCCCTAGGCCTCTCCATTCATCTTGCCTCCCTACACCCCTATGCCTCTTCCTCCACTACTTTTGTTATTCACACCTTTTGTTTCCTCTATATCCCCTCCACCTATCACTATCATCTCTACCACCCCACCAACACTTCCCAAAACCTAGGTAGTGCTCCTAGTATTATAGGTGCTAAAGATGATTGTGCAAGGCACCCTAGACGTGCAGTGGGACTTTGATCACATCGCAGGGAGTATAAGAAATATCTTCACATAAAAATTTGTGCAAGAGGCGAACCCTATGGTCTAGTAGACCTAACAAGACTTTTTCTCTCTCACCAAAGTGAGGACTCCCATGGGATAATAAAAGATAGTAGAGGACCCCCTCTCAGTTATTTGAGAAACAAACAACATGTTAGAGAAACTTCTTGAAGACATGAAGAACCAAGAATAAACTCTAGAGGCATAGATTAAGAGCTCCTTCCCCACCTGACTAATTGGGTAGGTTAAATATTCCCTCCTACAACTTTTCTCAACTCTAGAAAAGGTGGTAGGGACTATGGCAGACACCAAGGTACTCATCTAGTGGACCCAAGCCTATCTAGAGAGGATCATTGTGGTTGATGGAAAGTACAGGGAGCTGGTAATTATGATCAATAAGTGCATGTTCCTAGAGTTAAAATTTATTCCCACTTCAAACTTGGGTTCATATTATACATACATCAGGAGCATGAAGACCATTGTGTAGGAGTGGATTTCATTATACCAAACTATAATGAGACCCCTAGAAGGTAGCAGGAAGAATATATTGGCTTACTTCAAGGAAGTCAACATCTCAGTGTTTTTTCACCTAGATGGCACTTTATTGGGCAAGTGAATTTGGAGTCCATCAGGGTCACTTAAACCATGTTATGAGGAGAAAGGTGGCCATGGTGAACAAAGAGGGAGTTCAGGCATTTCTTTATCTCTTGACCCAATCTACAATGAGTATCAGTCATGTGTCTAAATTACAAGTGTCAATGAAGGCTCCCCTATAGGTATAGTAAAGACTCATGGCCTAGGTTGAGATGATCTTCATAGAGCCTTTGATGAACCTCGCTAAGATGGATCAAGAGTTTGACCTTGTAGTCGCTGTGTTAAAGGCCAAACAAGCAAAATCAAAGTAGTTAGGAGCTAACTCATCTGTTCTACCTCCACGTATTGGTTGAGTGGGCCCCTATGGATATATTGAGGTGAGAAAAGGGTATTTTCTATTTTTTTTAATTATGTAGTTGTAACTACCAAGAGTGGCCATCATGGCCTAGAATGAAAATCTCATGTTACTTGGAGGCAAATCCCATCCTTATCTATAAACATGTAACCGCATTATATTTTTTAGGTCGACATTTTTTATCTCTAAAAGTATTTTCATAGTTAAACTGTGATTTTAATTGTGGTTTCCTTCACCCTTTTGAATTGTATAAAGTTGGCCATGATCGATAACCTTGTAATAGAGCTTGTTGTTTTTAATGAATGCAATTTCAAACTTTGTGAAATACATATTATGTCTATCAAAGTATCCCTCGTTTCAATTTTGAATGAATGTTAGTTCTCATATAATTGTTTTAATGCTCTATCATTACAAATGTAGTGGTTATGATGTGTTTTTCTATTATAACATCTTTGTGAACTCCTTTCGGTTTCCTTACAATATTGATAACTTGTGTGTTAATTTCCAAGTTATCTCATAAGCTTGTGTGCTATTTACTATGGACTTTTAGTATTGATATTTAGTGAGTTCATAAGTCAAACATTCTTCATTGCTTCTCCGGACTCTTCCCATTGTGTAGTATTGGAGTTAAAACCTTTGATAAATCTAAGTGCATAATAGTATAACTATGGCAGATGCACTTAGCCCGATTGTTGAAGCATTAATCTCATCCTGATTTGGAAACTCTCTTTTTTGCCTTGATCTTCCCTATTTTTGTGTTTATTTTGAAGATTGAACTACCCCCTCCATTTCATTTAGAAAATGGTAAAGCAAAGTGCATGAGAATTAGCAACAAACTCAAGTAATTAACTCATTATTCAAACAAGTGATATTAACCCACTGATGGTGGTGTAGATGGATTATTGAGCTATTTATATTAAACTACAAATAAACATGCAATTTGAACTCAAAATGTCAAACTACCTAGTTAAGATCTAGAGCCATTGGGACTAAATGCAATTAGGTGAATAAATTATTCAATCCTACACTAAAATCCTAAATTTAAATGCTCTACACCATGATTAAATGGAATAAACGGCAAGGAGATTGGATTGATTACATTAAACTCAAAATTTTGGCATGATTTTGTTTGATGATGGATTGATTTGGCATGGAAATAACATGAGGATTATTGTTAGCTTTCATGGAGGAAGATTCTTATTTAAATAGATTTTTGAGGGAAGAACCAATTGTGGAGATTTGAAGTTGGATGAGGGAGATCAATGGATGAGGATTATCAAAGGAATTTAAAATTAATTGGAAGCCTCTAGATTTGGAGGCTTTTAGAGAGGAGGGGGAGTTTAGAGAAGGTTATAAATTTGGACGAGTCTAGAAACCTTCTTAGGGTTAATGATTATTATATGGAGGATTAAATGAAGATTAGGTAGGGATTAGGAACTAGGGGTGTAGAAGAGCTTAGGTATAAACTACTAGGTGTGTAAGTGGGTCATGGGAATTTAAAATTTCCAAATAATAGGTAAGTGGGGTTAGGATAAGATTAGATATGATTAAGAGAATTAATGATTGATGGGGATAGAATAAGGTTAATAGATGAAAAATAATGAATATGGATATTAGATAAATGATTAAAGGGGGGATAAATTAGTGAGATAAATGAGAATTAGTGTCGACTAATAGAAATATTAGTCACAATAATGTAGGTGAGTGAAATTAGGTTCATACATTTTTTCCCTCTTTGAAAGGGCATTATGAGTGGATGAAGTGGAGTGAGTAATAGTCTTTCAAATAAAAACAATTTCATGGATGACTATTAATAGATGAAGTTAGTGGATATGATTCCCCCTCAAGGGGATATGTGGGGAAGAATGAGATAGATGACCACTCAAAATAATAAATGATGGGGTGGGATGTGATGGATAGGCAAGGAGATGGGATGTCAAATATGAGAAAGAGGATGAAGAAGATTAGTCTAACTTGAGAAATGAGCTACATATTGATGATGCCCCTATAAAAAACACATGCATCAAGAGTTGAGATGATAAGTGTCATGGTTTTGGACACATCTCAAGGGGGAATCAACTGTAACATGATGATGATTGGATTAAAAAGATGTAAACTTTAGATGTATCCCAAGAAAGGATGCAAGCAAGGGAGAGTCATTGGCCAGGATAAGATTGATTTGATAAGAGTAATGATGGGTGTAGCTTAAGGCTAAATTGATTAATATGATGTAGGTGATGATAGAAAAGAAACAATATGGGTGAGTGACCAAAGGAAAATATTTAGGTTACATTACATCAAATAAATGAGCCACAATGCGATTAATAATGATGATTCCCCTAGAAATGACACATGCAAGGGAGTGTTAGATGATAATTTGACTAATTAGTGATGATGGATGAAGGATGAAGAAGATATGAATGTGGTGACTTGTTGAGCCCAATCGACAGGTGTGAATGATTAACAAAAGGATTAGAGAGATGACTTAATGTTATTACTCAAATATTTGACTGATGCAAGACTTTATGATGATGAAAGATGAGAGATGTGATGGTGAGGAAATAAGAGATAACAACCAAGCTATCCTTGAGCATTGAAAAGTGACCAAGTGTTACCTACATAATCTGAAAAGACCTCAAATCGATGTATTTATGACTAGAAGATGATGATGATGATGATGATGATGATGATGATGATGATGATGATGAGAATTAATGATTAGAGGGTGATGTTAGTGATGAAAAGATATGACTCAGATGATGAGATGAGGATAAAATATTAGATGTTATCTGAATGGACAGGGATAAGGATGATTAGATGAATGATGAGGAGTAGGTGATCAAACCATCATAATTTTCATAAGGCTCATAATTGTCTAAACAATCCAATAGATATATCACTTCACAGTTTTCCCCATGATATAAGCATGACCAAGAGGATGTTAGGCCAAAGTTCATGGGAAAATAGCAAACTATGCATCCTCGAAGGCACTTTTGGTGTCCTCATAACATCCTTGTTCATTTCCCATTAGATGAAAAGAGATATGATGCACACAAAATATAAGACAAACAATATATATACATGATAGTCAAACAAGACAAATAAAATAAATAACACACAAAAATATGTAGTATCACAATGTCTTGTTTAAGGATGGGATGAGTGATTAGATTAAGTTGGTTATGATGATGACTGGGGACTTGGATTTAGATAGGATGATCATGATTAGGATTGGGATGAGGTGTTGCCCCTGGTTTAGGATGGAAGGATGGATGACATGATAAAGTCTTTGAATATGGATTTGGTCTTGAAATCAAATCAAAAAGCAGCCAAGGAAGGTTGTTTATAAAATTGATGACCAAGGATTACCAATAGACAAGGCCCTACAAGAGTTCAATCTAGTAAGGAAACTAAGAGATGATGGGATCAAATACCTGTCATATTAGCAAAGAATGATTGGATGGGTGCTAGATATGAAGATGCAATGATAAAGATAATGATGGGATCAATTACCTTTCACACTAATAAAGAGGTGATGTGATGGGTGATAGGTGTGAAGAGGCAATGATAGATAAATGACAAGTGCCATATTAAATTCTTTGATAAGCTGATGTGTGCCAATAATACCTAGGCCAAGAGGATGGTGATTGAGGATATGGAGAGATGGGTGACCAATAGGATTGGATTTCAAAACAAAACATAGCATCCAAGGATGGAATATGGGAGATGGAAGATGGGATATGGTGTTTAGGATAGGGGATGGAGGATGTAAGATGTGTATGACTAGGTAAAAATGCATAAGACCAGACATCATGGACTATTTTTGGTTTTTTGCATATTTTATGATTTTAGGGTTTTTATCATATTTTGATTTTTATGTCTTTTTGGAATATGTATGTACACTATACAAATGGGGTTATTAGCAAAGGGAATACCAAGCCTAGTAACCAAGAGAAAGATGAATGGGATGACAAAAGGATGAGGATGATGTAGAAAAGGGGATGAGGATATAGGGAGCACCAATCACCACATTGTGAAGGAAGCAGATGCGTAGTTGCCTAAGTGTCCATTAGAGGATATGCCAAGATGATTATAGAACATTTATCAAGACACCTTATACTCCTTTACAAAAGGTCAAGAATGGAAGAAAGGATGGACATAATAGGATGTAGGATATGATGGCATATGATGAGTGTAATGGAGGGGATTAACAAAGGACATGGATGGGTGATATAGATAAGGTGGAAAAAGGATGTGACAAGGAAGGTGGATTGTGCCCCCAAGTATTAAGCTATAATGCAGACAGTAGATTATGTTACCATGACATCAAAAATTGGTTTTCATCATGGTACTTGCCCAAGGTGCCAGAAGACTAGTTTTCACCATTGGACGGATTTTTATTTTTTTTGGGCATCTCAATTTATTATATATGGGTATAAGATGCAAAAATGATGACATGGGATAAATTTATAGCCAACACCAGTTCCAAATATGTGTGATGTTATGATCATGTTGTCACCACTAGATGTATTAGTGTCCCCATGACCTTTAGTGATTCTTGATGGTAACCCCTCTAGATATCTGGACCAGGTGTCTTCATCACCCCTATAAGAGATTATGTTGCCTGAGTAGGTGATGTGAGGCATGGATTGGATAAGGTCTAGATGTGGATAGGGGAGTAATATATTGGAATGCATGGTAGGACTTGATGGGTTGTGGGTTCAAGATAAGGTGTGATGGGTGATTGGGGATTAGGATTATCAGTTGCATACATCATTGGAGATATTGGGTAAACCACATTTGATTGGTGCCAATTGGCAAAGGATAGCAGGAAATCCAAGACACGTTGACTTTGTCATTCATCCTTGATCTGATCATTTAATCGATTATTGACCACCTTAGTAGTTTTTTTGACATTATTTAGATTTATTGATTGGATTTGATTTTGACCACCCCCTAAGGTTGGATTTTGGGCTTCACCAAAGGAGATTTATTTTTGACTTGATGGATGATGATTGATTTGACTTTGACAGTCCCCTAGTGCCTGATTTTGGGCTTCACTAGGGGAAGACACTTTTGGATTAAGCTAATGATTTGAATCTTCTTGAATTTGACTTATGGGATCAAAAATGATTTGACTATTATAATTAACTTTTTGAATATGGTCTTGGACTTTAGTACTTGTGGCACACATTATATTTCTCAAAGAAGGATCCAACGATGTATGTTCCTATTTGTCCCTATGGAGGGAGGTGATTAAATGATCATTTATGGCAAGAAAGGAATCTATGATGGATGGAGGTGTTGGAGATGGTGTGATGAAGTCAATCAGTGGTAATGGGGCAGCATGGTCTTGATAAGGGTTCCTAAGAGACCCAATTTCTACATCGGATAAAATCTCCTCAAGATTAGTAAAAGATTCACTAAGACTAGTTGTGATAGATGCATCCAAAAGAGGATCAAATTCACTCTAAAAATATTTGACAGATAAAGCTTGCAAGAAGTCTATTAGGACTTCATCATCCTAACCATGATCTATAGGAATGCCTGGTTATGTATTAGAGGTATTTGGATTCAAGGCATCCTCAAAAAGACAGGCAATATCAAAATCTATTGTAATATCGATAAAGGATCATGTTTTCGATGAGGAATATAATTCAGCTATTGGTGTTGAACATGATCCTAATGCAGATAAAACTTGTGTTGACTCTAAAGCACAAGATGTAATGCTTCAAGTAGAATATTCATTATCCACAAATGACCTCTCAACAAGGGATATTTGATGTGATGGGTGAGAGGGTTCATGAGAGATGGGAGGACTAGGCTCATGGGGAATAGACTTGGGTGTGATGGAGGATTTTATGATGGGAAGATCATGGAAGATAGGTGTGGAGTCTTGACCTTGTTTTGGAAAGGGAAGGACTTGATCATGATTGGGATGGGAATATTGGCATTATTCTTCTTGTGTACCAAGGGATGGAGACTCATCTAGTTCATCCTCAATTATTATGTCACCATAGTTGATGAGGTCTTGGACAAAGTTTTAGAAAGGATGGCATCGATTAATGGTATGCCCCCAAGTTTGGTGATATGAACAATATTGGTTTGATTTATACTAGGAAAACTTAAGCTTAGTGGGATCAATATGTTGAAGGGGTAGATATACCATCATGTTTGTGGTGATTAATTATTTGAAAAGGTATTCCAAGGACATAAGAATGGAAGTATAAGGGCCCGCTTCTCTTGGTGATTTGGATGTGGAAGCAATGGATTTTTGATCAAATGGTTGTTGATGTGACTAGGTGGGTGGTCTAGTAGTAGATGAGGTAGCCAAGATTGGATTCCCTTTACTAGTATGGGAATATATAGTTGATGATTTATGACTTGTGGATGGAGGATTTGTATGGGATTCACATGAAGGGGATTTGATGGGGGGTACAATGAGTTGAAGGGGATCAACCCCTTCGAGAAGCGGAACACCCATCATAATAAACCTTAAGAGGATTTCATCTTTGTGGGTAGTTATATATTGGTCAATGAAGGTGGGGTCTAGCTACATGGTGATGGATGATGAATAGGGATGATGAAAATAGGTCTATCGAATGAAAATAGGTCCAATGATCAAATTAATATGATTAGGTGATGATGGATAAATGGATGCTATGATAAAATTTTAGACCAATAGTGCAATAGGTGCTAATAACCTATCATTATTGTCTAGTTTTCAAGCTATCAAAAGGATTAGAGATTTGATGGGTGCTTAGATTCAAACTAGTAAGATGATGAGTGATGGGTGATAGTTATAAATAGGCAAGATGATTTGACTAGAGATGATTAGATTAATGATTGATGGGTTGTTAGATCGAAACTGACAAAATGATAAGATGTAAGCAAGATATTGACTAGGTATGGAATCTAACCAAATGATGAATGATAGTGAATTAGAATGATAGGATGATGTGAATGAATAACAAGAATACTAGATCAAGACCTTGGAGTAATTTGTTCAAGATGGGATGGGGTATTGATTATGTGATAAAGGTGATAAGATAATGGTCAAGGGCAAGTGTGATGATAGGTGATGATGAAATGATTAAGGATAAGGATGGGGATGGTTTAGACAAGTATATGACCTAAAGATCCAAATAGGATAAGATAAGACAGGGATAGACTAGATGGGTGATAAAAGCAAGGTCAAGATAAATGATTGGGTATGGACTTAGGAGAAGATATGGATGAGGAGACTAGGATAGGATATGACTAGAATGATGTACAAGAGAAATAAAGCATATACAAGGGGATGATGAGATATAGGATGTACAAAACAAGATTTAGGTGATGGGGGTGTGATGGCGGGTGGGTCTAGTGATAGGATGTGACTAGAAAGATGTAAAATAGAATAAAAATTATGTATAAGAGGGTAAGAGAAGGATTTACAAGATGATAATGACTAATGTTGGGTAGAAGTGACTGTACTATGAAAAGATTAAGATATAGATGTGAAAAATAATAATATGTACAAGGGGATGATGCCAAGGATGACAATACAAGATGTAGGTGATGGGGGGATAACCAATTAAGAATGGATACAATTAGACTATGATGTGGCAAAGACAATATGGGAGATGAAAAGGATATACAAAGATAATACATATAATGATAGGATGACAAGGATATACAATATGGAATGATGAGATAAGGATATAGATGATATGTACAAAAAGATGATAGATGGGAAGTGCAAAGACCTGAATAGGCAATTATAGGATTGGGTAAAAGCTTACTCGACTCACAAACAACACTGGTTTAGCACAATACACACCTAATCAAGTAAACCATAAAACCTATGATTAGTAAACTCAAGGGTGTGTAACCTAATGTCTGCACCATCAAAAGACTTCATGGGTGAGGTTGTAGGTCAGTGACCCGTTACAAAATCTACAAAACCCTCTAGACCCTATTTGCACATGATAGCTAATTAGGCATTGATACTGACTCTGACAGCAAGATGTTTATTATGGCTGAAGGGTCCTATGCTAGGTTTGTACAAGGTGTCTAGGTGCATCTCTTATATATGTGAAGGTAACATGGGGCCCAAGTTTATATAGAATATTGTTTAACCACCTTATGTATTTGAGCTTAACCACCCTTTACTCCATGAAACCTTTTATGGAGAATTTTGATTAGGCACCTAATGACTATTCTTCTTGATATATAGATTCTACGAGAACATAGAGTCTGGTTAGTGTGTGGTGATGAAATTCATGTCACCAACCCCTAAAAAAGGAAAAGGGAATGGGTTTATAGGTGGTTTTAATCCTCAAAGAATCACCGTAAGAATGTAAGGAGGAGAGCATACACCAACCATAGCCCCAAGAGATAATCAAGCAAGCCAAAAGATTAATTAATCAATTAATATTAAGGGTGATGTATCTACAAGTTGAAAGACAAGAATATAAAAGACAAGGTGATAAAAATGATTCAAAATGCTTTTAAAGTGCCACAAGGAGTCCTTGACAAGTAGCCTCCAAGCTCATGGTTAGTAATTTGATTGACACTTTTAAAGAGTAAACCTACAAGATAATGATTAGTAGTTTCGATAATCAATCTTGAGGGGTAACCTGTAAAATATAATGTTAGACCAAAATATGTCCTACAAAAAGAAGATTTTAGACAAAACAAAATGGCTCACCCATGCAAAAAATAAGATAGTAGTCCAATAGACCTTAATAAAAACACCATGAAAAACCATGATTTTATTCTATAATTCCTTTGGGTGAGTGAGCCACGACACAAGGGTTTGGCGGCAGCAGCCCCTAGCAGGGTCAAGGAACAATACCCCTTGTGGGGTTAAGGGGTACAGCCCCTTGTAGGGTTCCAGGGCAATGCCCCTGGTGTGCTCCCTCGAGGGGAAGATTCCTTGATGTCAAAGGCAATTTGGGCCTTGTGGGAAGCCCAAAAATGACTCAAAAAAGCACTCAAAAAGGACCAAATTGAAAGCAAAAATTAGTGCCAAATCATAACTACACAATGCAAAGTCGCATCCAGAGAGGGCACAACCATAATTCCAAGGCAAAACATAGATTAGGAGTTGTGATTTTGTAGTAGTTAGCTTAACCATGATGGTCAGACTGCAAAATCATGACTATTAGATAAAAATGTAATTGAAAGTGGAAAAATCGCTATTAGTTATACACTGATAGTTACAATTTTGTTATAAACTACAAAACCTTAAAATTTTGACTGTGTGACTCAAATAGAGGTTTAAGCAAGTTGATTACAAGTTACTCATATTGCCTAGGAATTTTTATTTGTAGATGATTATAGTATATTAAAAACTGACTATGACATATCCAAAATTTATAGATAAGAGATATTTATCAAAAATAGGGCTATTAAAAGATTATTTTTTGTTAGATTAGGTCCTTAAATCTACCCTATAAAATGCCAAGACAATTTGTAGATAGAATAAAAGTTCAAAATGGAAAAATGACAAAATTGCTAATATAAATACAAAATCACTAATACACATGACAAAGTCACAATTCTAAAAATTTTGTGATTCACGATTTTATGGAAAGAGGGAAAAGGTTAAATACCTATGTGTAGTTTTTGTCTTTTGATGATCTCCTAACCTTGGCCTCTTTCCTTCTGACCCTGCACACACCCAACCACTCCTCATAGAGATACAAAACAATTTGGTTATAACAAAAGGGTTAGAAAAAAAAATTCTTTTTTACGACCCAAGTGGGCTAAACAAGATGTAAAACAGGAGGTTAAATATTCAGTCTACACACAGGATGAACACATAGAATTAGACAAAATAGATAATCAACATGTAAAATGAATGATTTTATGCTCACATTTGAAACCTACAAAATTACAAATCAACAGGTCAAAACCGTTATTTGTAGGGCAAAATTGTGACTTCTGAAGTCACAATATTATGATTAACCTACAAAATAGACCATTAGCACTAAGACAAAATCATGACTTTATAAGCAAAATCACAAATCTCTAGACAAAGTCATGAGTTGTGGTTTTCTCAAAATGTCAAACCCTATCATGGTTAGCCAAATGGTTAGTGGTCAATTCAAATGATTAAGACAAAAATTCAACTCTCGAGGCAAAATCATGACTATAAGGTCACGAATACCAGTGCAAAGTCATAACTCTTGCCTATAAGTGCAAAATTTTAAAAAATTTGGTTTCTATCTTATCCAATTAGATTTGTAGGCTACCAACAATAATTCTTTGATGTAAAATGATTAGATTAGGAGGGATTGTCCCACCATGGTCACTAAAACGTAGATGTATTATTGAGCTATTTAGATTAAACTACAAATAAACATACAATTTAAACTCAAAATGCCAAACTACCTAGTTAAGATCTAGAGCCATTAGGACTAAGTTCAATTGAGTGAATAAACTCTGCAAGTTTATATTAAAAGCTTAAATCTAAATGTTCTACACCATGATTAAATGAAATAAAAGACAAGGAAATTGAATTGATTACCTTAGACTCATAAATTTGGCATGATGTTGTTTGATCAAGGATGTTCGATGAAGGATTCATTTGGCATGGAGATAGCATGAGAATTCTTGTTAGCTTTCATAGAGGAAGAGTCTTGTTTAAATAGATTTTGGATGGAGGAATCAATGGTGTAGATTTGAAGTTGGATAAGGTAGATCAATGAATGAGTATTATCTAAAGAATTTAAAATTCCTTGGAAGCCTCTAGATTTGGAGGCTTTTAAAAAGGAGGGGGAGTTTAGAGAAGGTTCTAGATTTGGAAAAGTCTATAAACCTTCTTAGGGTTAATGATGATTAAATAGAGGATTAAATGAAGATTATATAGGGATTAGGAACTAATGGTATAGGAGAGCCTAGGCATAAGCTAGTAGGTAGGTAGGTGGGTCATGGAAATTTAAAATTCTTAAATAATAGGTAAGTGAGGATTAGGATAAAATAAGAGATGATTAGGAAAATTAATGGTTGGTAGGGATAGAATAAGGTTAATAGATGAAGAATAATTAAGGGGGATATGAGAGAAATGATTACTAAGGGGGGATAAATTAGCGAAATAAATTAGACTAAATGAGAATTAATATCAACTAATAGTAATATTAGTAACAATAATGTAGGTGACCGAATTTAGATGCATACAGGTAGCACTACATCTCTCAGAGATTATTCCACACATGTTCCATTATGAATCAAAATACTCATAACCATGTGTTGGTTTGATCCCACATCAATCCTAAAATGGAGCATGGAATTCCATCATTTTTCCCACTACCCTCTCCGAAAATATCCAATGTCATGAGTATTTTGGAGTAGGATATTGGAGCAAATAACAAATATCCAGTTTGATAGGGATGGTACGAGTGATGATTGAGGTGTCAAATACCTTTGGATATTCATAACTCTAAGTTGTGATATCTCTATAATCCTTCAGGGCTTGTGTAATTCCATGTTTTTATATTTCAATATAAATTATGCCTAAAAGAACATTTTTTGAATCATTTTCATTTCTAAGATTTTAAGGCCCATGCATTATACTTTTAGAAGGAGTTGTGTTTTCTTTCTCACCTTGATAATCCATGTCAAACAGTCTTTAAAATGAAACCATATCTTTAGGTCTATTGTTTGTCTTCTAATTTATTACATTATCTTCATCCATCTCAAAATAATCTCTATTAGCTTTGTTTATAATCAAGGACTCAAATGCACACTATTTTGTGATGAAATACATTATATGATGATCATCATTAAACAATGAAAAAAAATTGACATTGTCTGGAATGGAATGTGTAGAGACCAACTCCATAGAAAACCCATTTAACTTAGTGTCTACAATTGGATTTAGGGTAGTTGCAGTTATTTTCAAAGCATCAATCATATGATTTCTTTTATGAGAAAAAGTTTGTATTTTTTTAATAGAATAAACATTTTTGAAACTTGAGCTATGAACCAGACAAGTGAGGATTTTGATAGTTGGTCCCACAACCAAGAGAGAGGGTTTTAAATAAAGGTCCCACAACCAAGAACAACAAGAGGGTTTGAAGGATCCCACAACCTTGAAAGATCAAGCCTCATCAGAAAAATCACAATAGCAACACATGTAGCTACAAGATAGAGGGTTTTAGACAAGAGTCCCATAACCAAGAACAAAAATATGGTTTTAAGGATCCCCCAAATTTAATATATCAATCCAATCATCATCAAAGTCACAATAATAGAACATGCAACTACAAGAATTCAAAGACTATCACCTTTCAGCAAAATTTCCCTGAAACTTTTACTGTAGAACTTTTCAATAAATTATCCTCAATAACAGTGAAACAATAAGAGCCTATTTTCATTTTTAAATAATATTCCCTAGGGCCTTTGGGACATCCCTAGGGATTTTTAGTGAAGTGGCCCAAAAATTATCTTCTAGTGAGGCACAGATTTATCCAACCGTACGTCAAGGTAAAACAATTTTCTAACGGGTCTATCTCATTGTAGACCAAAGTAGAATCAACAATTTTTTCAAAAATCATTTTGACTCCTCTGTAACCCATCATAAGTCAAAATTGAAATAGGTCCACTCCGTGGACCAAGGACATGTTTTGAAATAGAAACATTCATAGGACTTCTATAGATCATCTTCTAGAGTCATTCTTAGTAGTTAGACAACAATCGAGTAAGGGTAATGGACCATAAAAATAACACAAAAGGGAATCATTAGTGAAGAACCAACCTAGGGAAATAAACAACAATGAAGTGTCTACAACACAATAAATAACTAGAAAAATATTAGGATCAATTCTAGACAAGCATGCCACACACATCTAGGGTCAACCCTATGGAGCCCTTTGGTACAGCTAAAAATAAGCTTCAACATCAAATAGTAGGTGAAATTTTTGGCAATGTTTGACAGCCAAACCCCCAACAATCTAGAGGCATCTTGGTACATGGCAGGAATCTTCAACCCATCATGAATCACCTTTGTCACCATTCTAGCGAAAAAACCACCAACAATTAGTCTAATGTCATCATTCTTTCAATGAAGGTGGTTGAGATGACTATTGCTCGGGAGCCATGATTCAAACATAGATAAAAATTAAAACCACCTACATAGGAAAGATAGATAAATGCAAGCGTCCCCACAAGATAAGAAAAATGTTACCTTAGGACTTTCCCACCCAATCAGATTTTTGAAACATAGACAATAACAAGCAATACAACCAAACTTCCTCCCTTTCCAAACAAGAGAGGCAGATAAGTTAACAATCATCAGACTGTAAGAAATAAGCTCCCATAAGATGATTCCAAGGTAAAACAAAAGCATAAATGGTAGACAATAACAACCATCCTTATAAATGGAGTAATTGTCCCTTGAGAAGAAACATATGCTTGGGGGTGTAGCCAACATTCTTCCAAAGAGAGATCCAACATGAGACAAAAGATATTCTTGAAGCATCCACTTGAAATAGTTTGTCTATTAAATACATAAAAATATTTAATTATATTCCAGAATCTATTGCAATACCTTCACAAACATCTATCATTACAAGCATTCTAATTTCTAACTTGTTCAATCATTAGTTCTGAGTCTCCTAATACTTTCATATACTTAATTACCTTTTTTAGAACAAATTGAAGTCCATGAATTAATTATTTATACTCAGTTGTATTATTTTTGCAAATAAATTGTAATCTAAATGTAGCCAAATATGGCTTTTCCCTTATATTAATAAGTTCAATTCCAACACCATGACCTTGTTTAGATTTTGAACTATCAAATTTTAAAGTCCATAAATGATTTTTAGTTGATCGTTGTTGACTCTATGACATGAGTGCTATGGAAATGTCACCATAATTCCTCTTCATTTTGACATCAAGAGTGAACAAAATTTGTTCTTAATTTGGAAATGATCCTTTGATTATTTCATTCATGTCTTCATTAGCTAAAGTAGAGACAGAGTTCTTCTGAATGGAGGTATTTTCAAATCTAAACCTCGCTAATTTATCTTCTTTATCTAGACCTCCATGTTCAAGGTTGCTTACTTTTGATTTTACCATTTACAATGCTAAGGGAAACATTAGACAACTATATTTTGCATATAATTCATAATGAATTAAATTTTCATATGTAGGAATAGCAATATGTGATGAAACTATTTTAGATGTAACACCAAAGCTTCTATAAATTTTATCCCTTTTGTCCACATGTTCTACCTTTCCAACTCCATCCTTGATTTAATCAGTTATATTCTCCAGTTCCTCTTGTATGGATAACATATTGACAGTCATATATTTTTCAAATTTCACAAGTTAACTTATATAAAACAGTCGTTATATTATCAAAATCATAATTATTGTAATTGTATTTTAATATATTTTGCTTAATAGATGAATCAATCCAATAAATGTAATTTATTCAACTCTTGTTCTACTTTCAATCATGTATATCCAAAAGTTGTTTATATATATATATATATATATATATATATATATATATATATATATATATATATATATATATATATATATATATATATATATATATATATATATATATATATATATCATCATTCTTGTTATATTATGTGATTAAATGGTTCATTTTTGGCTCTCTTTCAATTTCTATTTGATTAGGCAAGCCACACCATGTGAGGCACAAATGAGAGAAATTGGTTGCCATATATTCATTTAATGTTTTAGACTAGTCTCTACTAAGTAGCGTACCATATGCATTAGGTATATCTATTACTTGAATATCAATAATTATTATACCCTAGGATCTGAGGCTAACTTACATATAAATGAGATTTAATTCACCAACCCCATTAAATTTGTATTTATCTAGTTGAACCACTTTCCTATTTGATTTAGCAGGAATCAATCCTAATTTCTAGCATATTGAGAATGAGATCACATTACCTAAGGCACCTGAACTAAATAATTATGTTGGCATTTTCTAAAAATTTGAATTGTTAAAAGAAATGGATGAGTTTTAGTATTTTTCTTATAAATGGCTAAATGAAAATCACCTACTTTATTAGTTATTTTTCCTTTTGGAGTGGACAAAGTTATTAATAAAAAATAATATATATATCTATCATTTAGAATAATTCAAACATTGATATGTTAGCTTTGGTATTCTTTAAATCTTCAACAATTTTGTATCCAATTCTATTTTTCTCTAAAGTTTTGTCTATTTATGGAGGTTTAACATTATTCTTTGGTTTTGAAGATGTGATAGGTGTTTTAGATGGAAGTGGGTTATTGCTAGACTTTTCATCAGATGGAACTTGAATGTTCTTAGGAGGATTAGAGATTGTCAAATTTGTTTTCATTTTTTCTTCAATATGTAATTGTTTACCCTTTTATATTTTTGATATTCCTAAACTTCATCCAAATTGTCTTATGGTTCATTGTCACTTTCGTTGGAAATGCGTAAGTCTCTAAAACTAACACAATTGTTAGGTTGTGGAGCTAAAAACTTCACTGATGCAGACATGGAGGAGGTCGTTGGAGAAGGTTGTTGAGTGTCAGGGACCAGCGTCGGTCAGGCCAATCGACATCGGCAGGGTACA
This sequence comes from Torreya grandis, assembly GCA_037957365.1. NCBI lineage: Eukaryota > Viridiplantae > Streptophyta > Pinopsida > Cupressales > Taxaceae > Torreya > Torreya grandis. The sequence continues at coordinate 7,335,081 of JARHVA010000028.1, read as the reverse complement.
GACAGAAAGTCAACCCATGTCAATCAGAAGTCGGCTGGCGTTGGCACCCCCCAGGCAGACAGGGACCGACGTCGGTCACCTGTGTGGCTCGGCTACGAGTGTTTTATGGGCAGTTAGCTAACGAACCAAGTGTTTGCATGTTGAGAGCCAATTTTAGACTAAGAGCTACGGATCTAATTATTGTAATTGGATGTCTAATTATTGTTTGGATGAGATCTATATAATAGACCCATGGATTGTATTGAAAGTTGTTCTAGTTGAGTTGAGCAAAGTTTGCTTCTTATGTGTGTGAGGTGAGGAAGGGTGTTCCTCCTAGTTCTACAGCAGTACCAAGGTGGGTGCTGGATTGGAGAATCAGCAGGGTTCTTCATGTATGTATGATCTTGGTCATCAGGTGAGCATGGCTACTTTAGGAGATTTACATGGTAAGTAAGATCATTGATCTACATGTGTATGTGTGTGCAAGTTTAAGGTTCACAGGTGTGCAGAACCAGATTGATTTGCAGGTGTGCAAGATCATATAGGATAACAACACAACAGGGAGCAGAATCAGGTGGGATCTACTTGGAGTATAGGTGTGTACTCAAAGCAAAGAGGAAGGCAAGGAAGTTCCTTCCATAAGTAAGATCATATTGGGTTGCAGGTTGTTGCAGTTCAGGGGAGATCTACTTGAAGTACGTTTGTGTACTTGTGGAGTGCGTGGAGCACTTGTGGTGTGCGTGGAGCACAGGTGTACTGGCAGTAGTGGATACTGGCTGGTTGGAGGTGAACACCAACTCTGTGTTTGAGTTGGGTGTTGGGACTTAAGAGAGAGCTTTGAGGGAAGATTTACTATTTATGCCCTAGAGGTGTGGGAGCCCTAGAGGTGTGTAAGGAAGAAGAAATGTGGCAGCCTTCTTTGTTGTATTTCCTTTTGAAAGAGTTTTAATACAAGTTGTGTATTGTCTCTCATATCATGTGTTATTTCTGAATTCTAGTTACTTATGTATTCTGGTTAATTTCGCATATTAAGTTGCTTGGTAATCAATTGTGTGCTTCCCTTATATTTCCCAACAACAATGTCTAGAATCCTTTCAATTTAATTTACATCATTTTTGGGTGTGGGTATTATCTATAGACCTTTTGAATTTTTTTTAAACCAATTTAAATTTAGGACAATCATTTTCATCATGCACAACTATATTATGCAATCTACACCAAGTGGACAATGCCAAATCAGCTAAATTCACAAAGTTTTCAACATTGTTGATGGTTTGATTTACATTAACAAGAGGATTGGGCACACCTCCATTATTAGACCTTATATTCCATTGACAATTAGTTCTTTGGAAATCAAAATTTCTATTTTGAAGGTTATTTGTGGATTTATTTTGATGTTGAGGCACTTGTATCCTTAATTCAACCATGTCATTGGTTAACCTTTGGACCATCTATTGTATATTTCCTATTTTGGGGCTCAATTTTAAACTTTAATTATTTCTATTTTCTGGAATTTTCCTAACTATAGGTGTTATGGCATTCATAAATGTGGGGACATCAAATTTCATTTTATCATAAATAGTGTTGAGAGGCATTTGATTGTTTAAGAGTGTTGAATCGACTTGTTGATTACGAGTTAAACTAGTATGACCACTTGCATTATGTGAAACAGAAGTGTTATTGTACGATACAAGGACAATTTGTTGATTATTTTCTTGAGGTAAAATATTATTTGAAGGAATTATTTGATTCAAAAGGATGTAAGTAAAATGTGTTGGATTGTAAACTTGGATGTGAGATGAATATGTGGCTCCTAAAATTGGATTCATTAGTGGGATGTGAAATAGAAGTGTTATTGTATGATACAAGGGTGATTTGTTGATTATTTGCTTGAAGTAAAATATTGTTTGAAGGAATGATTTGATTCGAAGGGATGTAATTAAAATGTGTTGGATTGTAAAATTGGATGTGTGATGAATATGTGGCACCTAAAATTGGATTCATTTGTGGGATGTGAAACAAAAGTGTTATTGTATGATACAAGGATGATTTGTTGATTATTTTCTTGAGGTAAAATATGATTTGAATGAATGATTTGATTCAAAGGGATGTAATTAAAATGTGTTGGATTGTAAACTAGGTTGTGCGATGAATATGTGGCACCTAAAATTGGATTCATTAGTGGGATGTTTTGCATGAGTGCTTGATTAACTATTGGTATATGCTTATATGCACCTCGCTATCCTAATGAAGGAAATAGAACAATATATCCGTATGGCATCATTTGTTGCCCAACCTTGGTGGATTCAATATATGCTAAAGATAAATATGCAAGTGTTGTTGGAGTTCTTCTAACAAACATAAAAGCCATTGGATCCAAAGCTCTTAAATAAGTTTGAATAGCATCAGGTTATGTTTATATCTATGGGTATTTTGATCTCTTTTATAATTTTTGAAAATGACAAGTATTTCATACTGACACTTGCGTCAAACCCAGATAGTATCATCGATGCAACCATCCCACGCAGACATTAGTATCCAGATCATTAGAAGCATCAGATCTAGAATCTAACAACTATTTTAGAAAAATATACTAGTTTGTTTCTTGCATGTTCAAGATCCAACACTATGTTAGCATCAGAACCAACTAAGTATATTACTTTTTATCATTTCTAGAGATAGCTTAGTTGTACTTTTTATTTTTAACCTATACTCAGTATAATAAATTCAATGTGTGATTATATCTAAATTTAGAATGCAATTGCCCTGTTGTAGATCTGATTACCACCCTTGTGCATTGTCATTTCTATATTATTAACCCTTTTATACCACCAAGGTAGGATATAGCCACATTATGCAATTAAGGGTTAAACAAAAAGATTATATTTTTACTTTTGTTTAATGGACCAAGTCTAAAGGAGTCAACTCCCACTATAAAATGTTGTACCTACAAGTGTTTTCCTCTTCTTGTTCTTTTTATTTTCTAAAGTCCTTACTGTTGAATTTTATTCAATATTAAAGTTTTCTTCTATTTAAATAAATTTATTTTATAAATATGAGTTTAAGATATTTTATAGTTTTAGTTACGGGTAAGTGCACAGAGTTGGGGGATAATTCCATAGACATTTTACATAATGTGATCACATTATTTAAATTATGGTTGGGAAATTATCGAGCCATATCCCAATCGCATTAATATTTAACATGATTGCATTATTGTAAAAATAATAATGTGATCACATTATTGTTGTTTTGTACATTAAAGCAGTGAACATGTAGATGGATCCAATCTTGGATAATAGATAATGTGATCGCATTATTAATAACGGGATCGTGTTAGTAATAATGTGATCACGTTCCTATTATTTTGTACATTAAAGCCTGTGGACATGCAAATGAAGCCAACTTTGTCCAAAAGCTTATATTTACTACTCTAAATGTTAAATATAAGTTTATATTTATATTGTTACATGTATTTCCTTATACCTTAAATTTATTTTAGTAAATATAAGAAATTAGGGTCACTCTATATCTAATAGATTTGGTCTCACAATTGCACACCTTACGATGTGAAAAATAGTTTTTTAAAATCCAATCTCGTTAGTACTTAAGAATTTTCAAGGTCTAAGTATTAAACCCAGAGATTTCAAGACATAATTTTTGCAATTGATGTCTATTGTTTGAAAACATATAGTCATTTTTAGGTTTGTGTGCATTTAAAATTGATTCATGGCATTTCTAAGAGTCCTAGGTTTGTCAAAATTAAAGTTTGCAAACCACTCACTTTGAAATTGATGCAAAGTGGCATGATTTGGGTAGCATAAGTCACATTGATGACCTACACATATCAAACAACCACTTTGTGTTAATTTTACTTGTTCATCATCCATCCCTCATACTTGATTACTTCCCACTAATGCCTCATCACTTTGAATCACTCTTTCATCATTCCTCATTATCCCTAATGACTCCTTCATTGACCCTCACTATCCATAGTCATCTCTAATCACTCCCTCGTTAAGCCTCACTATACCTTATCATCCATAATCACTCATTCATCTTCCCTCATCACTCCTTCATTGACCCTCACCATCCCTCATCACCTTTAATCACTCTCTCATCATCCCTAATCATTCTCTCATTGGCTCTCACCATCCCTCATCATCCCTAATCATTCTCTTATTGTCCATGAACAGCACTTCATCATCCCTAATCACTCTCATAATCCCTCATCATCTCTAATCACTCCCTTATTGACCCTCACCATTCTTCAACATTTATAATCACTCCCTCATCATCCCTAATCACTCCCTCATTGACCCTCACCATCCTTAATCATTGCTTCATCATACCTCATTATCTCTAATCACTCATTTATTGTCTCTCATCGCCCCTAATCACTCCCTTATTAACCCTCACCATCCCTCATCATCCATAATCACTCCCTCATCCTCCCTAATCACTCCCTCATTGACCCTCACCATCCCTCATCATCCCTATTGACTCCCTCATCATCTCTACTCAATTTCTCCTCGTCCCTCTTAATCATTAATCACTCCATCCAATACCTTGATGGTATTTATTGGCATTTAACAATGTTAGGAGCTACAAGTGGAGAGTTGAGTGCTAGCAAAAAATATAAGACATAGTGATCAAAATGATGTGGAGGCAAATTTAAAACATAAATATTTAACACGTATGAAAAACTATGGGCCTATTAGAAATGATGTAATTAACAATTGAAAATCCACTAGAAAAAGAGAATTACAACCACCATAACACCAAAAATAGGTAGTAAATACATGAGGATCACCAAGCTGTGTGATTTTTTGAAACCAATCAATTACTTTCCATATGAAGACATTTTACAATCTGAATAATTACATTGAAGGCCTCCTATTTATGTCTAATGATTGAGTCATCATACAAGAGAATGGAAAATAATTTTTAAATGATTAGAATAAGTATTCCAAGATTGGAAAGTGGTGTTTAATTCGTAACTTCAATATTCAGTCCAATGAAGAGTGTCACACTATGAGTTCTCTACTTGCACATCTCAAGAAGTGGGTACAAGATATCTAGAACTATAAAAAGGTACGTAGATATTATATTATGAACCCAATGATATGATTGGTACTAAAAATATCTCTACTTCCCCCAACAAGAAATTATATGAATTAAAAATATTATCTTATTAGCAAATGTAGATCAATGGTGAGCCAATACACTTCATCATTTCCAATGAAAGTCAAAATAATTTAATTTCTCCTGAAGCATATTTTCAAAAATTGAACTTGAATTTTATACATCATCCATAACTATACGCTAGTGTATGGTCTAGTGTAGGCCCTGAGAAATGTATTGCCTAGTAGTATCACTCGGTGTACAAAATCAAACTTTTTAAAGATACAATCCTTTGTGACATGTCACCATACGAGGTGTCTGATGTTTTACATGTGATCAATCATATATTTACCATTGACATGTAGTCTATGAAGTAAATCCTTGAAATGTTGTGATAGATTGTCATAATTTGAAATACCATATATCGTAGTTAGTTCATAAGCTTTCAATCATTAGTGCTAGGAAGTGCAAGAATCTTGTCACTTCTAATAAGTATACTAGTAATGGTAAGAAGTAAATGTAATATCATCCTTATATCACCATATCATAATGTGGTTTATCCAACAATAATAAATACAAACCTCTTTATACAACATATCACTTGTAGAGAATTAATATATCAAGTGGTAGATCTATGGAATCATGTATAATAGACACATCATGTCCAAATCATTGCCTTGCAGAAGTCGAATTGTGTTTTTTCCAAAGTTGTGAATCGATTAAAAAAATATTAACAAGATTAAAGTGAAGAACAATTATCCTCAACTAACTATTAAGGCATTTTTCTGTCATATCCATGGTGTAGAAGTGTTTTCAAAAATTGATCTTAAGTGTGAATTGATCATATTCATGTTGAACCTCTAGAAATTTGAAATATAGTCTTAAAAACAAAGGAAGGATTGATTGACTAGTTGGTTATGCCTTTTAGGATAACTCATGTAGTGAATTCATTCATTGAGATGTTGAACGACATCCTCAGGGCCTTTACCTATGTCATTTTTTTAATCTACTTTGATGACATCTTAATCTTTAAAAAATATGGGATGAACATCTACACCATGCTGAACTAGTGTTTCACATTTTACAGGAAAATATTTTTATGATAACATAAATAAATGTTAATTTTTCATGGAGAGATAAAAAATTTGGGATACATAACACACACAAGGAGTGCATGTGTGAACCTGACCAAGATTCAAGTCATACCAAAATGGAAAACACTAAGTAACTTTGCATTTGATTCAAATCTTTTCATAATTATAAAATTATACAAAAGATTTGTGTTTAATTTTTATCTTTTGAACCAAGCTATCAAAGATGGAACCAATAAAGTTTCATCTAGTCAATTACACAACAAAGATAATTCGATGAACTAAAATTTAGACTCTATTTTGTGTTAGTACTAATGTTATTTGATTATATATTTGAAAGATCATCCAATTCATTTAGTAATAAAATTGACTATTACATATGGGTATTGACTAAAAAAGTCCTATAAAAGAGTTGATTTCTATTATAATGAATTAAACAACATATGATTGGAATCAAAGATATCTTTAGAGTATGTACTTACGTCAAATGATGAGGGAGAGATTAGGGATGGTAAGGCTCAATGATGGAGTGATGAGAGATGGTAAGGGATGGTGAAGGTCAATAAGGAGTGATTAGTGATGATGACGGATGAGGAAATATTGATTAGGGATTATGAGGGATGAGGAAGGAGTGATTAGGAATGATGAGGGATGGTGATAGTCAATGAAGGAGTGATTAGGGATGATAAACCTAAGTGATTAGAGATGATGAGAGACAATGCAGGTCAATAAGGGAGTGATTAGGGATGAAGAGGGAGTTAATAGGGAGGAGGAAGCGATTAGGGATGATGAGGGACGAGGAAAGAGTGATTAAGGATAATGAAGGATGGAGAGTGATTAGGGATGATGAGGGATAGTGAGGGTCAATGGAGAAGTGATTATGGAAGATAAGGGAGTGGTTAGAGATGACTAGGAATAGTGAGAGTCAATGAGGGAGTGATTAGGGTAAATGAGGAATGATGAAAGAGTGAGTAAGGGTAATGAACGATGAGTAGGAAGTGATCAAGGATAAGAGAGGGATGATAACCAAGTGAAATTAACATAAAGTGGTCAATTGATATGTGTAGATCATCAATATGACCTCCACTACCCCAATCACACCACTTTGGATCAAGTTCAAAGTGAATAGTTTTCAAACATCAATTTGGACAAATCTAAGTCTCTTATAAATGTCAGGAATCAATCTAAAAGGCTTAAAAATCAAAAAAATGACTATATGTTTACCAAAAATGGATATCAATTACAAATCTTATGTATTGAAATTCCTAGGTTTAATATCTAGACCCTGAAAATACCTAAGTACTAACCAAATTTGATTTTAAAAAACTATTTTCCATATCTTAAGGCATGTCGCTATGAGACCAACTCTATCAGATGCAAAGTGACCTTAATTTCTTATATTTACTAAAATAAATTTAAAGTATAAAGAAATAAATGTAACAATATAAATGTAAACTTATACTTGGTAATGTGATCGTGTTATTGGTAACATGATCGCATTATCTATTGACCAAGATTTGCTTTGTCTACATGTTCACTGCTTTAGTGTGCAAAACAATAGTAACACAATCGTATTATACATTAATGTGATCATGTTATTTCAATTTGAATTTAAATCCCATGACTTTTAGCTCGAGAATGGCTTGGATTCTCGAGCCAAAAGCTTGGACCTGTCAATCTATGTCGAGTCTGAGAGTTATATAAAATTCAACATCGATACCCAAATACATTACCATTTTCAACGTGAAAATTCAAAAACTTAATACCATCACGACGAGCACGCTCTACTCTTTTCGAAAATATTATTGTTATAATTTTTCGACTAATTTAGGGTTTCAAACTATGTTGATTTTTAACTATATCTTTTTTAGGCCACTACATGTCGCAAACATACATGCCTATACATGTTCATGTAGTTTTTCTTTCGTTGACCCAATTGCAAAACAAGTTATATGGTCACAAATTAAACCTAATTCTACACACTCCAAAAAATGATTTTCATTTTTTTTATGTAGTTAGGTGCGCCACACGAATGACTATTCATTTTTATCAGTTTTCAAGATCTATTTACTTGTAAAATTCATTAAAAAAATATTCATGGAAAAAATATTAAAAAATATATAGGTCACAAACTAGAAGATTTTATCTAAATTTTCACTAAAGTGTTTCAAAAAAATTAAATGCTGCTCAAAAAATGGTGCACCACACGACCGTCTATCTACTCTATTTTTTTTTTTTTAATTCCTCTTCAAATTTTAAATGTTTGATGTAGTTATACATAACCATTTTTAAAACAAAATGGTGTTTTGAAAACTAGACTCAAAATTTTATATTTCATGTTCTTACATCATTTTGAAATTTAGAGTCTAGATATCTCAAATTATCTACAAAAGTTTAGATTTTTTAAATTTTAAAAAAAAATTATCCACGAGTAGGCCATTTTTTTTCCTTCAACTTTGTCCACTTACCATTACGCTTGGTTATAGCCATTTTCTCAAATAACTTGAAAACTTTTAAAACGACTCATAGATTTCATTGCAAATGGGAGATCTCACACAAGTTTTAAGAGCTAAGCTCTTTGATCTCATATATTTTCCATGTTTTGTGAAGAGCATTATTCTGAGTTGTATTTCGACTTGTAGAAAATCAAATAACACATTCTCTAGTGATCAAGTTCATGTCAAAGACACGCAGGTATATCAAGTGAGTAGTGTTATTTCAATATGATTATTTGATTGGATGTCTTTGATCAAATTTGTTGGTGACACAAGGTGATTGCAACACTACTCAAATCTAGATGTGAGCCCAATAGCAAAAACATTCACCATGAAATAATAAAAACAAGGTTGAAAACACCATAACATATAATGTGGAAAAACCTCACGAAGAGATAAAAAACCCACCAAGATTATTCATTATTTAAGAAATAAAATATACCCAATACAAGTTTTCTCTTCTTTCTCTTCTCTTTTTTTATTACATCTTACAATATAATTTTTTTATTATATAAGCAAGGTAATCTACCCATTATAAATAATTTTTTCCAACTACCACATTAATGGCTCCAACCTCTCCAAAGGTCATTTAATATATTTTATTATTTATTTATATGAGAATAAGCTCATGATAAATAATAAAATATATTATTATTTAAGCAATATAATTTAATATATTAAAGTTATATCAATAATCCAACTTAACCATTAATTATTTCTATACTCCCCCTTAATGTTAAGTAGGGATACATAGTAATTTTTAAGAGATAACAACATAACGAACTTACACTCCATAAACCATCCACGTGATGAGTTTTAAGAGGTAATAATTGAAAGAAACATCGTTTATCATGCCATAATCACTTTTAAAAGAATTATGCTATGTAAACATAGTCACCCAAAGGTATTACACTATTTAAACATAGACACTCAAAGGTATTACACTATGTAACCAAAATCATATAGTCACATTTAAAGGAATTACACTATATAACTATAGTTATCCTAAGATATTACACTATATAACCGCAATCACATAGTCACCTTGAAAGGCATTAAACTATACACCCATAGATACCTAAAAGTTTTGTACTATGTCCCCATTGGCACCTTTAAAGGAATTACACTATGTTATCCTTAACCACTTAAAATGAGTTTAGGGTAGCATGATCATGAGACTACATCTCACAGTGAGAATACATCTCATAATTTTTCATGAATAATCAACCAAACATTGAATTTTTTTGTAACATAAAGACCTTCATGCTACTATTTTTTTGGTACAATGTAAACTTCCATATAAAGTTTACCAAAATCACATAAAGTGATATATTGCAATGCTTTATAATGAGAAGTATAAAGAGATAGAAGGAAACACACAACCCACACGACTTTTAAGAACTGATATTATCATGCACACTCCCCCTTAATGGCAACTTCAATAAGCCTAACATTGAATGAACTTCAATAGACTTTAGTTTGTTGGTTTTGCATTGGATTTTTCACCAAAGCTATACAATTATGACAATCACCAAGAATGTTGGTATAATGAGGAACTTCCATATGATATTCTTCTATCATCCTTCATAGCCACAAGTTTTTTTTAGCAACATCAACATGAAGTGCTCTAAGTGATAGCATTTACACCAAACATAAACACATATCCAAAAATAGACTCATCATAGTATGGTTAGCATCACAATAACTAAAAATTAACATAATCAAAATATATATATATATATATATATATATATATATATATATATATATAAACCAAAGTTTATAGTTCCTTTTATATATAAAAGTATTCATTTTGTTAATTTCCAATGATCTAATAATGGGTTCTACATGAATCTAGAAGCAACACCCATATCTTATGAAATATCTATCCTTGTAATAATTAGATAAATCAAAGTACCAATAAGATATTTGTAAATAAAAGTTAGCGTTATTACACATAATTTTTGAATCAGGGTTTAACACAACTTTCAATAGGAGTACATGTAAACTTGTAATCAAGCATGTTAAATTTAACACGCAAGGTATGTGATGCACATACAATAAATTCACTAATAATTTAATACTAAATTAACCAAACATTATATATCTTATTAGGAATAATTCATATTATAATTTGAGTCATGAATATTATTTTCTTCCTTTTAAAATCGACACTACAAGTTTATGTTTTATACTAAACCCAAAAAAAATGTTTAGAAAGCAAAAATTTTAACATGTTTTATACTTGATTTTATAATAAAAACACATATTCTAGTAAGTAAACAACACTAACCACTTTAGTTGATTGTAAAACAATTCAAAACACAAATAATTGCAACAAGGGCAAAAGTTACAAGTGTCATAAAAATGGTCACAAATGTCGTATCATTGATCATAGTTGTACTTTTTAAAATGACAAATACTATGTGCAATTTCACATGCTAGCATCTTTACGTTGCAATGTTGCAACGAAAGCTTTTATGGAATAAAGTTTAAACCATATTTCAATCTTTTATATGTTTCCCTTATTTCTTGTGATTTCAACAATTAATGCAATTTTTTTAAATAATTGGTTTCAATTACTTGTGTTATAATGCTCATTATTTTTTTACTTTTATCTTTTGTCTAACATGTACTCTTACACTTATTTTAGTTTAGTTTGTGAAGTTTTTTTGCTTGTCTCCTTTATGTTAGTTCGTGTTGTCTTAGATGATCTTCTTATAGCGATCTACTACTATTGTTTTCAGTCTGGTTTTCATTGTTATACATCACATTAATAGTTTTAAATGAGTAATTTAGTGTAATAATATTGCCCATCAACAAAACTTCATCATATTTACAAATGAGATAATTCGATGCAATTTAGTTATAAGAAGAATTAATAAAGGTGAAATGATATATGATTGAAGAAGATATTTTCAGATTATTTCACTTTGACTCTTCCACGAGTCCCCTTATTAATAGGTTTCACTTTGTTATTGAGTCAATAAAAATATACATTTGATTCAAGTGTTTATCTATATGATGGGTTTCTGATGCAGAGATGATCAACTAACTGAGAAATTTATTCTTTGTAATGTTCACTCTCTTTACTGAAGTTCAAATGATCAATTTAGGGTTCATCAATCCTATACCTTTCTTATGGTTCTGACTATCCTTCACATATTGCAAGGACCTCTCAAGATCTCCCATAACCTTGATAGTTCCCTTCTTGATTTATTTCTCAATCTTGGCAACTTTTCCTCTGCTACAGTCACTCTTTATAGCCTTTTTCTTGTCTAAAATTGATGGTATGGCTCTATACGGTGGTAAACTGACAAACTAAAACCACGATATAATACTTATAGACATCTAATTCCTAACACTAATTATGTTGAAATTGTCAATCTTACTCGAATTGCACTCAAATGCACATTTTAGGTCAAACTCCATAAAATGCGCTAAATGATTTGAACTTGTCATTTACAAGTGCCAATTTACGTCAAAGTATCCCTAAATAAGGAAATGCAATTTATGGTCCAACTAACTTTGATCAATTCATTTCGAGTCAAAATGATGATTTTGTCTTTTTGTGCACTGGATCACTATTTTCTTCTAATTCATTGGTACACATCGCGTACCTTTATTATTTTGTGTTGAAAACATCCTAAATGACATTACGATTAAAATGCATCTAACGTCACCTTCTAATTCTTTTCGAGTCAAATTACAACTCAATAATATGACTTTATGACCATTTTGATTAATTGAGAACCAATTTTCAAATAATTGTACAAATGTTGATTAACTTTTTTTAAAGCTAATTAATTCAAATCAAGATCTTATGCGAATTTTTCATGAGAGTTAAATATTTCTTTTTAGAAATTGATTTTTATTATTTACATCATCAGAAAATGTCATTTATGGGGTGGCATCCATCAAGCCATAAGTGCATAAAATATCAAGATTATGGGTTTCTCATGCCTCTTTATTACCTCCCATGCCTCATTAATGTCCTTTTTTCCAATGTCATGATGAGGATAATTATGAATTTTAATTACATAATTCAATTAATCCATGACCATACATCTCAATCTTGAGATGGATGGTCATGGTTGATTTTGGTCATTCTTGAAAATCTATAAATAGAGAGGCCATGGACATCATTTTTAAGCTTGAATATTACAAAGTTATAATGTTAAATTGTTTCCACAATCTTTTGCATTTCATCATTGATTTTGTTTGCAAGCTTCATTGATAGGATGGTTTAATGATTTCAAATTATGAGCTTAAATTTTGTAGAGTATTCTTGAGACATTGGAGGAGTTTGCCACCATTGTTGATAAAGACAAGGATGCTTGATCAAAAGAAAACATGCTTTTGAGTCGCTTTTGGAGAATGGATTCACTTAAGAAGGTATAGATTTATTTATTTCATTTGCCTTTCATTGTCATTAGTAATTCTCACATAATAGATAGCCTTAATTTGGTTTGTTGTTATGCATCTTCCTTTGGTTTATTGGACTAATGTTTGAATAATCATGTTATGTAATCCTCTCTACATCTTGGAACGTTTGATGGGACCGCAACCCATAAATTTGCTCACAAAGCCTCTACAAACAACCTACTAACTATTGTCATGTAGTCTCTTGGAGTATAGAAGCAAAGAAAGCAAAATTTGAACAAAAAAGTTCATTTTTATAAATCACGATTTTGTTCTCGAGATAGCCCAACTTGGCACTAGTTCATCCCAACTCAGCACTAGTTTGACCTGACTCGGCTCTAGTTCATCCCAACTCAGCTCTGGTTTGACTCGACTCGGCTCTAGTTCAACCCGACTCAGCTCTAGTTCAACACGACGTCCCTATCCAACTCGACTCCCCTATCCAACCTGACTCACCTATCAACCCAGCTCCCTTATCCAACCTAGCTCGCCTGTTCAACCCAGCTCCCTTATCCAACTCGGCTCACCTGTGAACCCAACTCGACTGTCAATCCGATATCTCATTTTTCAAAAGCTCTTATTTCATCCTCAAAAGTGCTTCAAAGTTAAGCAACTTGCTAATATTTTTCTTGCAATATATACATGGAAATTCATCCAAGCAAACTAAATTAGTGCCTTTCACATTTCATTTGTGTTAGGTTGTGGAGCTAAAAGCTTCACCCGGATGCAAACATGGAGGGTTGTTGAAAGTCACAGTCGTCGACGTCGGTCAAGCCAACTGACGTCGGTCAGGGGGAGATAGGAAGCTATCGACATCGGTCAGGGATCGGCCGACGTCAGTCATCCCCAGATAGACAGAAACCAACGTCGGTCGCCTGTGTGATTCCGGAACTACGAGTTTCACGGACAGTTTGTTAACGAACCGATTGTTTGCATGTTAAAAAGCTAATTTTAGTCTTGAATTGTGTGTCTAATTATTGTAATTAGGTGTCTAATTATTGTTTGCATGGGATCTATATAATAGACTCATGGGCTTGTATTGTAATTAAGGCAAGGAAGAGATCCTTCCAATTGTAAGATCATGTTGATCTGTAGGTTGTGCAAGGTCAGGGAGAAGATCTACATAGTAAGTAAGGTCATTGATTTGCAGATTGTTGCAAGATCAGGGAGATCTACTTGGAGTACGTGGAGTACTTGGTACTGGCAGTAGTGTTACTGACTGATTGGAGGTAAACAACTCTGTGTTTGAGTTGATTGTTGTGATCGTAATTGAGAGAGAGAACTCTTGATTGAGAATTACTGGAAGTCCTAGAGGTGTGGGAAGCCTCATAAGTGTGAGAAGAAGTGGCATCTTCTTTATTGTATTTTCTTTTTGGATGAGTTGAATACAAAATTGTATTGTCTCTCAAATTCTGTGTTGTTTCTTATTTTTAGTTACTTGTTACTTCTGGTTTAATTTCGCATTTAGTTGCTCATACAAAGGTAATCAATTGTGCTCCTATATCCTAACAGTTGGTATCAGAGCTAAAGTTGCAGGGAGCAAGTTTGTGTTTGATTACAGGTCACTCTCAAAGATTTCTGATTGAGTGAGAGTATAGCAATGACGAAAAAAAGTACACTAAGAATGGAGGAATTCAAAGGCACGAATGGTCAATTACGGTGTTATGAAAAGAAAGAGCAGGTAAAGAAAGATTGTTGGTTGGTAACAAATCAGCATGAAAAAAATAAAAAAATAGGGATTGTTGCATGGATTGTTGCACTGGTTGCTCTTATATGTTCCTTGGATAAAGTAGAATCTTGGTTTATAGATTATGTTGCCTCTTTCTATGCAGCCCCAAATAGAGTATTTTTCCATGTTAAGGTCCATGGAGACTTTGGAAAGATTTATTTAGGGGTTGGTGAGCCTTGTCAAAATATTGGCAAAGGAGAAGTGCGGCTGAAATTACAGACGGCCAACACATGGGTGTTGAAGGATGTCATGCAGGGCCCAGTTCTGAAGATGAGGCTAATTTCTTCAAGGAAGTTGGGTGATGAGAGATGCACAGTAACTCTCACAGCGGACTCTTGAAATGTTTTCAAGGGTGCACTTGAATTAGCATGTGGTAAGAAAGTAGGTACTCTTTATCTATCTACTTGTATTACTGATTCCACTTCTGTTGCAAAGATATGGCTTTGTAGGCTTGGTCACATGAGTGAGAAGGGAATGGATGTTCTTAAGTCAAATGGTAAGAGTTCAGCTTCGGAGAGCATAGACCGAGATTTATGTGAGCAGTGAGATGCTACAAAAAAAGATTGGATTTATTGCAGGAAAAAAAAGTCTGATGTATTTGAAAAACTTAAGAACTGAAAAGCCTTGGTGTTCATGGAGAAAATGATGAACAGAGATCAGTCACAGGGGCTGGATACTTCTGAGCAGGGCAATTTGGACAGGGTTTTGATTCAAAATAAGCTCGCGGATAAAAAATCATCACTCACAGAGAAACACAGGTACTGGCATTGGTCAGGGGAATCGACGTTGAACAGGGAGGCACCGACGTCGGTCATGTACAGACCAGAGAAGTCGATGGTGTCGGGCAAGTAGACGCCGACGTCAGTCAGGGAACCGACGTCAGTAGTCAGGTCAGTCGTATGAAACCGACGTCGGTCGAATGCAGACTGGGTGGTGACAGACATCGATCACTGAAACGAATTTTGGGCAGACAGCAAGCTGTTAAAGAGTCTCAAACGCTCATATGGAGGACTGAAATGGTAAGTAAGCTTCAAATTCGTTATTCTCCTTTTTTATATTTGTTGCGCACTGCAGAGCAGGTAGGATCCAAGAAACAGTGGGAGCATGGCATGAATTCTTTGGAGAAGAACCAAACAAGAGATTTGGTAGAGTTGCTAGCCGGGATGAAAGCACTGAGAGACGAATGGATTCTTTGGTTCAAGAAGAGAGGGAATGGACACGTGAGATGGAAGGCCAGGTTATATGGTCTTGAACAGGCTACAAGACAGTGGTACAGATTTGACAGGTGTATGACAAAGCATGGCTTTAGTCAATGTCAGTGTGACCATTTTGATTTCTTTATCAGGTTGGATAATATTAGCTGCATTATCCTATTGTTATATGTAGTGTGTATGCTTGTTGCAGGATCACACATGCAGGAAGTTGCTGAGCTAAAGGTAAAGTTAGTCCAGAGGTATGTCATGAAAAATTTGGGAGCAGCAAGATTCTTTGGCATGAGTATTCCTATAGACAGGGAAGATCACAGGTTGATGTTGTCTCAGGATGATTGTGTGAATAAAGTAGTGGCAAGGTTCAAGATGCAGAATACAGAACCAGTTTGCACACCTATGGATGGACAGTTCACAGAACAGTGTCTCAATTCACATAATGAGGTTAAGTGCATGGTATGTACTCGACCTGAGTTTGCCCCAGTAGTGGGAGCTGTCAAAAAGTTTGTGGTCAATCCGAAAAAGAAGCACTGGAGAACAGTTCAATGGATTTTCAGGTATCTGAGAGGGACCAGCAGCAGGTATACATGCGATGCAGGGTCAGACACTTCTCTACATGGGTATGTAGAATCGGATATCGCATGTTACTTGGATGACAGGTATAGCACCACAAGTTGTGTGGTGGTTGGTCTTCAAGATTGAGCTTGAAGAGGGATACAAGCCAGGAAACAAAATTAGAGGATGTACAGGTACAGGTGCAGTTGTTTATTTCCAAGTGAGAGATTGTTAGGTTGTAGAGCTAAAAGCTTCACCCGAATGCAAACATGGACGGTTGCTGAAAGTCACAGTTGCCGACATCAGTCAGGCCAACCGACGTCTGTCAGGTAGAGATAGGAAGCTGCCGACATCGGTTAGGGATCGGCCGACGTCGGTCATTCCCAGACAGACAGGGACCGACGTTGATCCCCTGTGCAGTTTTGAAACTGCGAGTTTCACGAACAGTTTGTTAATGAATTGGTTGTTTGCATGTTAAAAAGCTAATTTTAGTTTTGAATTGCGTGTCTAATTATTGTAATTAGGTGTCTAATTATTATTTGCATGGGATCTATATAATAGACTCATGAGCTTGTATTGTAATTAAGGCAAGGAAGAGATCCTTCCAATTGTAAGATCAAGTTGATCTGCAGGTTGTGCAAGATCAAAGAGAATATTTACATGGTAAGTAAGGTCATTGATTTGCAGGGTGTTGCAAGATCAGAGAGATCTACTTGGAGTATATGGAGTACTTGGTACTAGCAGTAGTGTTACTGACTGGTTGGAGGTGAACAACAACTCTGTGTTTGAGTTGATTGTTGTGATCGTAATTGAGAGAAAAAACTCTTGATTGAGAATTACTGGAAGTCCCAGAGGTGTGGGAAGCCTCAGAAGTGTGAGAAGAAGTGGCATCTTCTTTATTATATTTTCTTTCTGGATGAGTTGAATACAAGATTGTATTGTCTCTCAAATTCTGTGTTGTTTCTGATTTCTTGTTACTTTTGATTTAATTCCGCATTTAGTTGCTCGTACAAAGGTAATCAATTATGCTCCTAGATCCTAACAATTTGAATGTTTTAAAATAAATTAAGAACTTTCTTTTTGAGCTTAATAAAAAAATTAGATGCTTAAGTGAATGCTTTGATAATTGTGTTTTCAAAGTTACAACTTAAGACCAAAAGGTCAAAAGAACACTGCCCAATCTTTCAACTTGGTGCTTAAAAATGAACTCACATTTCTAAGCTTTTTGTATTCAATTAGTTGTTTGATCTAGTTTGTTTAGCAAAAAGAGGGATGCCGCATGTATGCTCTTGAACTTGTCCCCTTTAGGGAACCCTTGGAATCAAAAGCGTCATTCTTATTGCAAAAAGTTTAATCCAAGGCTTAAAAAAATGTCATCTAAAGCACTCCCCAAAAACTCGTCATAATTTGGGTGACCTCGAAAATGGCCCTAAAGTCTTTCTTTTTATGTTATTTATTCTTATGCAAACTTGGCTTGCGAGGGGGACTTCATCACCTCTTGAAAATTCTATAGGGAAGCTTTGACTCGGGGTTTCATCACTCGACATTGATTTCAACCACTCCCACTAGAATCGAAGGTTTGAGCAATTAAACCACCTTCTAGTGATGGAGTTGTACACGAGACGTATCTGCACTTTGGACATCGCACTATACTGAGCGAATAGTAGGATGTAGTGGTTGCAAAAAAGACTAAACCTTTTTGCAACAAGATAAGTGTCACAGACACCTAATTTATGTGTTTTTCTTTTGCATTGTTTGGCGTGAAAGTCATTGTGCAATTGATGCCCTTAGAACGATCAAAAACTTGCTAGTTTTGTCAACCCCACTTTACCATACCTTGTCAATTTAGACTTAAGACATTTGTTTTTTGTCATTAGCTTGTTTAGTCTTGATTCATGTCTAAAACTTCTTGTTGACTCAACAAACTTAACCAAAACGCATTGTCCCCAAAATTCTTGAGCAAGGGTGGTGTTACGCTATCCAATTAAAAAAATCATCTTTTTTTTGTTCAAATTGTTATAAAAAACTGTCATGTCATCCACTTTGGTGCAGTTATGTTGTCCAATTGAGTCTAGACCTTTTACCCAATTTGTTTAAGTCCATTTATAATCCACATTCAAAATTGAACCTTTCTAAGTTTTAAGGGTTGGTGTGTTAAATTGGGTTCGCAATTTGCACACTAAACTTGTTCTAACTTGGATTCTATTGTTCCCAAAATTTGTCACTTGTTTTTTTGGACATGTCGACCATTTTGGCCTTGTAGGTCAAAATGGTCCCTTTCTCAAAATGTTCTGAGCAGTCAAGTTTTTCAATTACTCAAGCTTTTTTAGCTAAAAAAATTGCAAGTTCAACAGGCGGGCTTTCTCAAAGGGAAGTTCAAAACACTCAAGGCATTTCCTAAAAATTAAAAGGATGATTCAACGATGAGGTTCAATCAAAAGGCTCAATGGCGGGGTTCAAAGAATTGGAATGAATCATTGAACCGTTGAACCATTGAACTCTGTCTCTCAAAGGTTCAACGAGTTCAAAGCTTCAACGCGTTCAAAGGGTTCAAAGTTCAACGTTCGAGAGAATAATTCAAGTGGAAGATTTCAGAAAAAGGATCAACCAAATGGTTCAATTGAATGGTTCAAACAATTGGTTCAACGACACCTTGAACTCATAAAGAAGACTAAGCGAACGCGGCTCTTTTCAAAACATTGAAATGCCAAACTGTTGAACCGATTGAACTTTGAACTTTGAACCATTGAACTCTAAAAAGTTCAAGGTTCAAAGTGGTTCAAGCGATCGGTGACGTCTCTGCGGCCGTCAATTTCAGGGTAATAAAATAACCGTTGATTTTCAAATAACGCAAACCCAAGGACAAACTCAGTGATCTACTGAAAAAGAAGCCGAATGAGCTGGCAAAAAGTGAGAAGATAGCCTCGAGAGCTCAGATCATCAGGAAGAGACAAAATATAGCAAAAAAAGAAATGATATAGAGAATCCAAAAATATCTGCAAGAGAGTTATTCCAGTAAGTGGAGCAGTCCACCAAGTGGACCTTAGAGAGCACAAGCATTCAATGGCGTGGCCTTTTTTTCTTCATTGAGTAAAGGGGAATGGACAGCCGTGCAAGCATCGTAAAGAAGACCAGGCAACCCATGCTTCGGAGGAGACATTTGAGATGATTTAGAACGCCAAAGTTAAGGTCGATACCCTGTTCTAACATGGCCCCTCCACAAAATTTCTAATGCATTCAGTGCATTCAATACAGCATGGGTCATTTCATGAAAACAAGCACCCAAGTCTTTATTTGGATGCTATATATTGTAATCTCTCATTTTGAATTAGGGAGATCTCTCAGTTATTAGAAGCGAAACTCTACCCAAATTGAAAAGCATTCTTGAGACTTTAAGCTCAGACTGTTAATTATATTTTATCAAGTGAATAAAAAATCAAGTGACCTTTCAAACTTTGTGTTGAAATAGCTTGTGTTATCTAAAAAATCATTCTTATGTCTTTTTTCTAAATACAGTCTTATCCATTTAATCAAATAAGCAGAATGAGTAGAAATAATCTAGAAGATGTTCTTAAGCCGACTGTGAGAGACTTTGTGTTGCCATAATTGTCTTTAGTCTCTATGTTTTATGTTTTAGTGTAAATGATACTAGAAAGACTTTGAGCTCCCCTTATCCTTCATAATATTCTACTCTATTATAGTTTTTTGTGACTTTGTGCTGCACTTCATTCTACTATGTTACTTTATCCTAAATCAGTAGGAGAAACAACGAAAGACTTTGTACTTTTGGGAGTTTCTTGTGGATCCAGTTATTACCCAGGAAGAATTCTTGCTATTTGTTGAATATCATTTTTGAAGAAGAGAATGCCTTTAGTAATTACACCAGAATTCTCTTATGTTTTGTGAACATCATCTCTGAAAAAAGAGAGATGGATGGTATGATTTCACCCCCGAGTCTATTTTCAATTTATATTAGTATATTATAGTTTATAGGGAACCTCCCCTTGCTGAGATGAGAGATTTATCTCATTATAGTTGTGGTCACCACACCCATTTTGCCGTATAAATCTCATTGTGTTGTGGTTGATATACCCATTTTGTCGTCAGTTAGTTGATGAAAAATATTCACCCAACAGTTTTTGGTGACTCTGTTAGGGAAGAACGTGCAATTTGAAGCCTCAAGCTTCAAATTGAAGCATTTTCAGTTCTTTTCCATTCTACACTCTGACAGATTCATAGTATACATCAATCCAAAGAGCTCAAGGTATTGTTGATCCTGTATTCGAGTTTGTGCAGCGAAATAATTTTGACATTTCTTCTCCACAATCTCGCCTTCAGTGAACTAAGAGTTTTCCTCCTACCAACGTCAGGTCCTTAATACCAAGCAAAGCTTCTCTTTCCTCTACTAGCAGAGCTTTGTCTATACATATTCCACATAAGTTCGTTATCCCTCCTTTCAAACGTCATATCATGGCAGCCCAAGGCCCTTGGGGTAACACTTTTGGCCCTCTGAATCTAACCACCTTTACATGAACTACCCCATAGTTCAAGAAAGAATTTTTTCAAGTTCTATGGTGATGAGAGAGTTCATCTTGATGAGCACATTTCAACTTTTTGCATACCTTGTGGTGTGATAGGAGTTGAATTTGAAGATATAGCGGTCATGATGTTTGTGGAAACATTGCAAGATGCTGTCACAGACTAATTTTATCATCTACAAGCACAAACTGTGACTGACTGAAACACTCTCAAGGCCAAGTTTGAGGTTAGGTTCAAACCCACAGAAGATGCACATGACCTATTGGCTCAGCTTATGCAAATGAAGGAGCCTCATAAACCCATGCGAGACTTCATTGTTAAATTTGACAAGTTGAGGAACAGAATTCTTACAATTGCTCAGCCGACACTTAAATCTTAAATGCTTCTTCATCAAGTTTTAGCTTTCTGAAGTGAGTTTCTTATTGAGGTGGGCTGGCCACATAGATCTTGTTGCAGCTCAGATTTTGGCCACTGAGGTTGAAGATGATCTTACTTTCGCAGAAAAGATAAGAAGAGATCCTAACAAAAATAAATCTTCATCTTCTAAAAAAAATTTTACAGGACCACTGATCCTATGGTGCAAAAGCTACCAAATGAATTACTAGCTCTAAAAAAGCAAATGGCACAAGGGATGTATGTCTCTCCTTATCGAGTTATACTAAGGAGGATGTTTCCTAACCAATCATATCAAGGTAACGTTGCCAAGAATCAAGAGCAACCAAATCATCTTCCTCTCCCATAGATGAAGCTTGCCATTGAAGCAGCGCCAGCTAACTCAGCAGTTGGTTATCATGAAGTTGAACATGATTTCTCTTTCCAACCTGAGTTGGATCAAGAAGATGATGCTGAGCTCTTTGCAGAAGGCAAAAAAAAATTAGCTGACGACTCCAACATTGGTTTTCTGAATTACCAGGGTGAAGCTAGAAGTAAGAGAGAAGTGTTTGATGGATCATATGTTGTATTTATCAGGTCACAGAACCAGTCAACTCAACAAGTTGATAAAAGAAAAATAAGAAAAAAATCTCGATCAGCAATTTCAATTGCTAAACAAGGGACTTCATTGCCTTTCCAATCAAATGACCCGGTGATCAATAAAAAAGTAAGTACCTCAAACAACCCTGCACCTTCTGTTTCAATTTTTCAAATCAATACCACACCCAACAAAACTTAGAATGATGAACTTTCTTCCTCTGTTTTTAGTTTATTTCAGTTATTTGACATAATTGATCATACTAGGAAGACCAAAATTTAAATGTCTAGGTTTGAATACTTATAAGCCAATCTTAAGCAGTTGGATAGGCTAGCTGAATGCATCAAGAACAAAACTGTCTATGCAAGACAAAATGTTTTAAAAATAACTCATGATCCTTCAAAAAACACATCCACTTGAAAAAATCTTGTCATTACTTCTCATGTTGCCCCTAGGAAGATAGAACATTTCTATGTTTCTCTGTTAATAAATGGTCATAAGTTGAACAACTGCATAATAGACTCTGGCGCCTCTGTCAATATGATGCCCTCCAAGGTGGCAGACTCTCTCGGTCTCACTCTGACTAAAACTTTTGAGAGATGTTTCTCCATGAAAAACAAACAAATGTCAATTTTGAATCAAATCAAAGATGCCCAATTTACATTCGCGGCCTTCCCAGAAAAGAGGATTAAGATGACAGTCTTTATGGCTGACATTTCAGCTTCCTATGGCATTCTGTTTGGACAAAAAATTTGCAAAGATGTTGGTGGAGAATTGAGCATGACCCTGTTTGAGGTAAGGATATATGTCAAGGGCATCATGCAAGCGCTGCTACCTGAGAAGGAGTCAAAATATATTATCACCCAAACATCAGCGCCTAAAGCTCAAATTATGTTTGAATCTTCAAGAATGGGTAGTTACTTTCTGAATACTGAAAATCTTTCTATTTAATTAGACAAAAATTTACTAGGTGACAATCCAAAAAATTTAGACAAAACATCAGAAGAATTAGTAGAGCACAGTTCAGATGAAAAAAGACCTTCCTTATAATGAAGAGAAGTCTGAAAGGAGATCAGATTCTAATGATGTCTGGATTCTAAAATTTAATGGCAGCAATTCTTCTACAGGTTCTGGAGCTGAAATTATTTTGATATCTCTGCAAGGAGATATTTTCTCTTATTCGTATACGTTGCAGTTCAACAACACTAACAACACCGTTGAGTATGAATCTTTATTACTCGGATTGAATGCTGCTCAAGCTAAAGGCGTCAAACTTCTTTACGCCCAAGGAGATGTTGAACTGGGAAATTGTCAGGGGAGGAATCTGTATCAAATCAAGAATAAAAGATTGCGACATTATCACAATTTGGTGTGGGACTGCCTTGAAAGTTTTGAAGCTTTCAGTATTTCTACGATACCCATAGAATTCAATGATCGAGCAGATTCCTTGGCCGTCTGTGCAACTCTCATGTTTCTTCACCAAGATTTTCAAGGGAACAAGTACACTATTGAGTTGATCTTTCGACCAAGTGTACTTGATAATACCGACCATTGACAGGGGTTTAATGGTGACAACTAAATCATTACTTTTTTGAAACAGATGGATAGCTTTGAAAAGCTTTATTTTGAAGGCAGTGAATCTCTGTCGTGGGAATCAGCTCTCGAAACGAATTTAAAAACTGGTAAAGAGTTCCTTCAACTCAAAGGGAATAAAATTCCCAAAGGATTAGTTTCTCTCAAAAAGCTATTCGATAAGCATGATAGGTTTATCAAGAAGCCACAAATGGATTCAAGTTCCTCCAAAGATTTTGATCAAATAAATTTGAGTACAGAAGGTAATCCCAAAATAGTCAACATCGAGAATTGTTGCACTCCTGATGAAAAATTCAAATTCATTACTTTGCTTCACCATTACAATAATATTTTGGCGTACTCTTACGATGATCTGAAATCTCTCAGTCTAAATAAATTTGACACGAAATTTCTCTCAAGGTTGGATCATTGTCTCACAAGCAGAAACAAAGGCAGTACAACCCCAAAATATCAAGTATTATTCTTTCTGAGATCCAAAAAATGTTAAATATGAAGATAATTTTTTCAATCCATCATTCCACCTAGATTGCGAACATAGTCCCTATGAGAAAAAAATATATAAAAATTCACCTCTGTGTTGATTTCAAGTATCTAAATCAATCCTCTTTAAAAGACAACTATCCCCTGCCCATCAAAGATCAGTTGTTGGAGATGGTGATTGGCTCAGAAATGTTATCAATGTTAGATGATTTTTCAAGATTTAATCAAGTGAAAGTCAATAAAGCAGACCAATATAAGACCGTTTTCACTACACCTTGGGGCACTTTTGCATATCATCGCATGTCTTTTGGTCTGATCAATGTTTGTGCCACCTTTTAGATAGCGATGGATCTTGCCTTCAAAAATAAAATGGAGAAGTTCATTGTGGTATATCTTGATGACTTGACCATTTTTTTTAAACATCGTCCTGATCATGTGCATCATTTACAATAAGTGCTGGAACGATGTCGACAAAATGGCATTTCTCTCAATCTTAAAAAATCAATTTTTGAGGTTACAGAAGGGAAACTTCTTGATCACACTGTATCCCGAGAAGGCATAAAGATCGATCTAGAAAGTCAAATCCATCCAAGAGCTTGCTTTTCCTACTAGTAAGACTGCAGTCCATTCTTTTTTTGGAAAGGTGAATTTTTTACATAGATTCATTCTTGAATTCGCAGAGAAGACTTGCCACATTGTTAACATGATGAAGGGTAAAGCTATTTTTCGTTGGACTGAAGAATGCAAGTCAGCATTTCAAGATATCAAGGAAGCTATCGCCTATGCCCCGATCCTGATTTATGTGAATTATATCAAAAACTTCATAATATATAGCTATGTTTCTGAACACACGCTTTCAGCGATTTTGGTTTAGCAGAACAAAGAAAGTGTGGAGTCTCCCATATCTTTCATGAGTTGTCTTCTCAAAGATCATGAGTTGAAATATTCAAACATGGAGAAGCATACTTATGTTGTGGTTAAAGCGGTAAAATATGTCCATTTTTACACCCTGAACTCACACACTATTGCTCTAGTACCTGATACAACAGTGAAGTCCATTCTAACTCAACAGGAGTTTGAAACTAAAAGAGGTAATTAGATTGCTAAAATCTAAAAGTTTGATCTTGTTATCAAACCTACGAAGCTTGTGCAGAAAAGAGGTCTCTGCCAACTGATTGCTGATAACATCACAGAGGAAGCAAGGCATGAAAAAATAGAAGTTGAAGACATGCCTACAGTCCTCTTGTCACCACTATGAATTAGTATTATAATATTGTTCATTTCCTTACCTATAGTGAGTGTCCTGCCCACCTGTCTCGTAAAAAAAATAGAACTATTAACCTTTGAGACAACGGTTTGTACAAGAGGAACCTTGATGGGGTATTTCTTCGTTGCGTGGATAAAAAGCAACAGAGCAAAATCTTGGAGTATTTCCACAATTTAACTTGTGAAAAATATTTTTCTGCACTTGTAATTGCCCATAAGATTTTACGACCCAAGTACTATTGGCATACTCTATTTAGAGATTCATACACTTGAGTGTGTAAATGTGAGTTGTGTCAACAGTTCGTTGGGAAACACAAGTTGGCCGCGTTACCTCTCAATCCTGTGGTGATTGAAGAGCCTTTTCAGCAATGCAGTATTGTTTTCATTGGCACTGTAAACCTGTCCTCGAGTGTTGGACATGACTATGTTCTCACAGCGACAGACTATTTTACTAAATAGGTGGAAGTCATTCCAATCAAGCATACTACTTCAGAAGTGGTATGTAATTTCTTCAAAGAAAATATTATTTCTCGGTTTGGAGTCCCAACCAAAGTTGTAATAGATAATGCAGCATCTTTCTCTTCTCATGAAGTTACCCAGTGTTGCTACTATTATGAGATTATCCTCTCCCACTCTTCTGACTATTATTCGCAAGGAAATGATCAATCAGAATCAGGAAACAAGAACCTGGTGACCATTATCAGGAAGCTGATAGATAACAATCAGAGAACTTGGCATACAGTAGTGCTTGATGCTTTATGGGAAGACAGAATTACACCCAAAAGGGTAATAGGTATGTCACGATTTCAACTTCTGTATGGTTGGCAAAGGCAGTCGAAGATCAAACATTTGAAGATTATATCGACAAGAGGATCATGTGTTTGACTGAACTAAATGAGCAGCGAACTATGGTGGTGAACCGTATTGCTGCATATCAAACTCTGGGAAAGAAACTATTCAACCAGAAAGCAAGGATTCATGATTTTCAGATTGGAGATCAAGTCTTGTTGTGGGATAAGAGGAGAGAATCAAAAGGAATGCATGAAAAATTGGAGTCCTTATGGAAAGGTTCGTTTGTCATTCATCGATTAAATAGTGAAAATAGTTTCTTGCTGAAATATCAAGACAGAACGCCATTTTCACTGCCTCACAGTGGACAGCATCTGAAGCACTTCAATCCTTGAAGTATCAAATAAGTCTAAATTGTACATTTATATAGTCTTTATTTGTTTCACGTTATTCGTTTGCTTTTTGGCATCTTTCTTTTTTTGGGTCGCATGACTCCGTAGCCCAATGACATAAAAGAAGGCACTTAGACTCTGGATTCTACTCCCTTCGATTGCTTTAAAATACAACCGATGGAAGTTCCCCAGCTGGAGCCAGTTGTTGTTCCCAAAATCCATCACTTATTTTTGTGAACAACATGTCGACCATTTCGATCCTACAGGGCAAAATAGTCCCTTTCTTTCTCAAAATGTTTTGAGCAGTCAAGTTTTTCAATTACTCAAGCTTTTTTAGCTAAAAAAATCGTAGGTTCAACAAGCGGGCTTTCTCAAAGGGAAGTTCAAAACACTCAAGGCATTTCCTAAAAATTAAAAGGACAGTTCAACGCCGAGGTTCAATCAAAAGGCTCAACGACGGGGTTCAAAGAATTAGAATGAATCATTGAACAGTTGAACAATTGAACTCCACCTCTCAAACATTCAATGCATTCAAAGGGTTCAAAGTTCAAAGTTTGAGTGAATGATTCAAGTGGAAGATTTTAGAAAAATGATCAACCAAATGGTTCAACCAAATGGTTCAACCGAATGGTTCAAATAATTGGTTCAACGACACCTTGAACTCATAAAGAAGACTAAGTGAACACAACTCTTTGCAAAACATTGAACTATCGAACTGCCGAACCGATTGAACTTTGAACCTTGAACCATTGAACTCCAAAAGGTTCAAGGTTCAAAGTGGTTCAAGCGACCGGTGACGTCCCCATGAACGTTAATTTCATGGCAATAGAATAACCATTGATTTTTAAATAACACAGATCCGATGACAAACTTAGTGATCTGCTAAAAAAGAAGCCGAAGGAGCTAAAAGAAAGCGAGAAGATAGCCTCGAGAGCTCAGATCATCAAGGAGAGACAAAATGTAGCAAGAAAAGAAGGAACGATATAGAGAATCCAAAAATATCTGCAAGAGAGTTATTCCAGTATGTGGAGCAGTCCACCAGGTGGACCTCAGAAAGCATAAGCATTCAATGGCGCGGCCTACTTTTCTTCATTGAGTAAAGGCGAATGGACAGCCATGCAAGCATCATAAAGAAGACCAGGCAACCCATGCTTCGGATGAGACATTTGAGATAATTTAGAATGCCAAAGTTAATGTCGATACCCTGTTCCAGCATGGCCCCTTCACAGAATTTCTAATTCATTCAATGCATTCAATACATCATGGGCCATTTCGTGAAAACAAGCGCCCAAGTCTTTCTTTGAATGTTATATATTGTAATCTCTCATTTTGAATTATGGAGATCTCTCGATTATTAGAAGCAAAAATCTGCCCAAATTGAAAGGCATTCTTGAGACTTTGAGCTCAAACTGTTAATCATATTTTATCAAGTGAATGGGAAAGCAAGTGACCTTTCAGACTTTGTGTTGAAATAGCTTGTGTTCTCTAAGAAATCGTTCTTATGTTTTTTTCCTAAATACAGTCTTGTCCATTTAATCAAATGAGCAGAATGAGAAAATAATCTGAAAGATGTCCAAAAGCCGACTATGGAAGACTTTGTGCTGCCATAATTGTTTTTAGTCTGTGTTTTGTGTTTTGTGTTTTAGTGTAAAGGATACTGGAGAGACTTTGAGCTCCCCTTATCCTTTGTAATCTTTTACTCTGTTGTAGTTTTTGGTAGAGACTTTGTGTTGCACTTCATTCCACTGTGTTACTTTGTCCTAAATCAATAGGAGAAAAAATGAAAGACTTTGTGCTTTCGTGGGTTTCTTGTGGATCCAATGACTACCTAGGAAGAATTCTTTGTTTGTTGAACATCATTTTTGAAAGAAGAGAAATGCCTTCAATAATTACACCAGAATTCTCCTATGTTTTGTGAACATCATCTCTGAAAAAAGAGAGATGGGTGGTATGATTTCACCCCTGAGTCTATTTTCAATTTATATTAGTATATTATAATTTATAGGGAACCTTTCCTTCCTGAGAGGAAAGATTTATCTCATTATAGTTGTAGTCACCACACTCATTTTGTTGTATAAATCTCATTGTGTTGTGGTTGATATACCCATTTTTTCGTCAGTTAGTTGATGACAAAATATTCACCCAACAGGTTCAATTTTTCATTTGGATTGAGGATTGTTTATTAGACTCAAAATCACATTATCATCTTGGTGGACTCAAGTCATCTTACTATGGCTTACGCTTTGAGTCCTAGAACATATTTTATCCTACTATAGCCATCTGGCGACGTGCCGCTCATTTGATCTTAGATTTGTACTTAGTGATTCATGCATGTTTTTACATCTCGAGTTATTTAGTTCATTTTATCTTCTTCATAATCCGGAGAGCTTTCCTCTAATTTTATAAGGTCAACTCCTCGAAGTTGAAATTAGCTTTTATGGTATAAACGTATCACAAAGATCTAGGCTTTGGTGTACTAGTTTTCACTTTAGATCTTTGAGTTACCTTACCCTCTTCCAATCTATATGATTTCAGTTTTACCAAAAGTTGAGTAAATACGTGAACCAACTCTTCTAATTGTGTGTGGTTCCAAGCCACCTTCCGTTTATAGTCTCTTTGGTGCTTTAGTCATTTGTTTAATATAACTAAGCATACCTTGTTTGAACGTTTGCGAAATATTGTCTAAATCTTGACAAAACGTTAAGAACACTCTTTTTAAACATTGCCACGAAAGTACACTTGCAATAGGTTTTCTTATGGCCCTAGTTGCAAGGTAGAGCATCTTTATGATGGACATAAGCATTCCATCTTGTTTGAGGATGTTTCCCTCTTTGGGCCTATCTATTGAAAATCAATCGCATCCATGCCAGTCGTATGTCATCCTCGTCCTTCCCCTTTGATTTGTGTTCCATGCTCGAAGGTTACTATTTTGGGGTATCCTTCTTCTCCTTCGACTTGTATCAGCAAGCAAGCTCCGTAACGCACAAAGGTTACCATTTTAGGACCTCCTCCTTTGGTTTTCACAAGCAACCAAATTAAGAAGCATCCAGTCATTACCATTTTAGGACCTGCTCCTTTGGTTTGCACAAGCAACCAAATTAAGAAGTGTCCAGTCGCTACCATTTTAGGACCTCCTCCTTTGGTTTGCACGAGCAACCAAACTAAGAAGCATCCAGTCATTACCATTTTAGGACCTCCTTTGGTTTGCACAAACAACCAAACTAAGAAGTGTCCAGTCGTTACCAATCTTGGCCCATTACCAATTTTTGATGAACCTATTGTTGAAGAACCTCCATTTGATGAACTAGTTGTGTTTGATCCCTTTTTCAATAGTCTAATTTTTGGAGATTCCATTATTGAACCGCAAACCATTGATCCTACTAAACCAAATGTTTCCCACTTTAAAAAAATCGTGTCGATCTTCGATCCAAAACACGAACCATTACCTCTTCAAGAGCCATCTTATGAGGATCAAAATGTGTTCAAAATTGATTTTTTGTAACCAATTATGAACCAAAACCAAAATGTTATTGTTGAAACATCCATTTGTGACAAGTCAACCTATGATACATTGCCTATTCATATTTTACCTATTTTTAAAGAGCCTCATCTCTTTGATAAGCCAGTCTCTGCAGAGTTGTCTCTTGATCTTTTTCCACACATTGAGTCTCACTTTGATAGACATGATTTTGTTGAGATGTCCCTTGAGTGGTACCTTCTTTTTGAGGGATTTCACTTAGACGAGCCAGTCTATGTTGAACCCTTCCAAGATGAATCACTTTTTATTGAGCCCATTATGCCATCATAGGGCATTACTTGTCAAAAAATCAGCATTCAACAAAACATTATCAAAACAACCATATCAGATGAAGAATCAATATTAGAGTCAGGGTTTATTTTTGAATCGACATTGGATTTAGCATCAGAAATAGAATCAACATCAGTGACAACATTGGATTCAGAGTCCCTTGCTTCGAAATCAAATTCAAAAACAGATTATAGTATTGGTTGTTACAACAATGGTTACAATTGCCTTGCGGATCAATTTGAATATATTTGTGATCCTTCTACGGTTTTTGAAGATGATTACTTCAACATCGACACAAGTTATCATAGTATCTTCTACGAAGATTGTGTTGTATTTCACCATCCCATTATTACCGCCCAACATAACCATTATATTGACATTCCACCTCCCACAAGTGTCGATTGCGACCGATAAAATCACACTTTGTTAAACTGCATCCATGACGACATACCATTTGTAGAATATTAGTGGGATCAAGACCAAATTCATTTAGAAGAACAACCTCCTTGTGAAACCTTTCTAGAGGCATTAGGAGATAAACAAAGATCAAACTCAACATCTTTTAGTGAAACTTTTTCGAAAGCGTTAGAAGACAATCAAAGTCAAATGTTAATATCTCTTTGTGAAACCTTATTGGAGGCGTTATGGGATGATCAGAACAAATTCATTGGTGAAAACCTCATCGAAGCACCAATCGCTGAGCACAAAATTTCTTCATTGTTTACTGAAGATATTATTCAAAATCAAATCAAAATAGCTTTCAATCTACAGCATAATCAGATGGTAGCTACTCTCAAGATCAAGCAACAGAACAATTCGGTAGTCTTATCGAGAGCATATTTAGAGGTCTTTAGCGCCATCACAACCAAAATTATGTCGAATCTAATATCATCAACATTACGTGTGACTGAAAGTCATGATCTTCATTTATTTTCCATTCATTATACTTTCCATTATCACCCACCCATTTATTACCCACTTATATCATTTATCACTGGCAGCGTTTTCCTTTACAAAGGCTACGAAATTATCTTGTCTCGATGTTTGTAAGAAGCAAAATTGATTGCCAATGAAAATCATGAACACATTATTGAGATCCAAATCAGCAACAAGTTCTTAACAAAGCAACTTTACCGAAAGGGTGTTGGATAGCAACTTATATAACTGATCATTTTTCACTTTTCCAATTACCCATTAAACATTGTCATTGCCTCGTCTCTTAGGGGAAACTCTATAGACCCTTTATAGGCATTATTATACCATTGTAATCCATGAACCATGCCGTTTGAACTACATTGACTTGAGGTCCTTCGGGACTATGTAGGAAACGCTCAATTTTCATTGAGGTCAGCTTGGTCACCCCTTTCCCTCACTCTCATCGATTTGCGAGCATGGATCGTTGCATTTGGCTTAGTTGTTTTATTGAAACCTCTACTCTTGAGCGTGCATCTCCTTGACTAGATGGTCCCACCTTGTGCATATTTTATCCCAAAAACATTGGAAATACTTCAAAAATACCAAAAACATCAAAACATGATCTACAAAAGAACAAAAATATTATCTCACACTTTTGTACATTTGTACATTCCTGTTCCACCATGCCATGCTCTTATCATTTTGCAAGCACGAAAACACCAATTCATCTTGTCCCACGCACTTGTCATTTTGCAAAATCATTCTTTCTCATCTCATTAGCTTCTTGTTTGCCAAACCATTCTCATTTGTTTGTCATATCTTTCATTTCTTCTATAACATTAATCATGTTTGTCGAATTATCATTTTTTTCTATCTCGTCTCTCAGGAGAACTACATTTGACCTGAAGTTCATGTTGGAACATGCATCCATAGAACTATGTAAGCAACGTCCACTTGTCTTGTACATCTAGAGTCAGCTCGACCAACCCCTTCTTTTTCTTCTCTTCCTCCATTTGTTCTGTCATTGTTCCTCTTTAATTAGGGAACAATTGTTGTGTCATTGTTTTTTGTTATGTTGTGGTGGAAAGTAACGCCTCTACCACACATGCATAAACGTTTGTATTTAAACCGCAGTAACTTGGTTTCTGTTTGTGTCTATTTGATTTTTTTATTTATTTTTTGGTTGTGTTTTCTTGGTGTTTATTGTGCTTTCACACATCTTTTATTTCTTCTCCTTTTCTCTTTTTATTAATTCTTGTCTCATTTTGATGTTGTGTTTCCCTATATGTTTTTGCTTCTCTTTTGTGTTTCAGAACATCTTGAAGATTCACATGGATCTTGATTGTTTATATCTTGATCCTATGTTATTATGTTATTCTTGGATCATTTTGTTTATTTGATTGTTGTTAGTGTCTTGTTTTTCTGTTTGATTTTGCTTTTCTCTTATGTGATTAAGAATGCCTTGATGGTCCACATGGAACTTGATTATTCATATCTTGGTATCATGTTGATCAGATGTTCTTATTATTTGTTTTTAAACATTTTTGTTCCTACATAAGTCTTGATTGATCATATCTTGATTTCAAGTTAAGTTCGGTTATGTTTATCTTTTTCTTTGTCTTTACTTTTTTGTTTGAATGTAAATAGTTATAACGTTGGTTTTGGTCATTGTTTCACCATTATCTTTAGTTATAGGTATTCACGTTTGAACCGGCTCAGTGCAATTAGAAGCTTATGTCATTCTAAGTTATTCATACTTTTGATGCCTAATTTTTTTTGCTATAGCAAGCACTTTGTGCTCAGGTCTCAAAGTCTTAACGTCAACATCACTCCGATGAACAATTCTCAAGAACACTTTGCATAATCTAATCTCATGATATGGAATTAGGCATCTAGGTATTATGCATTTTGGCACTCAAATCTATGCTTAGACGTGCATCTATTTGCATACATTGTGAATCTAATCAATTATTGGTCAGTTTTCATCATTCCTCATTCTATTCTCTCCCGAACATGGGTGAAATACATTGCCCTAAAATTCATGTTGAAACATGAGTCCATAGAACTATGTAGGCAGCGCTCAATTTCTATTAAAGTCAACTCGACTATCTTTCATTCTTCTTTTCTTTTCTTTCATCACTTTGTGCATTCTCATATGGTTGGTTTTATATGGCTTTTTAAACCATTACACCATCCCATATATGTTTGCACCCACTCGTTTTAACCTATCTTTTGGGTTATATCTTTGAGCTATTTTGCTTGCCAATTGCCCATGTTGGGGCCCACCATCTGAACCACGTCTAAATCAAATTAGCGCTATAGGGGCAAACCATTATTTATTCTTTGTCAATAATCAAAATTAACCCTACTGGAGCAAAATTGTTTTATCATGATCATATTTACTCTACTGGAGTACTTATTATATTCTCTTTGGAGACCTCATTTTAGTGGTGCTTCCCTACCTGAAGCAAAACGTTCTCTTTTCCTCTAATTCCAAATTCTCCACATTAAAGCCCATGATGGCAATATTTTAGTGTGCAACTTGTCTCGAGATTGATCAATATTGTAAGTGCACAACTTGTACTCTCAAATTGGGTACGTTTACAGTGTTCCTTACATTTATGGATTGTATATTTCTTATTCCCTCTATATTTGGGGCCTATTATACTTCTAATTGTATTTTGATCATTGATGGTAATCACGTGTGCACGCATTAGTTCATCTGGATGTGATATATTCCATAGGTTAATCTCTCACTCTCTCTTTTCAAGAGTCCATCATTTTCTTCCATCCTAGTATGTCCTCTCGAAGGGGTATCATGGCTCTGTTTCAATTTCATCTTGACAACTCTTTTCTTTAAAAAGATGTTGCTTCCCTTGAATGTCTCGCTATGTCCTCTCAAACAGGGGCAAAATGTAGACATCCAATTCCTAATACTATTTGTGTTGAAATCGTCAATCTTACTCGAATTGCACTCAAATGCACATTTTAGATCAAAATCCATAAAATGTGCTAAATGGTTCGAACTTGTTATTTACGAGTGCCAATTTAGGTCAAAGTATCCCTAAATAGGACAATGCAATTTATGGGCCAGATAACTTTGATTAATTCATTTTGAGTCAAAATAACAATTGTCTTTTTATGCTATGGATCACTATTTTTCTAATTCGTTGGTACACATTACGTACATTTGTTATTTTATGTTGGAAACATCCTAAATGGGAATATGGTTCCAACACATCTAACGTCACCTTCCAATTCTTCCCTAGTCAAATTACGACTCAATAATATGACTTTATGACCATTTTGATTAATTGAGGGTCAATTTTCAAATAATTACACAAATGTTAATTAACCTTGTTTAAGGCTAATTAATTCAAATCAAGATCTTAAGTGGATTTTTCATGAAAGTTGTTGAATATTTCTTTTTGAAAATTGATTTCTATTCTCTACATCATTAGGAGATGTCATCTATGGAGTGGCATTTATCAAGCCATAAGTGCATAAAATATCAAGATTATGGGTTTCCCATGCTTCTTTATTACCTCTCATACCTCATTAATGTCCCTTTTTTTCAAAGTCATGATGAGGATAATTATGAATTTTACTTACATAATTCAATTAATTTATGACCACACATCTCAATCTTGAGATGAATGGTAATGGTTGATTCTAATCATTCTTGAAAATCTATAAATAGAGAGGCCATGAACATCATTTTTAAGCTTGAATAGTTCAAAGTTATAATGTTAAATTGTTTCCACAATCATTTGCATTTGATCATTGATTTTGTTTGCAAGCTTCATTGATAGGCTAGTTTAGTGATTCCAAATCATGAGCCTAGGTTTTGTGGAGTGTTTTTGAGACATTGGAAGAATTTGCCACCATTGTTCATAAAAACAAGGATGCTTGATCAAGGGAGAACATGTTTTTGAGCCGCTTTTGAAGAATGGATTCACTTGGGAAGGTATAGATTTCTTATTTTCTTTCATTTGTCTTTCATTATCATTAGTAATTCCCACATGAATAGATAGGCTTAACTTGGTTTGATCTTATGCATTCTTCCTTTAGTTTATTGGACTAATGTTTGACTAATCATGTTATGTAATTCTCTCTACAATACCCTCTATCTTAATTCTCATCTCTATAAATTTTTAATACTCAACTCTCCTTCTAAAACCCCTTTTTGTCCCCTTCTAAGCAGTTGTCAGTTCTAATTATGCTTATTCTGCCCTTATTCACACAGTTTTTTATTGTACTTTCAAGTACGAACATGATCCAAAAACACCAGAATACTTTCATATGCATGAAAACCAACAATATCACAAAAAATTGGGCAATTTCACTGGTGGAACTGCTAGTAAAATGTGTTTTAAGATTGAAACCCTAGTTATGGTTTCCACAAGGTCTACATGACTCGAGAGCATATAATTTATTCTTGTTCACTCCAAGAAAGGTTTCAAAGCTATATAATTATTGTTTAAGCTCTGTGGGACTTATCTGAACATCGTCCAATTGCCAGACTTTCACAACAACCACCCTAATCACCGTTTACATCACACCCCTGGTTTGAAATGAACACACAGTTGCATATGCAAGGTCTGTAATTGTGTTTTAAGTTTTGAATGGACCTCAGATAGGTTACAAACGCTATGACTTATTTGGAAGGATCCCAAATCATTTCATTTACTTGACTCAATCATTCGAAATGCATAAGTACTTCTCTTTTCAATGTTTTATGGCTTTCTTTCTCACACAGGGACACTATTATATATCTAGGGTCGGTGATTACTCTTACAAGGATTGTTTGATCACAAAAAAGGTTTTAGACTACATGAACATTTCAAAAGGATCCAAAACCCTTACGTCCACTTGGTTCAATCAATAGAAATGTACATAAGCTCCTCTATTCCACTTCTTGATAGTGTTCTTTAACAAACTACGCACACAGTCTTAGGCTACAGGGTAAGTAACATTCATTTGAGGGCTCAAATTTCAAGAGAAGGTTTCTCAAACTGTCCACAACATAGAAAGGGGATTATGACAACATTCATTGTGTCTTGGCACCAAGAATCATTCGCTATCAAATCTATGTATCCTTTATCCTCTCACTGTGAGAACTCACTATTTGTATAAACATTCTTTCATAGACCTGTATTGTTCTTGAAACTACAGAACATAAACTTTAGTCAATGAATGATTGTAAACACATTCAAAAATACGGGAAAAAACTCACCAATTCATTTAGGCCATAAAACAAAGCATTATCACAACTTCTTTTATTGATTACTCCAAACACAATCCCTTCTATTGTGCATACATAGGAAACACATCTTCAAATTATCAAAACTCTGAGGGATTCATTCTTGTATTCTTGGATCTCAGCCCTCTCTCCTTCAAATAAAACATTACAACTGATTACAAAACCAAAAATGCAACCTTTTTATATCTCTCAAAACTACCATAACTACCTCCTATAACCTTTTGAAAGGATGTTCTCCCTTGACACACATATCAAGGATGAAACTTCCGTACAAATGTGGCCCATGCTTAGGCACACAGACTAAGATGCCTTTAATTAATACTTTTTATTCATTCCACAACTAATTGATCCCTTGACAAACAACTATTGCAACTTTTCTAAGCTCTAACATTCAAAATTTCAAATTGTTCAAATTGGCGGGAAACTCCAATTTGAATTTCCTAAGCTTCCTAGACATTTCTAAACACTTGGAAAGCATTCCAAGGTATGTTTATAGACTTCTCACCATGTGACTACACCCTAAATAAGCCTATTGACTCTCCATTCACTTGAATTTGTCAAAACCTTGCAATCATCTGTTTCCATGGGTGATGCTGCTACATCATACTCCCAAGGGGAGAATAAAATGAAATTGAGAGAGAGTTTATTATCCATGAACCGTTTCAATTTTCTCCTTATTTCTTTGATATCATCAATCTTCTTCTTTGTAGTATCTTCAATCAAATGTGGATTTGTAAACTTGTCATGTTGTTGGTTCCAAGTCCTATCTTCCCACTTGTCTAAAATGCATGTTACCTGAGTTGAATTGGTTTGAGGCAACAGATTTGCCCAACCTGAACCTATTTTAGCCTCTTTCTTTATTGTCTTCATCCATCCTGCTTCTTCTAAATCATTGAAAATGATTGTCATACCTATACCATTATGCAACTCTTATTTATGTACATGACTAGAACTGGAAAATGGAACTCCTAGTTTGATATGATTTACTTGCAGTTTCTTTCTTTTCTTCCAATCCCTGCAATGTTTTTCTTCCTCTTTGAAAAGGGTTGGCATACTTATCAAGGTCCTATTATCAATATGATTTTTGCTATGTTCCCTATGTTCACTCCATGTCTCTAGCATCCAAACTACTTCTCCCTTCTTTTGTACAGTTGTTGCCACCCTGCATATCTCCTCCAATGCTTGAGTTTGTGTTTTCATTTGAGCATTCATTCCCTCCTTTACCTATTGTACCCAATTATTCCAATCACTTACAACTTCGTATTCATGTTTTGAATGCAAATGTAGACCTATGGTCCACTCTTTGAGGTATTCCAATTGTTTGGCCTTCACTATAATAGAGTCTTTATTCATTTTGTCACTGTGATGAGTAAGTTCTACCATCTTTATTATCTCCTTCAACACATTTGATTTACTCAATCTAAATTGAGTTTGATTCATGCTATATTGTCTAGAAATCACTTCTTCCAACAACAACCAAGGTTTTCTTCTATGTAAATCAATATATAACAGATGTTTGTAATCACCTTCATACCTTATATCATGATGCAAAATGTTCGCCACTCTTGCTATCCTATGAGAGATAGCTTCCAAACTCACTTACCGTTGTTTTGGGGTCTTGACTTGGCAAGTCCACCAAAAACACTCTTTTTGACTCTTCTCCACCAATCTCCCATAAGTCTTCCTTGGCCTTGATTATCTATCACCCCTTACAACATGACTAATATGAAGTTCATTATCATACCCTTGTCTTTTTATATGCTTATCTTTGTTAGGATTCCTCCACATATCATCTTTGGATACCATTGTCTTATCACTCTCTAAAACTTGAACAACCTGAAAATCCTTGCCATATTCTTGCATCTCTAAATGCTATCTTGACCATGATTTCTCCTCATACCACCTTTGTATTCTATAGATCTACCATTAGGCCAAGAGTTAACACAAAAAACATGAATTTCAAAAACTTGCATGAATGTACCTTGATCCTCTTCCTCTTTCATATGCATGTTCACTCCTTTAACAATCTTTTCTTAACCTCATCTCATCCTCCTAGCCTTGTATGGACCTTCATCATGTTGCCCAACTTCTTGATGTGGCCTCTTACATTCTTGTCACTTCTCACTTGCAAGATCACTCTCATTTACACATAAGAATGTAAATTCATCAATGATATTTGCACTACTTTGAATGTCACATGCCTTCTTCCATTCATCTTTTCTTTTTCCTTGATTTTGCATGGAATTTCTTTGCTTATCATGCTCCTAGCTGCTCTTTTGGACTGCAACACTATGACTTAATTGTCATGCTTTTCTTCACATTCTTTGAGATTCTCCTTGTCACCAATTGGTTCTTCCTTCTTCACATGAAGTTCTAGCAACTCTTGAGTTTGCACCTTTGTTTCTTCTATCTCATCTTCAACTTTTGTTTTCAGCTGCAAGTTAAATGTATCTATGCATGTTGCATCTTCTTCTCACTCACCTTGTTCCTTTGCATTGTTTTGTTGTCTTCACATTCTTTGAGATTCTCCTTGTCACCAATTGGTTCTTCCTTCTTCACATGAAGTTCTATCAACTCTTGAGTTTGCACCTTTGTTTCTTTTATCTTATCTTCAACTTTTGTTTTCAACTGCAAGTTAAATGTATTTATGCATGTTGCATCTTCTTCTCTTTCACCTTGTTCCTTTGCATTGTTTTGCATCTTTATGCAAGGTTCTCCTTCCTTCTTCATTCTTTGGTGAATCTTGGGTTGTATAGGATCAGCCCTATCTTATTTGGTCACAAGCACCTCTTGCTTACTTGTTTCCAAGACTTGTTTGGTGGTCACTTCTTGATAACCTGTATACACATCACAAAACATATGGTTAACATTAAAATTTGGAACCCTCATGGCTCTCTCTTGCTCTTCTTTCTTGGACACTTCATTGTCCAGCGTCCTCTCTTGCTTGGTGTCATTTCCAAGCCACTTCTTATCCATCTCAGTTGCATATTCTACCCCTCTTCTTTTGGTATTCTCTCTACCTTCTTGGTTTTTAAACCCTTCACTCTTGCATTTCATGTTGGTTACCAATGCCTTCTCACAAAGATCACTTTCACCATTTAAATTAGTGACCTTATCCAACAATCTTTTTTCTTATTGGCTATCTTCCATGTCCAATTTGGTGGACTCATACCTTTCCTTACCGTCTCAAGACAACTTGTTTTCTCTTCCTTCTTAGGAGCCTTGTTCAAACTCATCTTGTTTTCTCTTCCTTCTTAGGAACCTTGTTCAAACTCATACTTTCAAATACCTTACCAAAGTATTGTTTGGTTGCCATCAACATCACTCTTTGTTCCACTCTACCTACATCACCTTTCAAAGGTAAAAGAGCATGTATGACCCCATCTTTCCTTATTGTGTAAGTGTTTAATTGCTCATCATGAACAACCGTCCTATCAAATTGCCATGGCCTCCCTAGCAACAAATGGCAAATGTCCATGGGCATCGTGTCACACAAAACTCTATCCTTATATCCACCTATATGAAATTCAACCAAACTTTGCTCACTTACCATGATTTGATATCCTTCTTCAACGCATGTTACCTTGTATGGACGTGGATGTGGCATCCTCTTCAATCCCAACTTTTGTACCATCTCCAAAGACACAATATTATTTGTACTTCCTCCATCAATCGCCACTTTGCAGCACTTTTCCTTTGCTTTACAACTGCTCCTAAACAAGCTTCTCTTATGTACTAGTTCTTGTACTTGTCCCTTCTGCTGCAACAAAACTCCTCATGAGCAAAGATTTTCTTCTCTTGTATCTATTTTTTGCATGTGGTCCTCTTGCATTCTGTTGACCATCTCTACCAACATTTGAGGGACATTCCATTTCCCTATGTCCTTCTCTATTGCAATCCCAGCATTGTCCTTGAAAGGCGGGTCTATGTCTATTTCTCAAGAAACTATCATTAGCTCTTACTCTATCACATACAAATAGTCTTACCTCATATGCAGGGTATGTGGTTTCATGTTCTCTTGAACTACTGCAATCTGATTTTGTGACCTTATGGCCTCTTGAACTATTGCTCCACTCTCTTCTCCCACTGACCTTGGCTACAAAGGTCCCTCTTGACCTTGTTGTCCTTCATTGCCTTCCACATTTGCTATCTCTGAATTCTGTACTCTTTCCTTGAGTGCATTCTCAATGGCTTCCATCCTCATGACCAACGGTGCAATCAGTTGTGTCACCTAGTCTACCACACTCTTGACCAAATCTTCTTGATCTCTATTGCCTCTATCCATTCTTTGCTCCTTGGAACACTGTTCTTGGTTCCCTTTTCTGTAATTCACCTCTAGACACATAGTGTCCAATCTTTTTGTTTGTCTTGTCGAGCCATGTCTTCTTTGTACATGTCACAAATCACCCACCACCAAGAGCAACCTAGCTCTGATACCAAAATGATGCACAAAAACAAAATTATCTTCAAATTATCAAAACTCTGAGGGATTCATTATTGTATGCTTGGGTCTCAACCCTCTCTCCTTCAAATACCACATTACAACTGATTACAAAACCAAAAAAGCAACCTTTTTATATCTCTCAAAACTACCATAACTACCCCTATAACCTTTTGAAAGGATGTTCTCCCTTGACACACATATCAAGGATGACACTTCCGTACAAATGTGGCCCATGCTTAAGCACATAGACTAAGATGCCTTTAATTAACACTTCCTAATCATTCCACAACTAATTGATCCCTTGACAAACAACTACAACACATTTTCTAAGCTCTAACATCAAAATTTCAAATTGTTCAAATTGGCGGGAAACTCCAAGTTGAATTTCCTAAGCTTCCTAGACATTTCTAAACACTTGGAAAACATTCCACGATACGTTTCTAGACTCCTCACCCTGTGACTACACCCTAAACAAGCTTATTGACTCTCCATTCACTTGAATTTGTCAAAACCTTGCAATCATTTGTTTCCATGGGTGATGCTCCTGCATCACTTTCACTCTCTTATTGGGTTGATAACATTGTATCTTTGAAATTGTTTTATCTTGACCCTTCAAGAGGTTTCCTTTTTTACATGTTTCACTTTATTATTGAGCCAATAATATATGCAAGTGAGAAAAGTGAGATGTATTGACTGACAAGAAAATATTATGAGAAGAATTGAAATATATTGTAAGAATGTTGAGATATATGATAGAGGGATTCTAAACTAATTTGAAATATACACAAAGGAATATTGAAATGTATTTTCACATAGTTGAAATATATTAGAAAAAAAATTACAAAATAATATTTGAATGTATTTTGATCTTTCTAATCTTGATTTTTTGTTCTATGATTGAGTTAATGGTGTTTTTTGATGATTGAGTCATTTTCCCACACCTTGTTAAGTTCTTTGATTTTATGAAATCTTTTTTCACTTGACAATTGAACCACCTTCTTTGTCTTAACTAGTCATCTAGTCCTCAGGGACTTATGATTAAACAAGTCCAATTTTGATTTACCCTTCTTAAAAAGCGAAAAAAGTTGATTAATTGACCTCTACTATTTTTAGTGTCAACAAACTCATTATCTACAAGGCATGTATACAAACATCTTTTATTTTCAAAATTTCAAGCATTGATGTAGATGATTAGGCAAAACTTATAACATAGTAGTTATTGTCTCAGGTCTCACTATTACATTCAACATAATTGGTCCAAGCACTTGGCGAGGGATATTATCAAATCCCCTTAAATTCTTCTCTGATTTTTTTATAATATCTACATTGATACCCAATCTTGTAAGGTTGTCATGTTGCAATATTCAATCCTAAACCATTAATCACTAACACTCGCTAACCTCCCTATTTGTATACTTTCTTTTGAGCAAATAATGGGTGCTAAGTGGACCATTCATTCTCATGAGAGATGGGTCGTGTGAACCACTTCTCATGAAACATGGGTCAAGGAATTTGACTCGAAAAACTACACAGTTGATTCCTGATAGTAATATCATAATTTGACTTGTGGAAAATACCTCCTACTTATCAAATAATGGGAGATTTTAATAGATTGTATACTGGGTGGGCAGATCTTCTTCACAAAGGAAATCATATTATCATTGCTCTTCAATGTGTTGACA
Source organism: Torreya grandis (assembly GCA_037957365.1). NCBI lineage: Eukaryota > Viridiplantae > Streptophyta > Pinopsida > Cupressales > Taxaceae > Torreya > Torreya grandis. The sequence continues at coordinate 7,292,337 of JARHVA010000028.1, read as the reverse complement.
ATAAATGTAAAATAAACAGCGTTCGCATCATCTAGTAAAGTTATATGACACAATGTTGCATATATAATATCCTTGTAGGATAGTTGACATCTTTAGTAACTCAATTGTGGAGATCTTACCATGTATCCTTAAGTTGATCGATAATATCACACCATGTGGTTGGAGTGGATGGCACCTTAGGAGGGAGGGGGGAGATGAAGAGGAATATTTTGTCCACCTTCGTTTTGTGACGCAAGATGGAGCACCCTACCTCTTCGTGTACTAATAGCATGGAACGGGGTATCCAATATAAGCCTAAAACAAATAATGAGAGCAAGATGGTAGCCATCGCTATGTTGAGGTCTAGGAGGAAGACGAAAGAAAGGAGTCATACATGACCTTTGATATCAAGTAATACCCAGAAGCATCTCGAGTTGGATATTTAAAAAATATGAGTTACTAAGGAGCGCTAAGGATCCGTCATCATTACTTTCAACATTATTTTTATTAAACAATAAGACACCTTTCATTACATGGTTGTGAAAAATCTTACATATTTCAGCATGGTTTGAATTAGAAAGTATAAACTATCTATATCTATTAGAGCCACGATTTATTTAGTGAATAAAGGGAAATCAAAAATTAGATATGAAACCCTAATGTAGAAGTTTGAAACCCTAAGAAGGAATGATAAAACCTAAGTGAAACTTTAATGTTTGTCATGCTCAAGACCAAGGTTAGGTTCACCAATATATTTTAACATCTTTTGGATTAATAGTTTAAACAAACAAAACTTGAGACTATTTAAATAGTATAAAATATGTATTAAATTATGTAAATATGAATGTAAAAGCATATGATTATTGAGCTTACTATTTATAGAGACAATAGGATAGGGTACCTAGCTTTATCAATGTTCTGTTTTGATTTCTATTTGTAGACAATCACCGGAAATGGTCTTCAATGGATCCATGATTGCTCAACTCAAAAGAATGATTGTCAAAATCTACCAAAATGCTACTAATAACACTCAAACACCTACATCGACTAGATTTGTTTGCTTCCTACGAAAAATGTTGTGTTTTTGTCAGTATGTTCCATCACAAGGCACTGCGCCTACCTATTAAGATGTTTCCTTTGTAATGGTTTAGATCCTTGGCCCTGTGTGCATATTCAGATTTATCTTCTATTCACCTTGAAACCCTAGCTCCACTTTCAACACTTGCTTGCTCTTTGAAAAAGGGTTGGAAAAGTGAGTTGGACAGTGCCAACCGCACCCTACTTAGTGGTTGAGCATTGCCTACATTCCAATACTTTAGATAAGACTCAAACTACACTTAGTTCTCCCACCTATGTAAATGTGTACTCAATAGTGATCTATTAGAATGTATGCACCCTATGTAGCTTTCAACACTTGACAATATGCAACTTTAACATTACTTTAAGTGTTCAGACTCGGCCTAGGGTCTGTGCCTTTGAAGGGTTTTCAGATTTGCATATTTTAAAATAGTGTCTTTTACTGTGCAAGTAGATTTTTAAGTGAGTGTTAAATGCTTGTTAGATAAGTGCCCAATATGTGCTAGATAGAAATAGGGTTAGGCTTGATGTGTATATATAGAAGACTAGGTAATTTCCATCTATAACTAACATGCAAAACCTCTGGCCCGACCCAAGGGAAAGATTTGAATTTAAAAGATCGTTGTTAAGAAGTGTGCACATTGATCCGACGAATACTAACAAATCCAATAACTGGAACTGTCCAGGGTAAAGAAAATATTGCTATGAGATAAAGCGATAGTCTATTCAAGTGAATAAATATTTAGGCACAAAATAAGGGGAACGGTCATTTTTAATAAGGGGATTAGTCTAATTGTGCCCGAAACTTTTCAAGATAAAAAAAAAATAGTGATTTGAAATAAGGCAACAGTCAATTTAGGATAATAAATTGTTTACGCACAGACTAGAGAGATCTTGTATATAAATGACGATAAATTAGGTACACCAAGTGCATAGGTATATGAATGGCTAAGGGAATGTGAATAAGAGTCACATGTGCACGCACAAGTCATGTATGTCAAAAATAAGTCAAAAGTGACATTGTTAAGTGTCTAATATCAAATTTATGTCTACAAATGCTTCATTTTTAGTCTAGTATTGAAAATGTTGTATTAAAAGGATAAAGTAATAAATTTGATACTTGAGTATAACCGTAATTTGATATTACTTGTCAACATGATGATTGTAAGTAGAAAGATGCTATCATAAAAGAGATGACTTTGGCAACACATATACCAAAAGATGCAAGTGGCAAGGTTTTGCATCATAATTCATTTCACAAGGTTTTTTTTAAAAATGATGTGGAGACCTTGACAATTCTCGCTTACCATTACTCTTTTTATAAACAAAGAATAGTCGAGGAGGTCTAAGAAAAAGAATTCTACTATCAAAGGATGTGGCTATTCTATAAGAGAAGGTGAAACAATTATAGCCCATCTTAATTATGTTTGCCCCATTATTTCATTTCCTTTCGGATTGCATTCTATTAATCTATCTTGGATTGTGTCATGTTCATGCAAATCCACCATGCGCATAGTATTTCAAATGCTGTATGCTCTATATGACACTCGAGCGGTTTGAGAAGTGGTGAAGACATTAACTTTGGCAAATTTTTAATGGGGTTTGGAGTTATCATAGACAACAAGAGCATTCAACATGATTGTATTCCCTAAAATGATATCTTGCAGATTCCCTCGTTTGGATTTTCTTAATTTGAGCATGTTAAGGTGATTTATCCTTGAAATTTGTTCACATCCATATTTGGAAATGTGTAGGACCCTATTAACCAATGTATCAATAGTCATGGTTTATTTTCTATTCAACTATTTACCATGTATTCCCTGTTGTCATAGTTTATTCTCTACTCCACCATATACCATATGTAAGTAGCACTATTACATGTTTTTTATGTAATTAGTGAACAAGGTAATATATGTTTGCCTACATGTATGAGAATCATATCCATCACAGTCTATGTTCTCTATGATGTCCTAATGCTTCAAACATTTATTTCAATTTTTTTTACAAAGCTTTCTTTCCTCATGGGTGGGTTAAAGATAATTGATGTGTAATGAGAAGTAGCCTATCCACCCTAAGCATGCCCAACCTATATAGTAACATATTTAACTTTTTACGGTATCATTTTCCATGGTAACATATATTAGTACATATCCAAGCCTCTAAAAATTTTGACAAAAGTTTTATGATATATGGTGCTTTTAGAAGTTTGTTTTTTTGGCTCCAAAGGTTGTTAATGATTCTAGTTTGGATGTTTAATTCAAGGTTTTTTAATGTCTTATTTGACATCCTAATGCTTCAACCATTTATTTCACTCTTTTTGCTAAGCTTTTTTCCATCACGGTTGGGTTAAACAAATTGTTGCCCCATCCTTCCCTCCCTAAGCGTGGTCAGCTTATATTTGGTTGTATATTTAACATTTTACGCAATCACTTTGCATAGCAACATTTATTGATACATATCATCCACCTCCGCTTTCTTTGAAATCAGCATGATGGAAGTATTGCTAATACTGCTAATCATGTCTTGTCATGTCCGAGATTCCTCAACTGTGTCCAAGTTATCTAGGCCTTCATTTTTGTTGACAATATACTTCATCTTTTTATCTAAGCCTTCCAATTTTGTTTCGAGACCATTACGATCATTCCAAAATAATTTTGTTGGTTGTATAGTTTTGAGCAAAATATATTACCGACCCCATAGTAGCAAAAATCATTTGGGGAAATCATTTTTTCAAAAGTACAAGTATTTTTCAAAAAATAAAGATTAATTAGGGAAAATTCGAAAAAACTTAAAACCATCAAAAAATGTAGAAATGAGAAAAAACTATTTTTTTTTTAAGTTTAAAAGCATTTCCACCACTTCTCTAGTCAACAATAATTTGAGATCTTTCCTCAATTTAATATTACATTCTCTCAAAGTGATAATTTCATAGTAAGCCCTTAGCATTCTATTGAAACTATCACTACTTATTCTCAAGGTGTTCTTGGTAAACATACATCATAACTTATGTTTTAAATAGAACATTCTTAAATTGAATCCTATTTCAAATCTTTTGAGGCAATATAACATTTGGACCGATTAGGAATGCATTTTCAGACAACTCAAAGTCATCTTAGGGATAGCTTTACATCAAAAAAACAAGATATTTTCAAAATCCAATATCATGTCTAAAATCGAGTTTAGTGACGCATAAACACCTTTAATCCATACCTAAATAAGTAATTGTATTACATTTTATATAGTAATGTGCTAACATCAACCTAGGGATGACCCCTAATGTTGACCGAGGCGCATATCCTAAAGTTGAAAGTGGTTGAATTTAGTGTTCGTCTCTAGGTTAACTTTAGGCTCCATTCCCAAATCGACTTTAGGATTCATCCCTAGGTCGACTTTAGGATCGATCCCAATGTCAACTTTAAATGTGACTTTAGTTTGACTTTATTTTTAGTTTAATATTTTTTATTTTTTTTATTTTTAATTTAAAATTATTTCTATTTAATTATAAAAAACTTGTCCCCGTAGCTTTTAATGCACTCTTTTCAAAAATGAAATTTAAAATCATCACATATTACAACACTATTCACTACTGTTGAAAAAAATGATTCAAATTTATATTTCGATACTTTATAATTATGAATGATGATCCCCAAAAAGGTCAAACCGACGTCAATTTTTTAATGACAGTGAAGGTCAACGATCAAATCTCATCCTTGTACATGCTATGCCCCTTACGACCCTAACCTTGTGGGATCTAAGCCATCACCTCTACTAGCCTTGGTCGATGTAAACCAACTCAATCGTGACAGAGGACTTGGTTTTTTAGTGCTCTAAGCGGGCATTAATGGCAGTCGTTGATACCTATGAACCGTGTCACAAGGTTCGAGTTCAAATTCAAATTTGAGGATAAAGTTCGTTCAAGTTTGACACTTGAAAAAGTTAAAAAATATATATAAATTCAAAATATAAATAAATATAACTTATAATTTATAGATATAAAATTAAAATATATAGAGTACTCAAACAAAAAAACTATAAATAAATTACATATAAAATAAAAATTTACAAACATTAATATAAAATATAAATTAAAAAATAAGTACAACATAAAAAAATTTAGAAAAAAATTACAAACATTAAATATAATGAAATATAAAATAAAAATTAACAAATAAATATAACATTTAAAAAAATAAAAATAAAACATAAAATCCAAAAATTAAATACAATGAAATATATGGTATAAAATTATAAATTTAAAAACATTAAAAAAATCATAAAAATAAAAAAACACAGCTAAATTTTTTTGACCTACTTGCTCCTTGGCCTCCTCCCACGCAGCACTCACCATGACCTGCATCTGCAGGCCATGTGACAACTCACTAGCATGTCCGTAGGGCATGCAACGACTCTTCACACTCAGTGCTTCGCCCAGTCCTCTGCTCAACATAACCTCAGGTCTCCATGCACAGGCTGCATCAAAACCCTAACCCTAATCATCCAATTGACTTTGTGACTGGCAAAAATCGTATCCTTTCTTTTTTGGCAGTCGGAACAATTCAACACCGAGAACCCTTAACTACTCTTAGTGATCAAGAAGATTACAGAAAGGCTCAAAATGCTGCAAAGGAGATAAATTATTGCTGTTTGTGTTCTGTTGTTAGTTCAAAATTTTATTGTTATCGTCTCATTCCTGTTTCAACCTATTCCCTTATGGGAGCTGTTTTGTAACTATTTACTTCTTTCCCTCAAGGGAATCTGGGATTTTGTACTTATTTAAACCTTTGCTTATGTATTCTTTCTTCGAATAATAAATTGCAGCATTTTCAAATTTAAAAAAAAAAATCACCATTTACAGCAGCCACATTTCAAGTTTAATCGCAATTTATTTTCTGCTACTCACACTCCAAAACATTGTGTATTCCAAGCCTTTAAATAGTTGTTTAACATATCGGACTTGAACGCTAATCAACAGCATTATAGATCCCTAAGATAATTTACACTCAGAACACCATTATTCATACAAAGTAGAGACTTTTAACCGCATCCGTTGGAATTGGATTGGATTGGTTTGCTTCCAAAGTTTCGTTTGTGGACCAAATCTTAACTAAATAGAGAAGCTCTTAGAATGTCAATCATGCAATAGTTAACATTCCAAGAGATCTTGTTGCTTAATAACTCCATGAGTACTTAGAAATAAATCCAATTGTTCTGCAATAAAGGTCACGTCATGTCATTTATTGGCCCATGTAGATTTCCCCTTATGGGGACACTTTCAAACTCTTCCAATCGAATGAATTCATTTACTATGTAGGAATACCTATCTGATCTTTGAGCTCCTCCACTCTTTTCCCCTAAAAACGAATACCACTAAGAACTCCGCCAAAGTGCCATTCTTGAAATTGCAGGTCATTGTGAAGATTACAAAGTTGACACCATAATATATCTTGTTGGGAATTTTGTGTGGCATTATCAATATTTACACAACCCATATTACGACCATATAATCATACCAAAAGTAGCCAGCAGACTAATTAGTAATAAAATTACGAGTCTCAGCTAAAGGAACAAAATTAATAGTTGTTATTCTCCATAAATTTACTAATCCCCTATTTTGACCCTGTGCTTCAATACGAACTGTAATCCATCCTGAAAGATCTTTCTCAAGATCTTATAACAAGGCAGGCATGGTAATTAAGTTTCTTGCAAAAAGAGAGTCACACTAACCATTCTTAATTTTTACCTTCAAAGCCTTCCTTTTACTCTCACTATTCATCACCCTTAAATTCCATGAAAGTAACTTCATTGTACAAATTGATTACCACGAGGACTGAATGTTCCCATGTTTTGTCCCCTTCCCTGGTTCATTTGCACGGGAATGTTGTTCTGTACTTCCTTGCATTTGAGCAACGTCTTTCTGTGGTATAGGCATAAACCATTATTCTGTGTTCTATTACTGGAATTCATTGTTGTAGATGTAGGCCCATAAAAAGTTTGAACGTGCTAAAAAACACTTGTTCCGACTCTTAGTCGCTTGTTTTGTTACTACTATGGTTTTCAGTCTAAGCACGTGTTTCATTGCATCAAAATGTAATGTCCCATTTTCGAAAGTAACAAGTCAGAAGACTCTTAGCCTATTTTCTATTTTCAGTGGGCTAATGGGGTGGAAAAAAAGGGAAAATAAATTAATAATACAACTTAAGTGTTGCAAAAGTAATTTTATAAAACACACTTATGTTCTATTATTATAGAAGTTACTTATTATTATTAAAGTGTTACTTTAATAATAAAGTAAGTCAATGCGGCAATAGAAAATAAGAAAGTCACTTTAAAAATTAAAATGCAAATATCCCACATGGAGCGCCCCACTTGGAAAAAGGAGACAAAAAAGTATTAAAGGAGGTGAAGGGGCTCATTTATAAGGATTCATTATCATTATATCAATTATTATTTTAAGTGTTAAGTGTACGCTTCAACATTGCAACTATTGAGGACGAAAACCCTCTTTAGCATTCAGATTTTGGGGATGAAAACCCTCAATGTCTCTTTGGAGATTTTATACGGAAGTCACACTTAAGCTTAAAGGCGGATTTTCAGATCTAAGGCACAGATCCAAGGCTATTTTCCGGTGGTGGACAGCTAGGGCACACATTCAGATCTGATTCTCAGAATCTTCTACAGTGGAACAGCCACCTATCAGCCGGAATCAAATTTGGCAGGGTCATGATCTCAACAAGGAATCTTCTACAGTGGAACAACCACCTATCAGCTGGAATCGAATTTGGTAGGGTCATGATCTCAACAGGGCAGATCGCAGCTTTTGGCATCAGTTTCCAGCCCCAGCGACTTCCAACTACCCAACTTCATAGTTGCAGGCCTGTCGTACCAGCATAAACATTCCAGCGCAACAAATCAGGATAATAAGTGGTATTTATTATTTGGAATCATTAATATTTGTGTGCTTTCTGTAGGGCTTGATCCAATTCTTGTAATCAACAGTGGGTATTTATGTATTTGTAATTCTGATTTCTGGAACAGCAGTCATCATTGTTCTTTTTAATTGTTCCCAGCTATATAGAAATCTTGCAAACTGTTTGACAAAATGACTTTGCGAATCCTTCGACATTGACATGGTTTAATAATGGATATATGACTCGGAATTTTAGTTGCAGCGATTATGATTGTTAGTATTCAAAATTTCCTCATATTTGGTTGCATGCAAAGTGTTTTACGAAATGCCAATAATCTAGAAATCAGCAACAGTGCAAGTTTTTGGCCAAAAATTCTTGGTAGGGTCATTTCAGTGGTATCAGAGCTAGTTTTCTTGTCAGCGTGTTGGATAGTGGATGTTTATTGCATATCAAATTTAATGGCTCATTGCAGTTCAGCAGTTGTATATCAGTTTTCAGTGGCTTGAAGTTCCAACAAGGATTCATCATTCAAGGGATTGTCATTGGTTGTCAATCATGGTGTCATTCAATGAAGAAGATTTGGGCAAGAAGCTTTATAAAGCAAGTAAGAGACTTGAACATCTACCCCAATCAAAGGATGATCTACTTTGCATTTTAAAAGAAGTAGAGATTTGCTTATTTATGATAGACCAGTCAGATTTAGTGAGAATGCAATATGCTATAACTCCATTAGTGAATTCTTTAGTTAAGCCAGAGCTTTTAAGACATTCAAATGAGGAGGTAAGGCTTGCAGTTACCTTTTGTGTTAATGAAATTATGAGATTAATAGCTCCACAAGTTCCTTATAACAACAGTATCATGAAGGAGGTATTTCAACTAATTGTGAAAAGTTTTCAAAGTTTGGATGATGGCAAAAATCCTTCTTTTGCTAAGAGAGTAAAAATTTTAGAAACTATTGCAAAAATCAGATCTTGTGTTATTATGTTGGATCTTGATTGTGAAGATCTTATTCTTGAAATGTTTCAACACTTCTTGGCTGCTGTTAGTGAAAAGCATACGAAAAATGTTATATCTTCTATGCAGACAATCATGTCTTTGATTATAAATGAGAGGGATGATATCTCCCAACCACTCTTATCTTTTCTTTTGGTTGTTATGAGACAAGACCAAGTTACTTCTACAGCTGCACATGAGTTGGTTAACAATGTTGTTAAACAATGTGAGCAGAAGTTGATGCCATACTTATCAACACGAATTGCATCCACAACAGAAATTTCTAAAGAAGAGCCAAAATTTAAGAAGAAAGAACATTCAGAACTTTCTTTTGAAGAAAAAAATGTCTTATTTCAAGAAGCATGCATGGTAGAGTCCCAGAACGATTATATTGAAAGATTTGCAACAATGAATGTTGGAATTGAGCTCGCTGGAAATTTCATAACAACCACCTTTGATAAATACTTAGATCAATCAAGTGAAGCTTATTCAGAAATTGAAGGAGAAGCACATGAGACTAATGGCTCCTGTGATGACACCATTGGAAGGTATGAAGAAAATTATGATATTGGTATGTCTACTAATAACAATTCATTAACTTTGCATGAGTCTAGCATTCAAGAGGAAGATTGGAAAAATCAATTAATGGTGACAGCCGAGAATGAAGTGCAAATTCTATCAAGGATGGACAACACAAAAAGGTTTATTGAAGGATTAATGCAAAAGGGGCAGAGAGGTCAGCATGAACAAATTGCCAACTATTCAGATTTACAAACAGTTATGAGCACAATGGAAGAAATCAAATCAGCATACTTGCACATGATCAAAGATAGAGACATGGCTAACAAAATTGCAGATAAGCTTAAGTCAACTAAGAATTCTTTGAAAAGCACTCAAATAGCATTATTAGAAGCAAAAGATCAGCTTGCTACTGTTACAAAATTCAGGGAACAAGAGAATGAAGATAGGGATAAAGAAATCAAGCAGATGATTGATAAGCTTGACAAGCTTCAAGGAGACTTTAACTTGAAACAGATTTCTAAAATTGCTTGTTCAGATATGCGACAGCAAGAGGTTTGGTCTAAACAGGAAAATGAAAATAACTTCCAGTTCTTTGATAATCCACTCTTTGAAATGGATGTGAAATTGTCTTTCGATAATCCACTTTTTGTGATGAGTGGTAAAACATTTAATAAATTTAGTAGCACAGATGGTGTCAAAAACAGGATATGGGATCCAGGTGAGGTTTTCAGACATGAGGTGATGCCTCATGAAATGATTAATGGACCACCAAAGATTGTTAATGATTGGTTCCTTGGTCCAAATGAGATAATTAATGAAGCCCTGAAATCAGATCATGATGATATGCAGAGTCATGTGAACAAGCATGATAAGATTCTTGTTGGTAATCTTCCTGGAAGACTCCTTGATAAAGAAGAAGATATAATTGAGGTTGTAGGTGAAATTTTCCCATAGGGTATGATGACACAAAAAGACTTCATCATTTCAGATATCTCCAAGACACCTCCTCTGGATAACTTCTGGTATGAGAATCAGATCCAAGGCTATTTTCTGGTGGTGAACAGCTAGGGCACACACTCAGATCTGATTCTCAGAATTTTCGACAGTGGTACAGCCACCTATCAGCTGGAATCGAATTTGGTAGGGTCATTATCTCAGCAGGGCAGATCGCAGCTTTTTGGGACAGTTTCCAGCCCCAGACACTTTCAACTACCCAACATCATAGTTGCAGGCCTGTCGTACCAGCATAAACATTCCAGCGCAACAAATCAGGATAATAAGTGGTATTTATTATTTGGGATCATTAATATTTGTGTACTTTTTGTAGGGCTTGATCCAATTCTTGTAATCAGCAGTGGGTATTTATATATTTGTAATTCTGATTTCTGGAACAGCAGTCATTATTGTTCTTTTTAATTGTTGCCAGCTCTATAGAAATCTTATAAACTATTATGATTGTTAGTATTCAGAAATTCCTCAATTTGGTTGCATGCAAAGTGTTTTACGAAATGCCAATAATCTAGCAATAGTGCAAGTTTTTGGCCAAAAATTCTTGGTAGGGTCATTTCACAAAAGATCAGCTAGTACAATTGGCAAGGGGTTGTCTGATGATGTTTCTTCGTGTTGTTTTTCATCAATGTCATCAACTTGTCGCTGATTACCAATACCAACTTCTGAAGAAGGTGGTAATCCTTGATTAGTTTCCAAGATATCATTGTCGTCAATGTCTTGTTGTACAAGAAGGAAGAAGGAGATTTTTGTATCTACAAGATCGTTTCCTTTACAGTTACTGCCATATAAGATGCTCTTGTTTTTACTTGTTGAAAACCCTCTAAATCTGTAGGATGTGTCTAAGCAGGAGGCATCTGTGGATCACTTAAGTTTTGTTGATTTCCTTGTTGGATCAAAAGACAGTTACCGTACAAGTAGTCCTGTTGATAACATACATGACATCGAAAATGAACTTTTTCATAATCAAAGGGCTATTCTCATTCATAATCACCTTGTTTAAGTATAATCGATTCAGGTAAAGGCTGACTCAGATCAACTCTAAAACAAAAATGTGCAGAGACCACATATGTCTTTTTTCGAGAAGCCTTTGTCATTGTGACATGTTCTCCAATTAGATTAGCTATTCCTTGGAAGTATACACATGTCCAAAACTCCAAAGGTTATGTAAGTGTTTGTACACAGAAATAAAGATTCTTGGAAGGATGGCTCTTCCTAACCTTAGCCATTCAGCACACCAGATCTAGATGCAACCCCTTTTCTTCCAACAAGGCTCAAGAGAGAGACAATGTAGTATGTACCTAAGCCTGCCTATCAACTTCAGAATGCATAGGCATAAGGGACCCCTGCTAATAAGTTTCATCAAAGTCAACAAGGAACTTACCCTCTTGGATGATTAGCATGATCAAGCCCTCATATTCATGTTTTTCTAGCTTTGAATAGCAGCCTGGAGATCTTGAATGACAATCAGTTAAGTGTACCGGAAGATGACACCCAAGTCCACATATCCAGATAAATTCGCAAGGGCTTTGAATCTGTTTATTGTTGCTACTGTAGAATGTCATATTCTGCAGGAAAATGTATATGGCACACACACACACACACACAGAACATTAGAGTAATATTTCTAACTATTTCTCAAAATAGAGAGATTCCTAAACTCGTAAAAAGACTCTTCATTTCCTTGGTTAATAAGAACAGAAAAATATGAGATAGGCCAACAGGCTGCAGTGGCAATTTATTTTATTGAGTCCTCAGGCTGCGATGACTCCAATAAGTGAGAAGAGTGTTGAACAGAGCTGTGGACTGGATTACAAGTTCTAGATATTCAAACACATCCCCTATTTTAAAAGGACACTTCATATATATTGAGCAGGTTCATGACAGAAATTCAAAAAGGGAGTTTGAAGACTTGAAATGGGATCCATCACCTCATATAGATTGGAATAATGCTACACTTTGAACAGTTAAATACATGGAGTTAATTACTTTTCACCTAGTCTGGTCAGTGAAACTTTAAGTTTGTTAGGATGTCAAAATGTACACATTCAAGGCAATTCAAATTGGCTCTGTTTTAGACCACACTCTTTTTTCCTAGCATGTTAACATATATATAAATATACAAGTATACTTACAAATTGGAGATCCTTATCAGGACAGAAGTGGTGTTTAGGAAAACTGCATAATATTTAAGGGCAGACCAGTTTAACATGTGCTACAATGAAAGGTAAAATTCTACGCATTCATATTCTATAGAAGTATTTTCATGGCAAAAAAAAGTAATTTAAATTCGCTGCATAGAGACAATAAATGGGGTTTAGGAAAACTGCCTAGTATTTCCGAGCAGAACAGTTTAACATATGAAAAAATCCCCTTACAACAATCTTCTAAAAAATTGCCTTACTATCTCAAGTCTACATCTTGGAAATGTTGCTACTATAGCATCTGCATAAAATCTTCATGTGCTACAAAGAAATGTAAAATTCTAGGAATTCATATTCTAAAGAAGTATTTTCGTGGCAAAACAATAATTTAAATTCATTGCATAAAGAAAATGAAAACCAAAACTTGAAATTTTAGAACTGCAATATCAATGACATGGTATACAGAAATGGTGTTTAGGAAAACTGCCTGGTATTTCAGGACAGGACAGTTTAACATGTGCTACGAAAGCCCCTTACAACAAGCTTCTAAAAAAATGCCTTACGCAAGTCAAATTCGGCTAAATTAGAATCTTTAAATTGTTTCTACGACTCTAAAATCCTCGTGTGCTACAAAGAAATGTAGAATTCTGGGAATTCGTATTCTAAGAAGTATTTTCATGGAAAATGTAATAATTTAAATTTATTGTAAAAAGATGGTCAAAAACCAAAGCTTGACATTTTAGATCTAAAATATCAAGGACACGGTATAGATCCTGGGTTAAAAATAAGCTATATTTGGAAGATGATTATTTGGAAGCAGAGGGCCAGAAACCATGAATGGCATACCCGGTCTTCCAATTGTCAAGAGAAATGACCTTCTTGACAGCCCAGAAGGAGAGCGCCATGGCCACGAGCATAAGCAAGCGCTGTGTGTTCTGATTTCTCACATAAACCAGGAAATGCGTAACAAAAGCCAACATTAACCCCACCACGGTATACAAAAACCCCACGGCAAAACCCTCGGTCCCCAGCTGCATACCCGACCCCTGGAAAAAGAAGACCAATTTGGAGGGATCGTTCCTGTCCGCCATAAACAGTGGCATCTTGCGAATAATGTTGAACATCGCCCCGGAGACGCTGAAGAAATAGACAAAGATAGCGCAGGCCAGCCAAACCTTAGGGTCGTGAAGAGGGGTTTGTTGCGTAAGAAGCTTCTTGAGCACATAAGGGGCGGCGAGGAGCACAACCCCGCCGACAAACAGAACCTGTTTTTTGGAAATAGCGGCTGGGCGTTCAATCTCCCCGACGCGCAGCCCTGTTTTGCTTTCCACAAAGGCGGCCATGCTCTCCGCCGTGCCCCCTCGGGACATGTCCATGGGCTCCGAATCCTTAAGATCGGCACTGCCGGGCCCCACATGGCGGATGTGCGGGAGCGAATTCACGCCCATCGTAGCGAAGCTGGCCTGCGACTCCTTGAATTCGAGGTCGCAGAAGAAGAGATTTGTGGCTCCAGGGTTATTGCGGATGAACGTGGAGGCCATCAGTTGGAATTCGGCGTGCAGGTCCTGCAGGCGCAGGTCAGCGTTGTCCCTCATCTGCGCTGCGTCGAAGAAAATGAGAAGAGAATAGGGTCTGGATTTGGATTTTGCATAGCGGTGCATCGACACGTCGTCCAGATGGATTATACCCCCCGCCGAGCGCTCCTGCATTTTCACCAGCTCCGTCACCAGATCTCCTTCTCCATACCCCTCTGCAATCGCCGCGCTCATTGCAGCAACCAGCACTGCCACCATAACAACCCCCATGGTACCCTGCCACACCATTTCTTGGTCTTTTCCTTTGTTAATACGTTAGTTTCAAACACAGTTTTATCTCAGGTTTAGAAGCAGGACTTCGGTGGACTCCGTTGGTATATTCTATTTGACTTGGGTGTGTTTTTTTTTAAATTGAAAAGCCTTTGGAATTATATTAATAGAATAATTCGATACAAAAGTTTTTTTTTTTTTTTAAAATAAAGAGTGACTGGACTAAGGTCAAAAATTACGTCATCAATTTAAAAAAATTTGAAATATTTTTCAATTAAAAAATATAAAATAAGGAGGTATAAAAATGAACATCTGAACATAAATAATACGAGTAATGATGAAAGATGGAGGCGGTGATAGTAGAGGATCATGAGGTTTATCCTTCCACTGTTCCAATGATTACTAATCAAAGGGTCTGTAATATTAAGTAGAGATCCCAATCTTCTATTTCCTTTTTTTATCTATCCTTTAAATTATTTAATTTGGTAAGAGAAAATAAGAAGAGCCAAATGAAGGAATTTCCCCTGTAATGTTGTGAACCACCTAAAGAGACTAGCACCACCATCTTTGCCATCCCAACCAATGCCACCACTACCACCATCCCGTCCATTTTCACCAAACCAACCATTACCACCAACATCTCCCTAGACACAAATTTGAGGTACTAAACCCATAGATGGGATACATCTCCAGGGAGAGCCATTGTAGCATTTGTTGCGTGACCGAGTCCTCCCTCACTATTCGCACCTATGGTCCCATGGGGACGATCGATAGTGATAGTGTTTTGGTGGGATTTGTTTTACTTTAATTTGGTTTGTAAACCCTGATAAGATAAAAACTAGTAGAATAATTCAAATTAGTATGACATCAAGCATATATCTAGATGTAAAATATTGAAATTGATTGCAATGATTAAACAAGTGGTGTAAGTATTATAGAGGGATGAGTACTAAGTTATTTTGGTTGATGTCTAATTATAATTGTATTCTAGAAGTGGAAAATATACTAAAGCGGGAATGTGATTCGTCTGATTCAAGTACTATTTATTTTGTCTATGCAAGGTTGGTTCTATCAAATTTAGGTCAGTGTCAATTGTCAATACTGACCTATAGTGGTTTGTACTGCACCGTGCAAAAAATAGGGTATGTGATCATATGACCACCTTTAATTATTTTTTAGAGATTTGTATATGAGATGTTGAATACTAATGACGTGCACAACTCTAAAAATCAGCATCCACCTTGAAACCCTAAGTGTGCTTGTCAGGGCTAGAAACCTATAAAAATTATAAAAGTGTGATCGTTGCATTGACTCCAAACACCCTTTTTTTATGATTGACCATTGACTATGTATTTGATACTCCAATGAGGGAAATCAAGCCATATGTAGTTCTCCCACCTAATGTGATTGTGCATTTATGTTTCTTCATTGTATGTATACAACTAATGATTTAGATTTGATACTTGACAATGTTTGTTTTTAATTGGATTTTGTACGCTTTTGACTTGGCTTGTGATTGCTCCTAGTGATAGATTCACAATTTCGGAAGAATGGTATAAATTTGCTCAATGTGCAATAGTGTATAGATATGTTCTAGATAAGTGTCAAGTCCCTTTCAAATGAGACCTTAATTTGTATATATATAAATCCAATGTAATTTCTCATGCCACCTATGTGTTAGGCAAATGGCTCAATCCTAAGGAAAGGTTTGATTTCAAAAAAAAATTGGGAGAGGGTTGGTATCAAATGGTGATATTAACATAACTGATATGTGTATAGGGAGACTAAATTGAAGCCCTGGAGATGTTTATTCAAGATATTAAACATGTTTGAAATAAAACACGAGGTTCATCTAGGTGTGTAGCATCAAAATGGAAGGGTCAAACCCATAAGATAACAAGTGTGATAGAATGGTGGACTAGGACCATGTTTTTGCACTCAAGTCATGCATGGTAAATATGTGTCAAGTTTGTCATTTTCAAGTACTTCATGCCATGTTTTAGTGTCTACAAATGTCTCACTTTTATTTTTAGTAATGGAATTGTTAGACTAAAAGGATGAGTTGCACTTGAGTGTGTAAAACACACTTTGACTTCAGTATGAAGCTCTAGTTGTGTAGGTCACTCAATAGCAAAACCTAAAACCAACATGTGTAGTTAACGTCCATATATTGACAATTTTAATCTAAATTTGAATTTTTGAAAATTTAAAGATCATGGAAAGAGTACGTGTGTGTTGGTGAAAACCATGTTGCCCTTGCAACTTTTTTGAAATGTTACTTCCTTGTTGAAGTATTGGAGAAACTTGTGCTCCCTTGTTGAAGTGCATGGATAGTTGGGGTGATTGTGCCCCACATTTATGTAACTATATTGGCCCTTGGGTTTGGAAGACAACATGCCCCAACTCTCATGAATGTGGGGAGAAGTGTGTAACGTACTAACACAAATAACTACATAGGAAAGAAAAAGGTAACTACACAATGGATTTGGTAAAAGAAACTAAATCAACCAGTGCATATGGCTTATAGATTCATTTGTATAATTTCACTCTAATTTGTTCCTTGAAAAACAAAATGCATAATCAAAAGGGATGAATAATGTTTATGCCTCCATCATGACAATAGTTTTGATTGTATAGTTTCACTCAATGTAGAATAAATGCATGATCGAAAGAGAATGAATGATGTGCATGCCCCCATCATGATTGCATATTTGATAAGTGTGAAGTGGAATGACAACCATTTTCTATTCAACTATACATTGTGTTGTTGTGTATGTGTATGAACATGTATCATACATCATGAATCTAAAAGCGTGTATATGTGCATGAACCAATATCATGCCCCTTGAATCTGTACCAATTGATATAGAATGGTATGCATCTATATGTTAAATTTTATAATCTATATCTTAAATGTATGTCTACGTGGAAACCATTAATTCATGTTCATGTAAACTATGTACAAATGCTAATGCATATGCATCCAAGTATATGGATTTGTACTCAAGTCTCTACGAAGCAAGTACATATACAAGGCATTAGCCCCTATAATATGCACTAATGTGCCGATATCTGTCATGTAATTGAACCATTTGATATCTGAACCATTCTAAATATCTATAATTTGTACTTTGATATGATTGTTTATTCATGAAGACTTATGTCTCTATGACAAGCCCACTATAATGTCCCTTTTGAGATGAGAGATGTGCCATGTAAGTCATTCATCTCGAAAGAAGAGTTAATTGTATCATGTCATGTATAAAGATTGGTGTAAGGACAAATAGGGGGTCCACTTAAGGATTATTTTTATCTATGTATTGCTTAGTTTTAACCCTCTCTTGTGGCCACACTTGAGCACACTACTAAGACTTGACATATAACACACATCTTTATTGAACTCATCTTCAAAATATTACAATTGAAAGAACACTCTCTTAAGCACACTTACCTTGATAGGCTTGTTACATTACATGGAGTTTCAAAGTCCCCAATAGTCCATTATGGACTTGGAACATCTCTCACTCCTCTATGTTTTATTCTTGGAGAGCTCAACCCTTCCCCTAGACTCTCTCTAAGAGTCCTTTTTTCTAATTTGGAGCTCTCTTGATTAATGTAACTCACTCCTATACCTAATTTAAAACTTTCTTGAGACTCTTAAGCCTCCTAGAGTGTCTCTTCAGCATCCTTGATGCCTTAGAAATGCTTAAGGTTCAACCATTTTTTAGTCCCCATGATTTTCAAGATCAACTATCAAACAATCAACAATAGGGTCTAAATAAAAATGCCTTTGTGTAAATAATCTATAACCTTGTGCCATAAATTATTTTGACATATCGGCTAAAAATGGTGTCAATGAGCTTCATGTATAACTGCAGTTCCCATGATGTACATAATGTATTTTATATTTTCTAGCCAAACCATCATAACAAACTAAAATTTGCTTTGACAATTGCTTCAAGTTCAAATGTGATAAAGAACAAATTTATCATAGGTTTCAAGTGTTGCACTGGTAAGAGGAACCTAGGTTTAGTGTAGATCTACATAATTGATTGAAACTTAATGCAAACCTTCTAACATCAAAGATATGTAACTCCACTTATTTTTTCAATCCTACTCATATATTTTTTGGGTTGATGCAAGATTACACGAACCCTTGGATTCTCCTATATCAAACACCTAAGGTATTTCAAATCTGAGATCCTACTCACATCGATGGAATAAGTTGTAGAACCACTCTTTTGACCTCGAAGCATAATGACCATGGCATTCCCTTCCAACACACCAAGTACTTCAACAGTTTGTCACTCTCTCTCCCCTTTCCAACTCCCTCTTATTGGTTTTAATTTTGTCCTCTTCTTCTTATCTCTCCTTAATCCTCTCTTTGTGGGATTAATCCCACCATAGTCCATCCTCATCCACCAAAGGCTTATCCTTTTTTCTCTCCATCCTCTTATGGACTGAAAACCACCTTCATCCAACCACCTCCACCATGATGCTTATTATTGCATATTACTTTCCCTTGTGGGCTTAAACCCATCGTTGACTGACCATCTCCTCCTATAACATTCTTGGCTTTGTTTACTCACTATCCAACCTATTGTTGGATTCTTCCTTTTATCACCCTTTTACATTTTCATATCATCTTCTCTTATTGTTGTCATCTCCTTCTCCACTTTTCTCCTTGGCACTATAACCTCACTTATGGATTCTTCTTTCATAAGAGTCTTAAAAGGATCTTATTATTTATTCATTTATTCTTCACATGATTTGGCTAATATACAAATCAATGAGTCCTCTTCACATCTTGTGAACTCAAGTGGTTCACTCTCTTATTTTGATGCACATTCTTTCACACCTACAACATGGTCAAATAAACAATTATGGGAATAAAGCATTCCCTGTATCAACTTCATCTCATTTTTTAATAATAGGTGATCTCCTCCCTCTTCATCAAACATGAGATTTCCATAATATCCCATATCTCGTTCCTATTCAAACATGTTCCAAAGAGTCCAAATGATTCCTTTGTCCTCTCCCTCGTCACATATGGGATCTTCAAAGACCTCCATTTCAGCTACTACCTTCTTACACTCATGCAAACCATGCACTCATATGTATATTATATACAAAGGATGGGGAAGGGAAAGAACTACTAGAGTAGAGTATATAGCACTGCCTGACCATCTAGATCCCTACATAGATAGGCCAATGACCCTATATATGTGAATAACTCAACTACAATCCTATAACTAGCATTATATAGAGATAGAGTTTCATTCCACATATGCTACATCTTGTGAAACCCCAATAAATTGGTTGCAATCTTTTTTTTTTTTTGTTTCTCATCTGTATTATCCTCTATCAAGAGTATACCTTCACCCTCATTCTCTTCATGGGGTTGTTCATAACTTCCCCAATCACCATTAAAGTCATAAATTCTCTCTCCCACATCAACTATGTGGCCTACAAAGACCTCGATCTCTATTTTTCTCACTTCATCTCTTATGTGGAATACTTCCATTAATACAATATCTTGAGCAATCTCTAGTACTAGGCTACATTTTTCTTCTATTGCTTGGTTTGCCTTAGCTAGTCTTTGCTATGTCTCCTTCACTTCAACCTTCTCTTCATATTGGCTTCTATTATCTTAATTCTCTTCAAACATGGGATTATTAAAACCTCTATCACTCTACCTGCTCCTCAAAATATTATGCAGTTGTTCTTGTGATAGCTCTTCTTCCTCTTCTTTACTCATCTTATTTGCATCAACTCTAAGTTGATTGCATTCTCATTTTTTCTCCACTTCCATGTCATGTGCAAAAAAACTTGCACTCTCCTTGTCCACATGAAAAAAATGAACACCTTAGCTCATAAGAGTCTCTTCTTCAATACCCACATGGGCTATTGCTACATATGCAACACCACTTTTATCGTTCATTCTTGTTAGTAGCAACAAGTCCACCATTTTGATCTCCTTACTTACCTATATGACACATGAGTGACATTCTTCATCTCTCCTTGTCCAAATGATCTTTGGACCAACCTCTATCACCAAGTTTGCACCTTTTCCATACACTATTCCACTCTTTATCCATCTCTTAAGATGAAGTTTTTATGCATATCCTTCTCTAACAATCATTGTCATATTGAGAAGGTCTTTTTATTCTTACCAGTATATGTCACTTACCCTTGTGAGAGTCATCTCTCCCACCTATAATTGATTCAAATTAACTCCCTATTGCACATGCTCTTGAGTATAATCTTGTTACCACACTTTTCCACTCTTTTTTGTCCACATGATGACTTGAAGACAATCTTCTATTGTTAGTATATCCTTACCAACCAGCTCTTCAACTACTACTGCCATATAAGCCTCTTGTTCCACTTCTTCACATTGCTTCTCATACATATGAGCATGCTGGACTAAACCACACTTTTTCCTCTTCTTTGACATCTTCTCCATTGTTTCACATGCACATTAAACAAACACATCAAAAGAATCAAGAGTTCTCACAAATAATTCTTCTACCTTTTCATCATGCTTTGTAGACATGTTCTCTAATTCTTATTTGTTGCTCACAATATCCTCGTAGATTTATCCCTCATAATGGACTCCCAAAGGCCCATTTTTAATAACCTTTATGGTTGTTCTCTCTTCATTCTTCTGTCTTTTTTTTTCTCCTTCACATGGCTAGTCTTCAACCATAGTTTCCTTATATGCATTAATTTTCACATAAACCATCTTCATTATTTCCATCATGAAAACTTGTAACACCTCATGGTTTCCTTATTCATTCACCTCTATTGTTTCCTTCAAATAGACATGTATCTTCCCTTAGTTGTCCTCAACCCTTCTTCCCTCCAAAATAGAAAAGACAAATGCATTGACTTCATTCACCAAGGAAAATTCTCAATCTTCTAACTTATGGGACACTACAAAATCCTTCTCCTCATCAAACAATGGTTATCCTTATTTCGGTTTAACAACTATCACCTCCATATCCTCTTGCATGAGGATTCTTTCATATATGGGCTGCTCATAAACCTTTTTCTCTTTGTTCCAAAAATCAAATTTGGGCTTCTCACAAATTTCCTCCTCCTTGTTGTTTTTAAAATCAGAATCATAGAAACCTCACTCTCTTATTGTCTTTCAAGACAACCTCCTTCCCCTCATTCATATCCTTCCCTTTGGTGCACATATGGCAACTTCCCTTTCCTATTGCCTTTCATGGCAATATTTCTCTTCTCTTCTCTCTCAAGCCTCGAGACTTGAAGTTTCTTCATCCACTCTACTTGCATTCTTGGGTGCACAACATGACTCATCATCTTGAAAGCCATATGTTCATAACTCCTTACCTAATTCGTTATTTTTCCTTGTCTCCTCTCTTGGATAACTCTCCAATACTCAATTGTAACTCCACGTAATCTCTTAATTTCAACCTTTACCCTCATGGGGTCTTCAATATTATCTTCTTCAAAATACTTTTTTAACTCTACTATCCATTTCATGATTTCATTTGGTATCTCTTTGCAAACACCTAAGTTCTACCACTTCAATGTCGTCAATAACATTCTATCATCAACATTTATTATTTGTCACGTATCCCAGCTAATTTGCTCATTGTTGCAAATCTAGATCAATATCACCCTAATTGTAACATGACCCTCATCTTATTTCATATAGTCCCACTTTGATTAATTAACTATTTAATCAATATTGGTTAGTTAATGAACCACTAATCTAGCCATGCACACATAATTACAAATAAATAAATAAATAAAATAAATAAATAATAAAATAATTATCCAACTCATCATCCCACTCAAACAACCTCATTTAAATCATTCAACAACTTTGCTTAATCCAAAAATTATTCAAACCTCTTTGAGACATTCAATGTATTCAAATAACTTCATTTAAGACATTCAACTCCCTAACAAAATCATTTAAGACATTCAACCATTCTAACAAACACATTTAAGATATTCAACCCTCTATCAAACCCCTCATTAAGACATTCAACTCTAAAAACAAATTTAATCCATTCAACCCATTGAATTCCTAATTAACAAAATCGTCAATCATTTGACCACTTCCCTTAACTAATTCATTCAATTCCCAACTAATCCATTGAATGCATTTGACTAAGCCAATCATCCATCAACCAAGAAATCTATAAATTTGACTCTTGTATCCTTCATTGGGATCATGTATCATGTTGAAGTAGGAAAATCCAAAGCAATCTACCAACTGACATCTTATTAAATCAATCATTCAAGCATCATGTTATCGAAACATTGTTGGATTTATTGTACAAAATCCATTGAGTAACCAAATTTCAAAAGTCAAGCTTACTTGACTCAACAAAAGAGAAAGATTAATTTGGTAAGCGAGGCAATATTCTTGTGTGTTTATTTTCATTTTCTCTATCAGAGAGTATGTTAGACTAGAGTAGGAGTTCTAAATTATTTCTAAGTTTATGTGTACAACACTAATCTTTTTGTATTTTAATTTTGGCACACTCGGTGGAACACTTGTTACCTTATATTTTCTAACACATTTTCACTTGTTTTTTAAGAGTGTTTTATTTTATCTGTTGTTTGATTTATTTTAGCATAGTCTTGGTGTTGGATGTTAAATATTTTAGATGAAATCTAGATAGTTTTTGTCATCTTTCCTTTTCATTTGTTATCTTTTGTAAAACAATAATTTTGCATTTAAAAACTATGATTTTGCACTGTGAAATGATGAATTTATATTGTTAATTAGTGATTTCACCTTATCAAGTTATTTTCTATCTGTTTATAGGTTTTATATATGCAATTATGAGTTTCAATGATTTTGCATTTAGTTTCAACTATTTAGCATTGAGATTTGACAATTTTGAACTCCACAATTTCTCATTGTGTTTTAGTGATTATGCAATATGCTATTAGAATAATTAAGCATGTTAGCTTATTATGTACTTGGTTATATTGTTATAACCAATATTATTATTAAGTTGCATGGGTTTTCTATTTTATTATTCCCATAAACTCTTTGTTACACCTACCTCCTTGTTTGTAAGTGATTGTTATTTGCCTATATATTAGTCCATCTTCATGTTGAATAAAAACCATGTATTCTTTTAGCTTCATTACTGTGTTAAACTAATTTTATATGGTTTTAGAGCTCATGGTTGAGGGAGCTTGGGAGAGGATCCTGTGAGGAGTGAGAAGAGAGATTTTGTCAAGGAGGATTTACCTAGTGGATATCTCGGTGAAGAGACATGGTGAGAGGAAAGCAAAGATGAAAAATTATTTTGTTGTTGCAGGCCTGTGTGAGGTTATTTTGGTGATAGAGAGAAAGAAAATAGCCAAAAAAGAAGAAGAAGAAAGAAAGTGTGGTGTTTTATCTTTCTTGTGCATGGAAAAAGGATTGAGGTATCCTATAGGAGAAAAGAGGTGTTGCATTTTTTTTACACGTATCTCATGAAAAGAAAAGATTAGCATTCCATTTATGAAGCTAGATTTTTTTTTGGTGAGCAAAGGTATTCCAAGATGAGCGTGGCAGCCTATAGTAAGGAGGAAATGAATGGAGAGGTGTTTAATTTCTGCCCCAAACATTGCTCAATCATTTATTTTGTTGTTCTAAATTGTTGTTTTGAAACTACTTGGATGTGAGGTGCCATTCCAAAGTTCATGTTTGTTTCATTTCTGCCAAGAGAAGGCACCATTGGCAAAGCCAAAGGCAATCAAATATCCTAACAAGAGATGCAAGAATTTTCAAACTGTTCAAAGGAGGATCAACTTGGTGGAGGAGGCACTCCAAGGTGAAGGAGACACGGTGGAGACGCCAAAGCACCGTATGCAAGCTGCACCAATCTGTTTTTGCGGGGTAGCCATACAAAGGTCAAATCTTATTAGATAAGAGGTTTATAAGGTTTTTAAACCAAAGTTTTATCTATTCATTGAAATCTAGGGCTCAAACATTATGATTTAAATTTTTATTAAATTCTTTTTAGTAAAATTTTGATATATTTTGCCTAGACTGGCGTGAAAAATCATGATTAATTCTGTTGGGAGTAAACCGTAAATCAAAATCTTCTAAAAAATTTCTCAAATTTAAAAAAAATTGTCCTCTTCTACATGCAAAAATATTTTTTGAAAATAGAGTTGTAAAACTCAAGATTTAGTTGTTTTTGTCTTTTTATAACAAATTTTTAAAAGATAAAAACTTTAAAATCTCACAAACTGTAAAGCGGGTTTTGCTAAAAATTGGAAGATTTGTCTAATTTTAAGTTAGTTTTAGTATCCAAAAAGAATCATTATAAAACTCATTATACCTTCTATGATTTAATTATTTTCATGAAAAACTAGGTAAAAATGGCTAGTTTTCAACCTTTATTATTGTCAGATTCCTAGAAATTAGATGGTAAAAATTTTAGCTTGTGGTTTCACAGGATGTTTACAATAAGTGAGTATATGAACATTTACTAGATTGTTCTTGGTAAAGAGTCTAGACCAGTTGACCAACCAAATTACTATGACAAATGTCATTGTGAGACTCTTGTGTTATTGAAACTATCAGTAGTATGATATTTAATCCCAGAAGTTAGAAATATTGATAATGCACCAGATTTATGCAAACGCCCTCTAAGAAAAAATATCAAGCATATAAAATTGGTAGAATTTTGTACTCGAAAAATCTTTTATTTACCATTAGGATGCAAGAAAGTGGTTCTATTTTTGAATATTTATTACAGTTAAAGGACATTTGTGATTAGTTGAAGGTAGTGGGAAAACCTATAGATGAGCAAGACCTTTTTGTGCTACTTATGTAGAATTTACCATCTTATTATTATTTTATAGAATAATTACACGTGATTTCAGAAACACATACATTAGACTTCAAGTAGTTGCCAACTCTTCTCATACAGAAGGAAAGGTGGGAGGAAAAGTCCATTACTTCAACATCAAAGTCTATAAAAAGTGCACTCATGGCATGAACATAAGACAAAAATACTTATAAATCTAAAATAAAGTGTTTTTATTGTAATAAACTTGGTCATGTGAAGAAAAAATGTCATAAGAGAATATGATTTGGAAATTGCAGAAAGAAGTCATAAATTGTAAATGTGGCTAAAGAATATTAACAATAATTAGCAGGTGAGTTTGCATTTATGGTGACATATGATCAGTCAATGGAGTCAAGACTATGGTATTTTGACTCAGATGTATCAAAACACTACACGTGTCATAAATAATAATATGTAAACTTTATAGAAGATGATAGTTGCAATGAATCATATTCCTTAGGGGACGATTAGGCTCACTATGTGAAAGGGTATGGAAATGTTTATATTTCTTTGAATTTTGTTAGTTACACTTTTTAAAACATTCAATTTGTTCCTAACATGAATAAAATTATTATTTCCATAAGTGAAATAACTATGAATACTAACTTTTGTGTGGAGTTCAAAGGAAACATATACATGGTTAGTAATCTTCATGCAAAGAAAGTCACTGTTATTGGTATTGGTAACAAGGGATTATATAAGTTAGTTAATCCCAAAATAGCATGCACTATTAGTGGTGGAAATCACTAGTGAGGTATGGCATAAGAGGTATGGTTGCCCCAGTCATGAGAATTTGCATACATTAAGTCAGATTAACATGGTGACTGAAATGTCTTCTATTCAAAATAGTCATAATATATGTTCAAGATGTCAAATAGATAAACCAATTTTAACTTCATTTGATCTTGGTAAGGAATAAAGAGTGAAACATCCATTGGATTTGGTACGTGTGGGTTTGCATGGTCCAATGCAGACATCTTCAATACAAGAGCTTTGTATTACTTATTGCTTATATATGACTTTTCTAGAAAAATATTGGTTTGTTTTCTACATAAAAAGTTAGAATGTTTCTCTAACTTTATTTCTTGGAAAGCTATTGTAGATAATTATGGAGGGAAACATGTAAAAGCTCTTAGATTAGTTAATGGGTATGAATTTAGCTCTAAAAAAATCATGAAATTCTATAAAAAATAAGGTATAACTAAGCAATATTACACACAGTAGAATGACATCATGACAAGGCAAAATATGATAGTGATGGAGATGGCATGGTGTATAGCCATAATGTACCATATCAATATCAAGAAGATTATGTGAATACAACAATGTACACTCTCAACAGAAGTCCCACGCCAGCCTTATAGAATGTAACACCAAAAGAAGCATGGTCAAGAAAAACATCTGATGTAAGTAATCTTCATGTTTTTAGATGTATTGATTTTATATTGGGCAAAGTGTTCTTGTTTTTTGGTTATTGTGAGCATAGAGATGCATGAAAATTAATAGATGTCTCTGCATATAGAATTGTGGTTAGTAAAGATGTTGATGTAGATGAAAATATACCATTCTTTTCTAATAATGGTAAATCTACTAATAGTAATGTATTACTACATGTTGATGATGTTTATGGAATAAGTTCTGGTACTAAAATTGAATAGATTTCAAAAATAAAAATATCAGAAGTATCAAGTTCTAGTGGTGACTATTATCACCCAAATTTTCACCCTAAGGAGAGCTACTCAAGCCTTCTAAAATTTGGAATAACATTGAAACACCTCATATATCATGGGTAACAATTTAAGAGGTGAATATCTAGATTATGGGCTAGCTCCCATGTACAACACCTAAGACTAATCACTAACCTAATTGATTTGAAGGAAAACAAATATAATGATATTAAACACTAATCTAATGGAAGTGATTCACCAATGTAAACTCCATTCATTACTTGAATTTTCACTATGGAAAACAACCACAAAACTAATCCCAAAATCCAAGGTTCTCCTAACAAAATGCTTCAATATGAAGGTAGAATGCAATTTATTCTTCAAGGTATTTGACTAATAGGCCTAACAATGGGCACTAAAAATCCTCCCTACACTTAAAATCAAACAAAGCTACTAGTTACATGTCATATGACCTATTAGAAATATATTACTCACACAAAGGCATATAGGAGATAGATGAATGCAAAAAAAGAATTATCACTTATCATTCAACAAAAAACTACTTCATACACTTATGAAATACTTGAGAAAGCTCAAAATAGTTTGAATTCTTTATTCAAAATTCAAATCAGTCTTCAATTCAATAGGGCTTTCCATACCAACATGTGGATGATGTTACAATGCCAAAAGAGGCAATATATAGAGACAAATAAGGAAGAGAGAGAAAGAAACCATGTAGGAAAGATCAATTGACAAGTGTATTTCATGAAGGATCCAATTAAAAACAAGAAAGTTCTGTAATAGTCTTAAAAACCCCTCTTTTATATGTATTACATTTCTTGATCATAACTTTCAAGGGAGTTCGGATAGGAAAGCTTAATGGTACATCATTCATCCAAAACTACCCATCTTGGCATGTGAAGAGTGACAAATGGGTTTCTTGTTGATTATCTCACCATGAACTACTTTTAGACCTCCTCTTTGACACCTATCATGTATTTGAAAACTCCCTTATAGTGACATTTCAGTGGCAATCATCACATAACTCCTTATGTGTCTTGAAGCCCATTTGTCTACTATACTTCTCCTTGCTTGAGAGCTTCAAAACTTGAATTCATATTTCATAATCCAATATATATCCATGAAAGTCATCTTTTTATCTTATTAGACCTAAAACAACTCATTTGGATCCATCAAACACTCACCAAGACCTCATTTTGCACCTTAAGCTCTTATTAGCCTTCAATTCCTTATAGCCCTAAAAACACAAAAAGTTCCTTGTGTAGAATAATGTATAGATGATCTTGGGAAATTAGGAATAGATTTGAATACCCAGTATGCCCTTATAACTCCATGCCAAATTTCATGACTTGAAAGTACACTTGTTTACTCCTTTTCTTTCTCCAATTAAGCCTCAATTAGGCCTTAAGGCCTAAAAACTGAGTTTTGGCTCATATATTCTCGCACACATGTCAAATAATAAATATTTTTTTTATTTACTTTTCCTAACCCATGAACATGCTCCATGCCTAATTTGGGCTTCTGAAACCTTGTGTAAGTAGGTGAACCATTAAATGGCCAAAAAACCTAATCTTCCACAAGCTCTTTTGTAATACCTTTAAGAATCAAACTTGTTTGAGAACTTTTAGGATTATGTGTACATATTTTTTTACTTTTAGAGATGGTAAACACCTCAATCTACCTTCTCCAATAGTTTGCATTAGTCTAGGATCTTTTATACCCTATTTTGGGCTTAAATCTTTACAAAAACATAACACTTATTATGTCTGTATAGGTGCAGTGCAGACAAGTGTCATGGTGAGCACCTACCTAGATTCATTAGTGATGTTAAGGTGGTTTCAATAGTAATAAAACCTATTTCAAGAAATTTGGAAGCTAATCTCTCCCATCATCTTCATATCAGGGTTTTAGGAGGGTTTAAAGTAGTTCAGGTTCTTAATGATTATCCATAAATCCAAGAGCCTTAAATCTTGAACCAATGCCTCAAAATCCAAGTGAATAAGTGTCCTCAACTACCTATAGGTTCTTAGGTTCCCATGCAACTTGTCTCTACAGTTCTAAGCACAAGAAGGTCCTCCTCGGGTCTCTACTATGACATTGGAGAGTGGTCTCCAGTCTTAACCATTATTCATGAAGGTTAGGGACCTAAACCAACAAATAATACCAAAATATTGAAGTATAGAGACCCCTTCACCATACATGAAAACCATTGGACCCCATGCACAAGGTTAGGGTCACACTAAATAAGAGAAAGTTTGTCTTAAACTATAGTCATGTACTTAGAAGGGCTCAAGAAGGTTTTATATGCCAAATTTCCACTTTCTTGTCTTTTTCTACCTATGGATGCCCTACTAGGGTTTGTACCATCTTTATTCAATTTCTCAATGTCTTCAGGTTCTCACCTTACCTTCAACAAACCACTTTTCTCATGACTATACACATAGGCCTGTGTGTGTGATCTTAAGCTTGCTAGGCCTGAATAGACTTATCAACATTTGCACCATTTTTGTTGACTCTAAAACTCATATGGAGTCATAATGACATTAGATAATCACTCCTAAGTGATTTTATTCTTTTCATAGATCTCTTATCTCTCAAACCAAGTAGGGACCTCTCACTCTAGGCAGGCATGCCTGTAAGAGTACTTAGTCACATGTGTTGTGGATTTTGTTTGGATCACTTCCTCTGATCATCTTTTAGGTTTCTATGACCTCAAATGACTCTTTGTACTTTGTCCATTTACCTACACTCCAACTCTACTTTTTTGATTTTTGTCTTCTTTTTAAGTTTGAAACTAACCTGAGTTACCTAAGCAAACCTATATGTAGTCATTTGAGTCTTAACTGTATTTTTAGAGTTTAAGACATTTATTATAAATCTATGAACATCCAATGATATTCATTATAGTATTGGGAGTTTATTGGTTTTCCTTTGAACCCATGCAACCTTTTTAAAACCTCAAATCTTCATAAGCATATCCCTTCTTTCTCATGTCTATTTAATACATGGTTGTAGGTGGTGATTGAGAGTTTTTTTAGTGTTGAGCTTTGAAACCTGCCCTTTTTTAACTAGATCATTAGTACTTTTATAGTACTTGAAATTCATTGAAGGCTCCTTCACACTCAAACCTAACTCTCTTCAAGCTTGTTAGCATTTCATAACCTCTTGCCCATACATGTTTTATCTCATGTCCTGCCTATAATAGGCATGTTTAGGTTTTCATTGAGTTAACACTTCATAACCTGTTGACCATACATGTTCACTCTCATGTCCTGCCTATAATAGGTATGTTTAGGTTTTACTTTTCTCAATGTTTTTGGTCATCACATGAGAGCACTATGAGGTTTAGACTCTAATTGAATAGGTATCTTTGATATCGGATTTCACATTTATATCTTCATACCCTTTTCATGTTGACTCAAGGCTTCACACTGCTCAAGTTTGTCATTCTACTTGTAAGTGATGATTGGGTATCTTGAACATTATGTCTTGAAACCACACTTCACTAGTCTTGAACTTCTCCACTTGTGAAAACACCATATTTGCCTTCATCATTTAGGCCTCCAAAAACCACTTTTGATACATATTACAAAACATTTCTCATGGAATGTAGACCTAAAGGTTTGTAGACTTGTAGGTCTACATTTTTTTATATTTTAGTCCTTGAATGGTGAAATTTTGATTTATTTGAGCTTAAGATCATATTTACATCGAATATGCACCTCACTTATGAGGTCAACACTATCATACACCTCTAATAGGTCAAGATCAAACACTTTTTACTCCATTCTTGCAAGCAACCCCATAACATAGTCTTCAAACTAGGAGTATGAATGCCACTTGGAGGAATGGTACAGATTAACTAGTCATCTTAGAGAGATTTGGATGGAATATGAAGATGGTGAAAAATATTCAATCATCACTTGTATGCATGAAACTTGTTAAATCCTCTAAAAATTCAAATAAAACCTGTGACACATCTCTCATGGAGGCTCTTCTTGAAGTACTTGATGTTCACACGTGAAAACTTGATGGAAAAAAATGTGGAATGGTTGTGTACTTCCATAAAAACCTTATACAATTTTGTTCATGCTTTGATGAGCTCCAAATTTCATGAAATTAGTGTAAAATATGAGCTTACAGGGTTTATTAAGTATTTTTGACTACATATCTTGTTAGTGATGGTTCATACATCTCAACCCTTTAAACCCTAACTCTTTACATGAATATTAATCCCATGAGGGGTCCCTCCTATTCCTAGGAGCATTTGATTGAACTCCTTTGCATGTTCATGAAACAAGTATAAACTTTTATCTTTCTTGAGCTTGTGAAGATATTGACTAGGCTTCTAATTATTTGTATGCATCTATTAACCTCTCAATACCTATGTAATCTCATTTTCCATATCCAAAGTTTTAAAATACATTATTATACACATTTGCACTTGAAGGTGGATCCTCTTGGTCATACAAGTGACTTAAAACTACTTTATATTGCATGATTCTCTATCTTTGGATGTTAGACTACAATTTTCTCTAAATCTAACCATTATATGACCACCTTATAACACCATAAATATTATAAGATGTCTTGGAATATTTGTTATTTTGAAAAGTATGCACCATTCTTCATATTGGCTTAAAAATCTTGGGGTGCATGACAAACATAATAGAAGACTAATGGATGACTATATGACCTTGAAGGTATGATAAAAACTAATAAAGTGACTCATCACAATGATCTAACCTTGAAAACACGTGAATAATCAACATTAGCTCATGAATGAGCTTTAAAGACTATGCAAATGCATGAAGAGACCAAAACCTTAATCAATGTTAAGCAAGGATTAATTGACCACTTGAAGACCATTACAAGACCTAGGTTACCATATACATGCTTGGAGAGCACTATGAAAAAATTTCAAACAATAGCGGTTGACCCTTTTGACTTGGTGTTCAAAATTGGTCAATAAATTGGTGATTCACAAGGGTATTGTGCCTGCAATGCTGATAGATCAGTGACCTTATCTTTCTATTGGGCAATGAATTCACTCTCATGCTACAATCTGAAACTAATATACCTCTTGAAGATTCAAACTCAAACCACACCACAAAGAAAAAAAAAACACAACATGCCAAAAGCATTTATAGAAAACCACACAATAAGAGACTCACACAAAACATTGTGCTAAGCACTTATAGAAAACAAACACAACTAACATATTATATACAAAGAGTCAAAACATGTTTGAGGTGATGAAACAACTCCTTAAATTAAACCAAGATCAAAGACAATGCTTCTAGAATCATCACTGATCCATGAGAATAAACCAACATGTGATGAATGTTTATCAATTTAATCTTGTTCATTAGGGTGATCTAGTGACTTACCATTCTTGAAACCTCTACTAGCCATAAGTACACCACTTGAATATTCTCTGAATGATTCCTTTAAATCTATTTAAGGCTTGTTTGACATTTTAACGTGCTTAATATTTTATATGCTCACTTGGCACTTTCCAAGCTACTCCTTAGGGATCATAAAACTCTTCACAACCTCACATTCATCTAGACTATAATGTAGTAGGTGTCTAGAGTCATCAAGCTTGACTTCTTATTTGCCAAACACATCTACAAGTTGATCAGGATTAACTTGATGTATATGCTGATCATCATCCTCATAAACCTTTGTTTTGACCTAATCATGTTCTTCTAAGGTTGTATTTTGCTTGAGAGGGATTTCCCAATCTTTTTTGTGCTCATTAGACCCATCATTTACCTCATCAT
The DNA here is from genome assembly GCA_037957365.1 of Torreya grandis. Lineage (NCBI taxonomy): Eukaryota > Viridiplantae > Streptophyta > Pinopsida > Cupressales > Taxaceae > Torreya > Torreya grandis. The sequence goes on along the minus strand of JARHVA010000028.1, from coordinate 7,259,586 downwards.
CAAGCCCATATCTCTTTTGGGGAAGAACAGGCCCAATCAATGCTTCAAACTCTTGCATTATGGCATGATACTACTACCACATATCACCATATCCTCATTGAGTGTCATGCTCATGGATTTCTTCTTCTTTGGGAGGAAAAACTACATCTTCATTTTGACTACCATGCTCTAGTATCTTTGGAACATCATCATCATCCATTTGCAAAAAATAATTACCCCATGCAACATGTTTAAAAGTATAATTAGAGCTTACTTCAGGAGATTCATCACATTAATCATGAATAATATATGTTCCCATACCTATCTCTTCTATTATTTTATATGGATTAAAACCATAAGGTTTATCTCCCTGCTCATCAAGGAAAAGATCAAATATGCCATCAAGAGGTGTCAAAGATTCTTGATCATTTGGATGGTGATCATGTTTTATGTGTTTGGTACATAAGCTTCTACATGAAATTTAGCTAAAGGTTCAGATTTGGTTAAAACCTTAGCAGCATACCTAGTCCTAAATGCCATATAGGACCAATTATAAGTTAGGTACCACCCAATCTTAACAGTAAAATCCCTTGACAAACAAAGAGAGAAGTGGGGTAGTATGTTCACAAGTACAATATATTATGAGATAGAGAAGGTAGGACAAACATGAAGAGTTAGCTGCAAACATTTGATGATGCCAACTATTTTGGTAGCTAATCCTTCCAATTGTAACACCCCCTTGGAGTTTAGTTCTTACTTTAAATTCAACTTGTCAGTTGTTTGTTTGGGCATGAATGAGGTGTTTGCCCCACTGTCAATTAAACAATTATTAACCAATGAGTCTCCAATGATTATAGAGAGGTAAAAAGGAGGAGGTTTATCTACTTTCTCTATTTTAGTTAGTTGCCTATCATTAGGCTTCAATGCATTTGCCAAAACTGTCCCTCTTTCATGTTGACTAGGTGTTGCATTGAGCTTGGAAAGCTCGTTTTGGAGTAGATCTATTTGTCTAGGAATGGATAATATATCCCAAATTGGTATACTTACATGGACCTTATTAATTTTTTCAACAACATTCATAGGAGAGTTTCCAACCTTGTCATGCCCTTTAGTATCCACTGCACTACCAAGACCTTATGTTACTTAATGCATGAGAGGACTTTTAGCATTCTGAAATCTATGATTTTCTTGAGTAATAGGGGTTGTATTTGACACCTTTGCTCTTTGAGTTGTTGGAGAGTTCATGTTTGGGCCATTACTTATTCTTTTTACTTCTTTAACCATTATCTTCTTTGACCTTATGTTTACAACTATATAATTTGAGTTTATGTTCAAGTTCCCTTGGTAATTGACAGCACATGAATCTTCTTGAAATTAGTTCATCAAGGTAGCCACTAATTGAGCATTCTTTCCATTACTTTATCCTCCACTAGGCATCTCTTTGAGAGTCATAACAGACATTATTCCCCATTGTGCCATATAAGCTTGGTTGAATGTCTCATTTGCATAGGTGGATGATTCATGAGGTGATCCCTTGGAAGTTACTCTCCATTATCTTTCACAAGGTTATTTTGGACAGGAACAACAACTTTTAAAGTAGAAGAAACATTTTTATTTTGACCATTATATTTTTTTACTTGAGTTAGCTTCCCTTGTCCTAGAGAGTGTCCTTGAAAAGGTCTGGGAGCTTGATAAGACTGATAGGGATGATATGGTTGATAAGAACCTTGAAAAGACCTCCATTGTTGCTTTTATTATTGCCTCTTAAGATTTTGGTTCTCCTCTCTAAGAGCCTTTATCAGATCTACATAGTTTGACTTACTCAACTAATTAGAGGTAGCTAACTTATGCTTGGGTGTGGGGATGGGAGCAATAGTGGACATAGAGTTTTCACACCAATAAATAAAGTCATAGGGGATCTAGAAGAGATCTTCCTAGCCTGTATAGGGAAATTCTCAACCCTTATAATAGTCTCATACACATTAGGTGGTGTATCCCCTCCCATAGATCAAATCATCATGGATATGTCACTATTGAAAGCCTTGAGATAATAGAGAAAAACATGATGGGCAGCAGGCCTTACCAATATTTGGATCCTATCCCATGTCTTTTGAAATCTTTTATTGAAGTCTTTTATAGCCTCTTAAGGTGCTCTCTTTATAGTAGTTAGTTGCTTGGTAAAAAATAAGTGGTCAGATTTATCTTCAAATTTCTTCCTCAAAGAGTCACCCAATTGGTCCCATGTAGTGATGGAATTGGGAACCAAGGTCCCATGCTAGTCAAGGGCTTTACCCTTGAAAGAAACAACCAACAACATGATATCAACATTATCTTTAGTGATGTTATGTATGTTGCAAAAATTAGCAATGTTCCTTCTGTTTTCAATAGGAGTAATGGTAGATTCTAATGTATAAGAAGGCACACTTTTGAAGGCTGACATAGGAATGTCATCATATTGATCAAGTGATAGATGGCTATGGCCATTTAAGGCAAAAAAGGGCAGGTTCCTTGGTGATTCCATCTTAAAAATTAGACCCAATAAGAGTCTCCTAATAGGTATGTGAGAAGCAAAGGATTTATTTGGATATGGATGAGTGTTAGCAAACCTCTTTGATCTAACTAAATCGTAAGGCAACTCTAAAAATTCAAAATGAATGCCTTTAGTATAATATATTGTTCTTACCTTAGGCATGAAATTGAGGCACTAATATATAACCAATAGCCAATAATTATTGGAGTCATCAAATACTGCATGAAGGAAGCTACTAGAACTTCAAATTTGTCATAATCAACACCCATCTTAGATAAATTCTTGTACCATGAGTCCCATCGAGCATTCCAAAATTTTTATCACCATAATTTGCACCCTAATGAGAGCTACTCAAGCCTCCTAAAATTTGGAATAACATTGAAACACCTCATATGACATGGGTAACATTACTAAGAGGTAAATATCTAGATTATGGGCTAGCTCCTACATATAACACCTAAGACTAATCACTAACATAATTGATTTGAAGGAAAAGGGATAGAATGAAATTAAACACTACTCTCTAGTGGAGGTGATGCACTAATGTAAACTCTACAACTTTCTTGAACATGTATTCTGGAAGACAACCACAAAACTGATCTCAAAATCCAAGGTTCTCCTAACAAAATGCTTTAATATGAAGGTAGCATGCAATGTATCCTTTAAGGTGGATGAATAATAGGTCTGATAATGGGAAATAACAATCCTCCTTACAATTAAAATTAATCAAAGCTACCAGGTACACATCGTATGACCTATTAGAAAATATATTGCTCACACAGAGGCATATAAGAGATAGATGAATGCAAAGAAAGAACTATCACTTATCATTTAACAAAAAAACTACTTCATACACTTATGCAAGACTTGAGAAATATAAAACTAGTTTCAACTATTTATTCCAAAGGAAAATTAATCTTTAGTTTAGCAAGGCTTTGCCATACTCGCATGTGGCTGATGTATAATGCCAAAAGAGGTAACACATATAGAGAAAAGAGGAAGAGAGAGAGAGAAGTGGCATAGGAAAGATAAATTGACAAGTGTCTTTCATGAAAGAGTGAGTTACAAACAAGAAATAAGTTGTGTAATAGTCTTAGAAACCCCTCTTTGACATGTCTTACATTTCTTGATCATAACTTTCAAGGGAATTGGCGTAGGAGAGCATAATGGTTCATCATTCATCCAAAATTGCCCATCTTGGCATGTGAAGAGTGATAAATGGGTTTCTTGATCATAAACTCACCATGAACTAGATTTATACCTCCTCTTTGACACCTAGTATGCATTTTAAAACTCCCTTATAGTGACATTTCAATGGCAATCATCACACAACTCCTTAGGTGTCTTGAAGCCCATTTGTCTACTATGCCTCTCCTTGCTTGAGAACTTCAAAACTTGAATTAATTTTTAAAAATGAAATATATCTCCATGAAAGGCATGTTAATATATTATCAAACCTGAGACAACTCATTTGTATCCATCAAACACTCACCAAGACCTCATTTTGCACCTTAAGCTCTCACTAGCCTTCAATTCCTTGTAGCCCTAAAAACACACAAAGCTCCTTGTGTAGAATAATGTACAAATTATATTGGTAAAATAGGCACATATTTAAGTACCCAATATTCCCTTGCATCTCCATGCCAAATTTCATGACCTGAAAGCAAGTGTAAGTATACTTATTCACTCTTTTTCTCTCTCTAATTAGGCCTCAATTAGGCCTCTAGGCCTAGAAACTGAGTTTTGCTCAAATATTCTCCCACACATGTGAAACCACAAATAAGTGTTTGACTCATGTTCCTTCCCCATGAAAATTATCCATGCCAAATTTTGGCTTCTAAAACCTTGTGTAGGTAGGTGAACCATGAAATGGCTAAAAAACCTAGTCTTTCACAAGCTCTTTTGTACTGCCTTCAAGAATCATACTTATTTGATCACTTCTAGGATCAGGTGTAAAAATTATTGGACTTATTGAGATGGGAAACACCTCAATCCACATTATCCAATAATTTGCATCAGTCTAGGATCTTCTATACCCTATTTTGAGCTCAAATATTTACAAAAACATAACGCTTATTACATTTGTACAGGTGCAAGTGCGGACAAGTGTCATGGTGAGGACATCCCTGGAGTGCTCAGTGATGTTCAGGGGGTTTAAATATCAATACAACCCATTTTAGTCGCTTTTAAATTCAATCTGTCCCATCAAGTTCCTTTTAGGGTTTTAGGAGGTTTTAAGTAGTTTAAGTTCTTAATAATTGTTCATAAACTCTAAAGCCTTAACTCCTGAATGCCAAAAAATCCAAGTGTATAAGTTTCCTTAACTACCCCTAGGTGCTCAAGTTACCATGTAACTTATTCATACAGTTATAAGCACAAGAAGGTGTTCCTCGAGTGTTTACTACACCAGTGGAGAGTAGTTTGTAGTCTTAATAATTGTTCATGAAGGTTAGGGACCTAAACCAATAACTAATACCAAAATATTAAATTACAACGACCCCTTCACCATCTAAAAAAACCATTGGACCCCATATATAAGGTTTTGGTCACACTAAGCAAGATAAAGTCTATCTTAAACTACAATCATGCACTTAGATGGGCTTGAGAAGGTTTTATAGGCCAAATTGCCACTTTCTTGTCTTTGTTTGCCTATGGATGCCCCTCTATGGTCTGTACCATATTTATTAAACTTTTTATTGTCTTTAGTTCTCACTTTACCTTAAAAAAAACACTTTTCTCATGACTATACACATAGGTTTGTGTGTGTGATCGTAAGCTTGCTAGGCTTGAACAAACTTATCAACATTTGCACCATTTTTGTTGACTTTAAAACTCGTATGGAGTTATAATGACATTATATAATCTCTCCTAAGTGATTTTATTCTTTCCATATATCTCTTCTCTCTCAAACCAAGTAGGCACCTCTCACTCTAGGCAAGTAGGCCTGTAGGAGTACTTAGTTGTGTATGTGTAGGTTTCAAGTGAATTTTGTTTGGATCATTTCCTTTGATCATGGGTTTATATGAACTCAAGTGACTATTTTAACTTTGCCCATTCACCTACACTCCAACTCTATTGTTAAGCATTTTGTCTTCTTTTCAAGTTTGAAACTAGCTTGAGTTACCTACGCAAACCTGTAGGTAGTCATTTGAGCTTTGACTGTATTTTTGGAGTTTAGGATATATATTAAATATATTTGAACATTAAATGATCTTCATTATAGTTTTGAGAGTTTATTGGTCTTTCTTTGAAACTATGCAACCTTTTTGAAACCTCATACCTTCACAAGCATATCCTTTATTTCTCATGTTTGTTTAATACATGAATGTAGGTGGTGATTAACAATCTTTTAAGTGTTGAGCTTTGAAACTTGCCCCTTTTTAAGTAGATCATTGGCACTTTTCTAGTACTTGAAATTATTTGAAGGCTATTTCACGTTCAAACCTAACTCTTTGTAAGCTTGTTAGCACTTCCTAACCTTTTGACCATACATGTTCTCTCTCATGTCTTACATATAACAGGCATGTTTAGGTTTTCATTTTCTCAATGTATCTAGTCTTCACATAAGAAAACTATGAGGTTTAGAATCTAATTGAAAATTTCTATTTGATCTTAGATTTTACATGTATATCTTTAGACCTTTTGCATGCTGACTCAAGGTTTCACACTACTCAAGTTTGCCATTCTACCTGTAAGTGATGATCGAGTATCTTGAACATTAAGTCTTGAAACCATGCTTCACTGGTCTTGGACCTCTCTGCATGTGAAAGCACCATAATTTCCTTTGTCATTTAGGCCTTCAAAAACCACTTTTGATAAACATTACAAAACATTTCTCATAGAATGCAAACCTACAAGTATGCAGACTTGTAGGTCTACTTTTTTATATATTTCAAGCCTTGAATGGTGTAAATTTGATTCTTTGAGCCTAATATCATATTTGAATTGACTCCTCGCCTCTCTTGTGAGGCCAAGAATATCATACACCTCTAATAGGGTAGGATTTAATCCTTTTTACTCCATTCTTATAGGCATCCCCATAATAGAGTGTTTAAGATAGGAGTATGAATGCCACTTAGAGGAATGGTATTGAATGGTCAGTCATCTTGGAGAGATTTCAATGGAATGGAAAGATGATGAAAAACATTCAATCATCACATGTATGCATGAAACCTATTAAATCCTCCAAAGCTTCAAATGAAACCTATGTCATATCTCTCATGGAGGCTATTCTTGAAGTACTTGATGTTCACATATGCCAACCTGATGGAAACAATTGTGGAATGGTTGTGTATATCCATACAGACCTTATACAGTTCTCTTGATGCTCCAAAAAGCTCCAAACTTCATGAAATTAGTGTAAAACATGAGCCTATGGGGTTTACTAGGTGTTTTTGACTACATATCTTGTTAGCAATATTTCATACAACTCAGCCCCCTTAAACCCTGAACTTTTCCATGAATCTTAATCCCATTCTGTTCCCTCATAGGCCTAGGAGCATTTTATCCAACTCCTTTGCATGTTCATGAAATAAGGATAAACTTCTAGTTTTCTATTTTTCTACATTTGTTGACCTCCCAACACCTATGTAAGCTCATTTTACATGTGGAGAAGTTGAAAATACATTGTTATACAAATTTTCACCTAAAGGTAGATCCTCTTGGCTGCACAAGTGACTTAAAATTGCTTTCTTTTGTATGATTCTCTATATTTAGACGTTAGACTGCAAGTTTCTCTGACTCTGATCATCCTCTGACCACCTTCTAACATCATACACATTTTAAGCTCTCTCAGAATGTTTGTCTTTTTGAAAAGTATGTTCCCTTCTTCAAATCATCTTAGAAAGTGGCTTAAAAACCTTTGGGTGCATGATAAACATAGTAGAAGACTAATGCATGAGTATATGACCATGAAGGTATGACAACAACTAATAAAGTGACTCATCATAATGATTTGACCTTGAACACACATGAATAATCAACATTAGCTCATAAATGACCTTTGAAGACTATACAAATGCATGAAGAGACCATAACCTTAATCAAATCTAAACAAGGATTAATTGACCAATTAAAGACTGTTTCACGACCTAGGTGACCATATACAGGCTTGGATATCCCTATCAAAAAGTTTTGAACAATAAGGGTTGACCATTTTGACTTAGGGGTGAAAATTGGTCAATAGTGACAAGAGTGTTTCTCACTCTTCACATTCAGATCAAGAAAAGCAACATAAAAGGCCTAAGTGGTACCATACCATAATGAAAGATGTAAGAAAAGATGAATTACCTTCCTTGTTGGAAGGGAAATCTACAAGGTTAGGAAAACAAGAAATGCAAGGTGAGGAGTAGGTAAATTTGATTCTTACTACTAGTTCATAGGTATTAAAACCAAGAATAAGTTTAAAGACCAAAGTCAAACCAAAATCAAAGCTTTCCATGAAGGTTGGGGAAAGAAGAAGGGGCATGCAGAAAAATCACAATAGTGTTGTGAATAGTAAATTTACCAAAGTTATTCAACAATGGAAAGTAGTAAGTGTTGGTTTCTCAACAACTCAATACAGACATATCTCTTAGGAGATATGTTATGTTATTTAGTCTTGATGTATACTCTAAATTTTTTTGTTAGACTTGATCATTCTAGCAAATAGATAAAGCATGACACATCCAAGAGATGACAACAATTCAAGGAAAAACAAAATCCATTGAACCCAAAATTTAGTACCATTTCCTATTCTACTTGGTGATTACAATGGATCATTACCCATGTACGCCAGTAAAATAGATTGGCAATAATATGAACATTTGTATACATTGATGCAGTGGCATCAAATCTATCTTTGGTTAAGTTCATGTATAGACTTGATCCTATTATTGTAATAATGACTAAAATACGTCATTTAGTTATTTATGAATTGTATTAAAATAATTAAGTGTATTTGCTTATTGTAAACACTAGAAAACCGCACACGACAGTTCTAAATGTTAAACTAACCCCTAAACCACTCTTGGACCCCATCGAAACCACTTGAAAAAACCCAACCATCAAACCTAAGGAAAAATGACTAAACTTTGACCATTTTACCCTTTAACCTATCGACCATTGACAGTCGACCCCTAACTACCAATGGTCATCCTTTTAACTGCCTTAAGGGTTAACTCCATCTTGTTTTTTTATATTTAACTTATCTGATTTGCATGCTAAAGCTAAATTTAAACACCCTATTAGATCTCTTTTTGAACCTATTGTTCCATCTCTCCCTTCCTTCTATAAAAAGAGAGGAGGAGGAGGTGAAAGGGATTCATAGTCAAGAGCAATCAAGCACCAAAAGGGCAATAATTATCAAAGATCATCAATAATTATCAAAGCTTCTTATATCATAACTTATTTTGTAGGTACTCTTCCAGCGACCAGGTCAAAGACTCGAAGTGCCATAATTCATTAGTCACAACCAAGACATCGTTACTCTATCGAGATTGCTCTAGACTCCACCTACAATTTTTTCATTTAATTACCACCACATTATTCAAACCAATGAGCTAAATATCTATCTTTTATCAGATTAAACAATTGGTTTTTGTATTTTATCTTCCATCCCACCTTCCAAAATCCATTCTACAACCTCATCAACCATCCTCTTGAACCAAACCAAAACCCACAGTAATCGTCGATGGTCATCTCAACCACTAATGGTTTGTCCTAACCACCGACGGTTACCCAACTGCCGATGATCACCCTAACCACTAATGGTCTCACCCAACTTTGAATAACCACTATGTGATAATTTCAATAACAAGTTATTTTCACTTATCAAACACCAACCAGATCCCACTTTCTAACTTTCTGCTTGAGCACATATCATCACTGTATTTTATGAAACCACTCTTGATTCATTTAACATTAATATCCAACCGTCTATTGCTATAATTAGTCAAATTCATCTCTTTTCAAGCTCTTATTTTTTATTTTAGTACCTTCTATTATTCATGCAAGTACATTATCTTTTATTTTCAAAACTTGATTATTTAAAAGTGTGGATTGACATCCTCCAAGGAAGCTTGTGCTTTTTGGATCTAGCTTGGGCAGTCCACCCTACTATATAACTAATCAACCATTTATTTAGTGTTTTCTTATCTGCAAGTCATTCCTCTTAAGCCAAAGAGGAGTATCTACAATTGTCTAGATCACGAAGTGCAAACCAAATCTAGGTTTTACTAACCTCACCCTCCTTTCAAGTTTTACACCTTTTTTCTAAGAAATAAATCAAAATTGTAGTGAAACATTCTAGCACACCCAGTGGGACCTTTGAGTCTTTTCTTGGGTTCATAATTGCATCTAGGTGCTTCTTCTTCTTGTCTTTCTGCTCATATAATGAAATCAAAATTTCATCTTGGGCTTAAAATTGACTGCATCTATTATTTGATTATTTATTTTATCTCACCTAGCTTAATTAATCAAGTGAATTAATTATAGTTTCACACTTATCACACACACAAGACCAAACCACTTACACCTAATCAAGTATAAAAATATTGACATAAGGCCTGATTAGAATTTCATCACCTAGCGGCCACCTTTCTTGACTATCTTACTTGGATTTCATCACCAAGGGGAGAACCAACTCAGTTCATTGGTTGATTATAATCTCTGACAATCGGTATATCTTGGCTAAGCACCCAACACCATTATCACTGTGGTGTGTGAAGTGAGAGGGTAGGCCCCAATATCAAGCTACACACTAATTTCCAATATAGGTCCCTTTGAGAGCCTAAACACAACTTGAAACCAACCATAGACTTCTTTTATAGCACCTACTCTAAAAACCAAGTTGAGTCACACAATTCTTAAAGCTTAAGGCACAAGCCACAAGAGAGACTAAAAAGAACCTTAGGATTTAACGTGCTTTAGTGTGTGTTTTATTTCTTTGACTTTTTCTTTGTTTGAGTTGTCATATTGCTTGTATCTTCTTATTTTCCTTATCTTCATGGTTTTAACTAGACAATAACTATGAAGCCAAGTAAATTGGGATCCACCTCCTAATCATCAATCTTCTTCTTAACCCTCATCCATGGAGTATATGCCAGATGCGTAAAGTTTTCCCCATCCTTCTAAAAGTCCTAACATCCCTCAAATAGTTTCCCAAAAGTGATGTATATTTAGCCACCTTTATGGATAATAACCCCATAGCCCTCCAACATTACGTTAACACCATATCTCACCATACCCTTACTTCAATTCCACCTAGTGAATCGACCTATGACATGTCATCCCACTTTATGGGAGACACTTTTGTTGCCACCATATCCACCCAACCTTTAATCACCCAAGTATCCTCTTATACCAATAACACCACTAATATCACCATCTAAAACCAACCCACTAAACCAAGTAACACTTAAGCACCTTCTTCCCCAACTAATAACCCTCTTATTATAGGAACAATCCAACCTTTGGACACCAGTACTTGCCTTACCATAAGAGTACCATCTACTAGTGTCACCACTATTCCCCTTGTTTCTAACCCACCTACCTCCACCGCATTTTAGAGTTTGGTGGCTCCCATACTTTCTACCCTTCCACCCATCAGTACCAAAGTTACCACCTACCCTTTATCTACTAACCCAACCATACCTCCTACCCAACCAGGTTCTTATTGCACAAAACCTAAACTACATCGCTAACCCACAAGGGTATGTACCTCTACCTTCTAGCCAACCACCTATCTCCATATATTCATATGTGGCATCATCCCAACCATCCATATCCACATACCTATATGTGGCGGCTTCTCAATCCCCCACCAGCTATCCATATGTTGCACATACCCAAACCCAACATAATCTACCCTACAACTACAAGGGTGCACAACCATAAATGGACCTTATCAAAATGTTAATAGATAAAATGAATACTATGGAGTCATCTATCTCTGGTGCCCATAACCTTTTATCTTATGACCAAATCTTTAATGAGCCAATTCATCCATCCATCCCTATTCGAATTTATCCTCCTCAATGGGAACTTTTGAAAATTTCAAAGTTTTAGAGTAAAAAAGACCCTCAAGAACATTTGAGATCATTTAGGCATTCATGCTATATGATTGCCTATGATGATGCTCTCTTTCTTCATACCTTTCCCATGTTTTTATCAGGTCCAACTCTAGATTGGTACAATGCTATTACAAAGCACTCCCTCTTTTCTTTTGCCCAACTAGCTCAAACTTTCTTAGATCACTTTTCCATAAACATCTCTAAGAAAGTTTCCATCACCAATCTCTAATCCATTTGAAAATTTGATGATGAGTCTATAGCTGACTTTGTAGCCCATTGGAGAAGCTTCGTAAATCAACTCTCTTTCTTTTTGACCCAACCTGAGCTGATTGAACTCTTGATGCAGGCTTGTGCTAAACACATTTCCTCTACTTTATAGGTTTATATCTTCAGGAGCTTTGACGAAGCTTTCACCATGAAGGAAAAATTAGGAAATAGATCCATTGATGAGGGGAAGTTGAAATTGAGAAACAAGAATTCCACCTTCAAATCAAATGAGACTCCTTCTTCCAAACCTAACAATCAAACCAACACTAGCTCCAAAAATAAGAGATCTATGAATGTGGTTATCCTTAAGATCGCTCCTCCACCCATTATTAACCAATTCAACTCCTCCAATTCTTTCAATCAAAACACTAGAAACACAAACCACAATAATCAAAAGAAATTTACTTCTCTAAGGGATTCATATTATTTGATATTGGAGATTTTAGTGAAGGCAAATATCATACAAATGTCATTGATCAAACCTCCACAGTAATTTGATTCCTCTCATCCTATACTTGGTTGGTATAAGGAGAATGAATTGTGAACCTTTCACCATGTCACTAAACATGATGTTAGTAGGTGTAATATCTTCAAGAATGTCATCCAAAATGTCATCAACAAGGGGAACTTGTGTTGGATAAGCCCAACGCATCCCCAAATCAAGAACTTGACATCTTGAGATAACCATTTCCCAACCATGCCCCTTCCATAAATAATTAAAAAAATAAAGCAAAATCCTTTCATAACCATGAAGTCCATACAGTTAATGTAGTCCTTAGTCAACTCATTACTAAGGAAGTCATTGATGAAAACACCTTTCCTGCTCATCCACTTATTGAGGTAGTGGAGTCACTCTCCTTTCCTTTAGAAAACAAGACTAAGGAAATAACCACTCCCCCTTCTCCACTTATTGAGGTAGCGAAGTCACCCTCCATTCCTCTGGAAAATGAAACCAAGGAAACAACCCCTATGTTTTCTCCACCCATTAATGTATTTGAGCTATCAACCTCTCCTTTGGAAGGCATTCCAAAAGAGGCAGCCATTACTAGCGTCTCCTTCTCCTCCATCATATAACAATCCACCCTTCCTTTGGAAAGCACCCCTAAGGAAGTGATCACTCTACCTACCTCTCCCACAGGAGACTCATCTTACCAAACCTTAGAGCCTTAGATTAAGGAAAAGGATAAGGTAACCACTTCTCCCTCTCCACTCATGGGTTTGACCTTTGAGCTCAATACCAAAGGGATCAAACCTATTTATAAACCCTTCTCTAGATTGGTTCAAAACTCGGAGTACTTATCCCAACCCAATGTAGATCATGCCACATTTTAACACTATCTTAGGCTTCCTTACCAAACCAAGAAAGAACCTCCAACCACACCATTGTCATCCCAACCTTCCATTCCCACTATCAAACTTGCTTTCACCATTACTAAGACATTAGAAAACTCTATCAACCAAACCTTACCAAAACTATCTGAACTAACTCCACCTAAAATAACGAAGTTGCTTTCTACCATTCCAACCAAGCCTACCAAAAACTTTGGCATATTCCCTATTCAAGGCCTTACTCACCCCTCATTGAAATTGGATTTAACTTCACCAAACCTATCAAAGAAACCCTGAACCAAGGCAACAAAAAAGGTTAAAACACTTAAGATTCCACAAACCAAAACTCTGCCTCCCCCTTCCACTTTGACTTCTATTTTGGGACCTTGCCCTTATACCTTAGTAAGGATCCAACCATCTCAAACAAGACACAAATCCAACCACCACTTTTGGTTACACCATCACTCCTACTTTCATCCTCACCTATTTTTACCAAATTGCCTACTTCTTAGGCATCCACCCAACACCTTTTGCCTCCAAGTAATCCATACCAGAACCATCCACCAAGAACGCTCCTTCAACCAAATCTCTAACCATCAAACTCACTCCTAAAAGGGCTTCTACACCTTTTCCACCATTACCTGAGTCTTACTCAACCATCTTGCAAAGGTTATTACAATACCTATCAGACCATTCAACCCACACAATCCTAAATTGTCTTGGTATAATGACAAATTAATATGCTCATATCATAGGCCACATAGGCATGATATAGAGAAATATAAATATCTCTAATTATTATCCCATTGATTGTATAACAAATATGACTTACTCTCGTATGAGCCTCCTATGAGCCCAAAATTGATCCAAAAACCAAGAACCATCAACCAACACTCACCTATTCCTCTACTCTCATCTCAGAGTGAAGTGGAACCTAAGCAAACCTCTAGCCTAACTCTTTCTCAAATCCATAACATCCATGTGGTCACATGATCATAGGCTCAACCAAAGGATAAGGGAAAAGCAAAGGTGTCCACTCCATAGACATATCCCTCTTCCACCACCCAACCACCCAACCAACACCAAGCACTTTTACCTTCAACCAAACCAAATGTGTCCATCATGGCCCCCTTTCAATCAAACCCTTCTAAATGAATCCAATGAGTAGTTCTAAAATAACTTCACCAAACACTAGTTAATATGAGTTTGTATGAATTGATCAATACCTCACCCCATCACCACCAAGTGATAATAGAGGCTTTAAAATCCATAGAGGTCTAACTATAAGACCCACAACCTCTAGCAGCCTTTGTTGGAGCTCTTCAACTTTCCAACCTTATTACCTTCGAGGATTTAGAAATACCCTCCATAAATCTAAATGACCAAGATCTTCCCCTCTTCATTACTATGTACATCAACCAAACCCACATCAAAAGGGTTATGATTAATAGAGGAGCTAATATCAACACTATCTCCAGCTATACACACAACTAACTCAAATTAGCTGAGAACATTATGTCAAAAACCTCAATAGTGCTTTGATAATTCAATGATACCATGGTCATGACTTTAGGAATTATTGTCCTTCACATTCATCTAGGACCTCAAATGCTTCTTGAGCTCTTTTAGGTAGTAGAAGATGAGTTTTCGTACAACATTTTGTTGGGATGCCCATGGATCCATTCCATGGGTTGTGTGTCATCCACCCTATACTGATGCATCAAATTTGAACATGAAGGTCAAGTTGTTACCATACAAGCTAACCCGAGTCCTTTTACATCATGTAACATGATGTACCAACCCAATTATTTTCTCCTTCCCCATCTAACAAACCTTCACCAATAAAAGACAAAGCCCCATTTTCTTCTACCACTAAAGCATCCACTAGTTCATCCATCCCTTCTACCCAAATCCCCATGATATATCTTTTAGAATCCTTCCAATGTCTTTCATTAGGGGAATATCGCCTTTTAACACTAGATACTTTTCTTACTCCTTAAGAGTATGGGAATCTTGACCAACAATCCGGTTACGACCCCAATATTGAAGCCATTATTCCTTTCGAGCCCTCAAATTTTAAAACCAATTTCATCTATAGGGGAATTGATAAACCCCTTGACACTTCTACTACCTCTTTTTCACCTCAACCATTCACCTCCAGTTTTTCCTATCTAGATAAACCAAAGTTTACCTAGACATACCTTTATAGGTGTGCTTGAAAGGGATTTGGTTTGGGTTGGTATGAACATGAGCCATACAAGTTGATTCTAATCAAAACCCCAAAACCTCATGAAAAGTATGGCCTTGGTTTCATGCCACCTAAACAACAAACCAACTTACCTCCCATTATCGTCATTGATGAGGAAATCCCATCCTCACTATCCACTCCACCATCGATAATTGAGGATTCTGACATCATCCCCCCCAACTTTTTTCCATTAGCATGATCAGCCTTAGACCCCTGACTTATCAAAAGGATGGGGCAATCATAACCACTCCTCTAACTGACCCTGAGATGGTAACGAATGACTCTCCTAACATAAATACCATTCAATATTAGGATGATGATTCTATTCTCACCTATCTTAGTGCAGAATATTCCTCTATCCATAAATCTCTCACCATAGAGACTTCAAGCGTGTTGAATGAATCTACCATGGATATCAACTTTAGCACTTTCGATAACCTACATAACATTTGTTTGGTCTTATAGCAACATGTTAAGAATCAACCCCTCCATTTCTAACCACAACATCATCACCAACTATGATGCTAAGCTCGTCAAGCAAAAACTTTGATGAATACACTCTTTCATAACCCTTATCAGCAAAGAAGAGCTTCAACATCTCCTATCTGTCAACTTCATGTAACCCATTGATTATCCCCAATGGGTCTCAAACACCATACCTATCACCAAAGCCATAAGGGGACTATGCATTTATGTGGCTTTTTGTGACCTTAACATTGATTTTCCTAAGGATGAATTTCATTTACCAAGCATTGATGAACTTGTTGATCTTACAGCCATCCATGAGATGTTATCTCTTATCGATGGATTCTCATGTTACAATCAGATCTAAATTGCCCCTAAAGATTTACACATAACCATATTTATCACCCCATGAGGGACTTTTTGCTATAGGTTCATGCCTTTTGGACTGAAGAACACTGGTGAAACCTACCAATGCATTATGACCTACATCTTCCATGACCTTATTCATAAAATTGTAGAAGACTATATCAATGACCTTCTTAGGACATCCAAATGTCGTAAACATCATTTGGTCATTCTTAAGATTATCTTAGAGTGAATTGTCCATTACCATGTCTACCTTAATTCCAAGAAGTGTATCTTTAGGGTCTTATCAGGAAAGCTCCTTGGCTTTATCATCTCCTTTAGGGAATTGAAGTTGATCCTACCAAAATCAAAGCAATCCTTGACATGCCTCCTCCCACCCACCTCAAGCAACTCCATAGCTTGTAGGGGAAGTTCTAATCCATTCATCACTTTATCTCTCAGATCTCAGATCGATGCCAACCTTTCCACCTCCTTCTAAAGAAGGATGTATCTTTAAATGGAATAATTACTATCAGAAGCCCTTTGATTTACTTAAAGAGTACCTTCTTTCTCCACTCATCCTCATTCCTCCCAAGGAAGATCAACATTCCTTAGGGGCAACGTTGGCTCATTAAGACGAGCAATATAAAGAGCAAGCCATCTACTACATTAGTCATATGCTTGTAGAGTAGGAGACTCGATACACCCATACTAAAAAACTTTTCCTAGCCTTGGTCTTTGTGGCCCCCAAACTTCACCACTACCTTCTCAACCATAAGACTTATGTCATAACCAATACTGACCCACTCAAGTATATGCATGCTAAGTAATACCAAAACCAATGTATAGAAAAGTGGCTCATGTTTTTAGCTAAGTTTGACCTTGAATTCCTTTAGTAGAATTTAATTAAAGGACAAGTCATTACTGACAAATTGGTTGAAGCACTATTTGCAGAGAACTGACCTCCTCCTCTTGAGTTTTTAAATGAGTCCATTGCAACCCTCTCTCATGCAAACTTCACCTATCAATTGACCATGTTTTTTAATGGATCAAAGTGTTAATGTGGTGGGGGAGGTGGGGGAGCTGGAATCATCCTTATCCCCCTTAATATTGAACCTCTTCCTTTATCCTTCAAGTTATATTTTGAGTATACCAATAATATGGCTGAGTACGAAAGTGATAGGCCTCCAAACTATGTTATCCTTGGGAGTCAAAATGATCAACATTTTTGATGACTCTCAACTCATGGTCGATCAAATCAATGCCTTTTATCAAATTAATAATGTTGTTTTGCAATAGTACACATAATTAGCTAATGTACTCTTATCATCATTTGAACACTACCATATCCAAACCACTCCATGATCTATTAATAAGTTTGTTGATACAATGGCTTCCCTTGCTTCTCAAATCATGTTTGCATCATCTGAATCTAAGCTATCTATCTTTATCCATCAACTTATCCATCCCTCTTATGTCAAATTAGGCTCTCCCACCATCTTCAATATGGAGGAGACCCAACCCGACGTTTGGTATCAATAGACCTTTAACTACCTTAACCTTGCCATCATTCCTTTCGATCTTGTTAAGAATGCTCAAAGAGCATTTACTCATATCACCTCACATTATACCATACTAGGGAGAATTATTTATAAAAACCAATTTGATGGTCTCCTCTTCCATTGCCTACGTAGTCATGAAGCCTCTCATGTTATAAGGGAAACACATGATGGGATCTATGGGGGACACTTTAGTGGCCTAGTCATCGCTAAACACATCCTTTACCTTGGCTATTATTAACCCACCCTTAACCAAGATTGTTGTGATTGTGTGAAAACATGTGTCAAATGTTAACAACACACTAATTAACATCATGATCCTAGCCATATTCTTTGATTATCCAAGGATTTTTAGCACTTCTCATAATGGGGTCTGAATTTTATTGGTGAAATCAACCCCTATTCTTCATAGCAACATCATTCGATCATCACTATGACTAAATATTTTACCAAATGGGTAGAGGCTATTCCTCTTGTCTCAACAAAAGCAAAAAATATTGTCAACTTTATCAACCATCACATCATTTGTCATTTTGATGTTCTTCATAAAATTATCACTGACAATGGCAAATCTTTAAAAAATAAACAAGTCCAAGGTCTTTGTGACGCGTTCAGTATCAAGTTAAGTTTCTCATCGCCCTATCATCCACAAGCTAATGGTTAGGTAGAATCCTCTAATAAAATTCTCAATAACATGCTAATTAAAATGGTTATTGCATTTGGTTAGGATTGGCATTTACATGTCCCCTTTGCCTTATGGGCATATCATACTAGCATTTGAACCCCTACGGGTGCTACCCCTTTCTCCATTATGTTTGTAGTAGAAGTTATATCGCCTCTCAAAATCCAAATTCCCTCTCTTCACATATCCCTACAAGAACTCATTTCTGAGAGTGATTATCATCAAGAATGTTTAGCCCAACTTAAGCTACTTGACATGCATCATTTAGTCACACCTACCCACTTCGTGTCTATGAATAATGAATCAAGCATGCTTATAAAAAACACCTTGAAGTTTGAGAATTTAATATCAAAGACCTCATCCTAAAGGAAAATCAACATGTCACCAATATGGAGAAAAGCAAGCAAGGCAAGTTTGATTTCAATTGCCTCAAACCTTATATCATAACTCATAAGTGTGGACTAAGAGCTTACCGATTATCATCCCTTGAAGGGAAACCAAAACTTGAACCCCTCAATGCTTCGCATTTGCATCTTTTCTTTTGTTAAATGGGATTAAACTCACCTTTTTGTCTAACTTAAGCTCATCCCTTATCTTCACCCACATTCATCTCCTTCTTTTAAGGATAACTGATTACAATTAAATCATGTGATTATCCATTATAATCTTCGCCTAATCTTGAACATGGGTACCATGGCTCTACCCATGGCATATTTCTCATGGTACTTTTCATCCCTTATAGGATAGATTCCCATGGTTTTTGCCTCTTAAACCTCTTCCACCAATCACTAACCTTTTTCTGATTTTATTCTTGCCTTCAAAAAGGTCAACCTCTAAACTTATATAAGCAAGTCCATGTCATCAAGAGAAAACAAAACAAAAGAGTCATCAAAAGAAAATCAGGGGTCATTCTTACCATTTGCAGACTACTCCCTTAAAGGATAGCTACATAAACATATCAAAATTGCTCAATATAAGGTAGACTACTCCCTTGAAAGACAACTATCAATAGCCATAAACAAAGCACACAAACTTAGACCACTCCCTTGAAGTATGGCTGAGTAAAACATTTGTAAAAATCATAACAATTTTTTGGAAGTTTCTTGCATCAATCAGCCTCCCCAACCTCTCCAAACAACAACAAAAGATCAAAAGACCCATTATCAAAATTAGAAAATACAAATATAATTTGGAAGCCATAATCAACTTTCATAAGTAGACTCCCTACATCAATCAGTATACACATTATATGACATGGACTTGTTTATGCTAGCTCTTTGGTAAACTAATGAAGAGGCATGTTAGTCTCATAAGAAGGTTCCACCATCACAATTTCCCCTTTATATACTCTATAGACAAGTGATTTTAAGCTTACTTGATAATATGTGATCAAGGCTCTTTTTTAACCCACTAAATAATGCTAATACGAAGCATTCGAAGGGCTTTTGTTCCTTAAGCTGATCTAACTTTGGTTTGTTTTAATCTTTGCCAAAGAAGAAACATCAGGCCTTATTTTTATTCTCTCATGCTTTTTGATACATTCGTTATGATGTTTGTCTCTCAATTATCCTATCTTTCTCACATTTAGTTTTGTTATCAAGCTTACTCTATGTGTTTTTAGGATTAGACTATGGTTTTTAATTAAATAACCATAACCATAACCAACATCATTAACATAATCATCAAGAACCATGATAAAGTAACATCAAATCCATAAACCATTATCATGAGCCTAATCATAACATCATCTAGTGATCAATCATATCAATTAACCATCTATCACATTTACCATAGTTTAATCATACATCACAAATAAATGAGTCATTCACACATGATTATCCACCACATGTCTAAATCTAGATGAGAAAGCATATAATTTAAGCAGGAACATAATCATCACTATCATCATAATCATCCATAACCATAACAATAATCACATCATAACCATGTCCACATAAGTATAACCAGTAGCCATAACCATAATCATATCAATATCATAAACACAATCATATTATACATGAATTCTATGATCACATTCATAAACATCATAATCATAGAAACAATGTCTATCAATATCAATGTCATCATGAACATAAATTAAAAGAGCCATAACATCACATGCCTACCTAGGTGAGTCTACATAAACCATCATGAACATAACCATATCAATATCATATCATAAATAAGCAACATGAACATCATAAACATTAGAAATAAATCATAAACCATGATTATATCTATATACATCAAAATATTGATCATATATACAATCATGTACATGTCTCTCAAAATATCTATACATCTCACTACATCGGCTCGCATGTCAGTATCAAAATCATATGGTACATAAAAAATATAATGTCTCATAAGAAATCTAAGCCCCTAGGGCACCACTACCTTCTAGAGCCTGCCCTCCTACACCTATCTATCTTCCTGTAGATGCATCCCACTGACCTGGTGTCATTATGCCAGCCACTCCAGTCATACCTGCTCTATACTCACCCCATCAAGGCTCATCTAGTAAATGCCTAAAGACTAAGGCCTCATAATATCATAGCTTCTCCACTATCACTACATATCTCTAAATTGTAATAGTCCTTGATAGTCCCATAGCTACTAGTACTCCTCCTCCTACCTATCAAAGAGAATCTCTCTACTACATAACCATGGCTAGTTGAGCTCTAGCCTGATATCTCTCTTGTAAGAGTGAACAACTAACCTTGTGCTATTGCCAAGAATGCCTTTATTGCTACCAAAGATGCCTGAGTTGTGGCTATAATCACTCATGCCTAGTCCCTTTGAATGATCACTACCTTTATTTTTGGGGTAACCCCCTACATCTGAGCCTATTGACCATCTCCCCCTGCATCAACATCTATGTCTTGTCGACCACCATCATAACCTCCAAAGTCAGCCACAACATAGTGTGCTTGATACCATGCAAGATAGCCATTTTTAACACCTACATCATCTATATCTATCCTCACAAGAAACTCCTCATGATCAATGAACTCATGCACTAGCTATGGAGTAGGTATTAGAAACTTTGCATCCTCCCTCCTATACCTCAAGAACAACCTAGGGATATCCTTAATAACACTAAACTACCTCCATACCTTATCAAATGGAATGATCTCTATCCCCTAATCTCACCTATCATAGATCCATTTGTCACTCTATAGAGATAGAGTATGTCTCATATAACGTTGCCATCCTGAAAACCTGACATATGGTCTCCAAATCACATCTCCCATAACTAAAGCATCCAGTCGATCCCTGTACTAGTCTATGTCATGTGCCCCTCCTCTCAATCCTAAGAGGGAATAATCACCTCTCCACCTCATATATCCAACCCTAAAATCCATTTGAGCAAACCCATGCCATGGTAACTGTTGATCAATTTTTGGTGCTTCAAGCCAAAATTGGGTAACCCCTCATTTTTCTTTAGAAAAGTCATCCAATCCATGTTTTGGATAAATTATCCCTCTACTACCTTGTGCAAAATATTCTCTACTAGACCTTTCCTAAGAAAAATCCAAGTGTTTTCCTCTTTTTCTTAGCCAAGTGCATTTCAGATTTGTCAAGAGCAGTTACTTCACCTACAACAGACCAAATCGGGTTTTCCAAATGACTTTACTTGTGAAATTTTCATAAGTCAAGTTACTTGATAAACCTGATTTGGTCCTTACGATGTAATTCAGACTTCGCAAACATATTTATTTATAAAGGTTTATAAGTAAAGACACTTACAAAACTTGATTTGGTCTTGGTAGACCAAATCAGGGTTTCTAAGTGTCTTTACTTATTTGTTTTATGAGTTGAAGTTGACATAAAACCTGAAGTAAGAGCTTATAAGAAGTCCAAAATGGTCTATCTAGTACAATTCAATTTTGTGCAAGTGTATTACTTATTGGCTTTTATAAGTAAAAACAAGTGAAGGATCTGATTTGGTCTATGTAGCTCACCAAAGGCACATGTTTTCTTTGAAAGGCACCTTGAGAAAGATGAAGACCATTTCAAAAAGCTTGAAGGACATTTTTGGATGAAAGATTCTGTTGTGGAGGGCAACCAACTGAAGAAGGATATAAATTACGAAGGCTCAAAGGGCACATGAGAAAAGAATCAATCAAAAGAAAAAATTCCTTCAGACAAAATGTTCGAAGGAATGCCATTTTGCGCAAAGAAAAGTGTGGCAAAAATCCCAAAATAAAGGAGTAGATACCACCAAGAACCCAAAGGCCTAATAATTCAAAGACAAGCCAAGAAGAATCCAAGGCAAAGGAGAAGTCGAAGGAAAGATATAAAACGGGAGCAAAGATAAAGCAAAAAAGACAAAATAAGGAACAGTTCCAACTGCTGACAAAGATAAAGGACATAATCGATGACCATTTAGACCAAGACAAGTGGCATAGATGACTTAGTAGAAGGAGTTAATACATTTGGTGAAATATATCTACCAAAAACTAATAAAATAGATTAGTTTTCAAACAATATAGGAGAGCAACCTGTGTTTTCACGCTTCACCATTAATGCACAACCAGTTGCACCTAGCATTAAATATAGCATGGTCCAACCATAACTTAGGGATTACTTTGTCAGTTGCTAGAAGGAGTATCTCATGCTTTTACAATCCCAAAATAATAAGGGTGGAAACTTAGACATATACAACATGGCTCTCCCATACGTAGTTAGAAGAATATGATAGTAGCATGGTATTTTGGTCTCTGCAGAAGTGTTTAACTCAGCATAGGTTTCCATTCCTTAATTTGTCAGCTATGTTGTTTCTAATTCTCTATATATTTGTAACTTCTCATATGAGAAAGGAAATTTCAGCTCGTATGGCTAAGCCCTGAATGAATTTACCTTGAATCAGAAGAAGCATTTTTACCTCCATTTGAGTTTGCACTTTTGCATATGTCTGTGGTTTTATCTTGTGTTACGTCATTTTATTTTCATGCTTTTATAAGTTTATTCCAACATATTTAGTGTATTATGAGTTCTTCTCTTGCAGGTCAACAAGAAGTGTCTAGCTCAGAGTATAGGTACATGTGAATAGGCTATCCATAACGTGTCTTAGAACACCTCTTGTAGTTCTTCCTCCCTATATCTCCATAAGATCCCCTGTTGAAACACTGATGCATGAAAGGTTCTCATTTGAATGAAGTATATGTTTTCTTGTCTCTAGTGTAAAGTGTATGTCAAAGCTGAGTAGACCAACCATTTTGGTACATCACCACTTTAGTTTAGTTTTTGATTTTAGTATTTCTCTCCCTTTTCATCCCCCCATTATTAGCACTAAGAAATCTAGGGCCTCAAGGTGCATCAAAGGGAGCTAGCCACTAATCTAGAGATTAATCTCTCATGTTTGCAACACACAACAAGAGGAATGTCTCCATTATGCCATGTGGAGGAAGAGAGTAGATGTGTTCATAAGCCCAATAATGGAAAACAA
Source organism: Torreya grandis (assembly GCA_037957365.1). Lineage (NCBI taxonomy): Eukaryota > Viridiplantae > Streptophyta > Pinopsida > Cupressales > Taxaceae > Torreya > Torreya grandis. The sequence continues at coordinate 7,235,680 of JARHVA010000028.1, read as the reverse complement.
AGATGACATTGATCTTGTATCTCTTATGAGTGTGAAATCCCCAAAACTCTTGGTAAATTTGAACTAATAGTACATGAGCCCATGCAAACATTATAAAACCCAAAAACATCTCAACCAACACCCACAACAACAAGTATGGAAATCTCCTACTACTTGAATCTGGTAAAGCGTAATAGGTGACTGCTATCTTCATCATAGTGACTATACACCTTGTATCCCTACCCCTTTAGTATAATGGTATGTAGAGGAAACCCCTTGAGTGTCACCTCACATACTCATGGTCATATCCATACAAGAGCTCCATCTTCCCATCTCTCTCCTCACTCTCAATATGGTAGATTGGATCACCCCATATGGGTAGCCACATGATCTTTTGGATATCCTTAGGTAAAATCATCACCTCACCTATTGGAAGCATGAATGTGTTAGTGGTATTATCCCATCTCTTAATGAGTGCCACTAACATAGCCGCATCCTAAGGTACAATCTAGTAGTACCACATGCCCCCAACGCCCATGTCCTCCATATGCTCTCGATCGACATCAGTCATGATAGAACAAGCAATATGATTACATACGAACACCAGATCTAGATGTGAGATCAATAGCAAAGACATTCACCATGAAATAATGAGATCAAAGTTGAACACACCATAACACATATATATGAGTAAAAACCTCCAAGAGGTAAAAAACCCACAAATATTATTTACACGATGAGAAATTAACAAGTACCCAATATAGTCTTTCTTCCTCTCACTTCTTTTTTCATTACATCTTACAATATAAACTCTTTATTATATAGGCAAGGTAATCTACCCATTATAAATAACTTTTTCCAACCACCACATTAATGGGTCCAACCTCTCTAAAGTTCATTAAATATATTTTGTTATTTATTTACACAAAGATAAGCTCATGATAAATAATAAAATATATTATTATTTAACCAATGTAATTTAATATATTAAGGGTACATAAATATTACCACTTAACTATTAATTGTTCCAATAAGTCATCCCTCATTGAGTTTCATCTAGTATCCTAGGCAATTGGTCCCTCATCTGTATTTACTCCTGTGCCTGCAGGGTTCGATAGCAAAAAACCTTAGTTCACTAACATATTTTTGCTTACCAACTCTACATATTACACCTACCTCTTATTCTAATCTATTCAACTCCTAATATTTGCCTAATATGACCCTTACCAATAACTTATCTTCAAAACTTTACCCTTTACCTTTAAACCTAATATACCTCATACCTAATTCACATATTCCTTACTTAACCACAACCTTAAAACTTTATCTAACAAACTGTTAAGTTGTGGAGCTAAAAGCTTCACCAGGAAGCTAATCAGGAGGTTGCTGAGTGCAACCAGTAACCGACATCGGCTGTACGGCTGACGTCGGTCAGGCAAGGACCAGGGATTGGCCGACGTCGATCAGGAGCAGATTGACAGCAATTGACATCGGTCACCTATGTGTGTGTATGCTTCTGCATGTGTTTCCAGAATGTGTTTCTTGAATTAGACTCGTCTAATTTTAAGAGGTCCGAGAGTGTTTGCATGTTGAATACTAATTTAAGTCTTGAGTCTGTGTTTCTAATTATTGTAATTAGAGGTCTAATTATTGTATGCTTTGGATCCTATTTAAGAGACCCATGGGCATGTATTGTAATTGAAGGCAAGTAAAGCATTGAAGGCAAGTAAAGCATTGAAGCAAGAAAGCAAGGTCAAGGAGATCTGCAAGGTGCAAGGTCAAAGAGATCAACTGAAGCTATCAAGGAGGGGATAACAACTCAAGTTGTTGAGTTATTTTTGGTTGAGAAAGAGAGAGATAACTCTTGAGTGTGAATTACTGAACACTTGGTGTGGGAAGCCTGTAAGGTGGAAGAGTGTGGCATCTCTTCATTGTAATTCTTTTTTGGAAAAGTATTAATACACGTTGTGTATTGTTTCTCATATTTTGTGTTGTTTCAAGTTTCTAGTTACTTAATCATTCTGGTTCAATTCTGTGTTTAATTGCTTATAGAAATGTAATCAATTGTGCCCCTAATCCCAACAAGTGGTATCAGAGCTAAGGTTGTAGGGAGCAGGTTATTATTTGATTACAGGTCATTCTCAGGGGTTTCTAATTGAGTGGGAGTATAGCAATGGTAGAAGAAAGTAGGCTACGAATGGAGAAGTTTAACGACAAGAATTATCAACATTAGAGGATGCAGATAGAAGATTATCTATATCAGAAAGATTTGTACTTATCATTGGGTGGGGTTGCATGCAAGCCCACAGACATGAAGGATGAAGAATGGAACGTTCTTGATCGAAAGGCTCTAGGATCCATAAGGTTGAGCCTTGCATCATCTGTGATTTCCAACTTATCATAGTGTAAGACAACAGAAGAGTTGATAGAATCTTTGGCAAATTTATATGAAAAGCCCTCAGCTTCAAATAAGGTATTTCTTATGAAGCAGCTATTTACTTTGCAAATGTAGGAAGGTGGATCAGTATATAGTCATCTTAGTGATTTCCATGGTTTGGTAAACCAGTTAACTTCAGTCAATATTGTTTTTGATGATGAAATAAAGGCTATCTTAATCTTATGCTCATTACCTGAAAGTTGGGAGAGTTTGGTAATGGCAGTAAGTAATACTGCGTCTGCTTCTAAAATCTTAAAAGTTGATGATGTAGTTAGTGTAATCTTGAATGAAGATATTCACAAGAAAAGCACAGGGGAATCATCAGGGAATGCTTTAAGTGCTGAAAGTAGGGGAAGGCAAAGAGAGAAGGTTGAGCAAGAGAAATCAAGGTCAAAGATGGAAAAGGGATCCAAATCTAGAAATGGAGGTATCACCTGCGGGTTTTGTGGAAAGAGAGGACACACAAAGAAAGATTATTGGTTAAAGGATAAAGAAAATCAACATGAAGGAAATGAAGAAGCAAAGGATGCAGGTATTATGGCATAGGATGCTCTCATAATTTCTTTGGATAGTCAGCTAGAATCATGGGTTTTAGATTCTGGTTCTTCTTTTCATGCATCCCCAAATAGAGATGTGTTCCATGAGTATGTCTAGGGAGACTTTGGAGAATTTTATTTAGGGGATGGTAAGCCTTGTCAAATGGTTGGCAAAGGGAAAGTGAAGCTGGAATTACAGATGGGAAACACATGGGTGTTGAACGAGGTTATGCATGTCCCAGTCTTGAAGCAGAGTTTGGTTTTTGTAGGGAAGTTATGTGATGAGGGATGCATAGTAACCCTCACAGTGGATTCTTGGAAGGTTTCCAAGGGTGCACTTGTTTTAGCAAAAGGTAAGAAAGTAGGTACACTTTACCTATCTACTTGTATTACTAATTCTCCTTTTGGTTTATCTACTTCAGCTGTAGATTCAGAGATGTGGCTTAATAGGCTTGGTCACATGAATAAGAAGGAGATGCATGTTCTTGAGTCAAAGGGTATGAGCTCAAATTCAGAGGGCATAGATCGAGTTCATTATAGAAAATAGAAATTTGATGCTTTTGATAAGAACAGGGAAGCCTTGGTGTTTATAAAGAAGATGATGGACAGAGAACAGTCATAGGGGCTGAATAATTCTAAGCAGGGCAGTTTGGATAGGGTTTTGATCTAAGATGAGCTCGCGGGTGAAAAAGTCATCACTTACAAGAAAACACAGTTATCGATGTCAGTTAGATGGAACTGATGTCGATTAGGCAGGTACCAACATCGGTCATGTGCAGACCAATAGAGTCGGTAGTGTCAAGCAGGTGGAATCGATGTCGATCAGGTAGGAACTGACGTCGGCATAGTTAGTCGCATGGAACTGATGTCAATTGGGTGCAGAATGAGAGATGGCCGAGATCGGTCATTGGAACAGATGTTGGGAGGACAACAAGTTGTCAAGGAGTCTGAAGCACCCATATGGAGGACTGAAAGGGTAGGTAAGCCTCAAATTCATTATTTCCCTTCTTTACACTACTTGTAGCTCACTGATGGTTAAGAACCAGGAAGTCATTAAAGAAGCAGAGCAGGTAGATCTAGGAAATAGTGGGAGTTTGGCATGGATGAGGAATGTGATTCCTTGGAAAAAAACCAAACAAGAGTTTTTTGGGTGGAGTTGCCAGTTGGAAGGAAGCACTGAGAGACGAATGGATTTTCAGGATGAAGAAGAGCGGAAATGGACACGTGAGATGGAGGGCCAGGGTATATGGTCTTGAGTAAGCTGCAAGACAATGGAAGTTTGACCATTGTGTTTCTCTTTACCAGGTTGGGTAATATTAGCTACATTATCTTGTTATTGTATTGTGTGCTTGTTGCAGGGTTACATATACAGGGAGTTACTGAGCTAAAGGTAAAGTTAGTTCAGAGGTATGTCATGAAGAATCTGGGAGCAGCTAGATTCTTTGGCATAAGTATGTCCAGAGACATGGAAGATCATAGGTTGATTTTGTCTCTAGTGGGAGCTGATGTGAAGAAGGTGTTGGTAGGGTTCAATACGTAAGATGCATAATTGATAAGCACACTAAGGGCTGGACAGTTTAAGCTGAGCTTAGAACAGTGTTTGAAATCACATAAGGTCTGGTGTAGACCTGAGTTTTCCCAAGTAGTGGGAGTTGTCAGTAAGTTCAGATGTGGCAGGGGACTTGAATGACAGGTGTAGCATCATAGGATGTGTGGTGGTTGGTCTTCAAAATTGAGCTTGAAGATGGAGGTGCAACTGTTTATCTCCAAGTGGGAGATTGTTAAGTTGTGGAGCTAAAAGCTTCACCAAGAAGCTAATCAGGAGGTTGCTGAGTGCAACCAGTAACTGGCATCGACTGTACAACTAATGTCAGTCAGGCAGGGACCAGGGATCGACTGATGTCAGTTAGGAGCAGACTGACAGCAATCGATGTCAGTCACCTGTGCGTGTGCATGCTTCTACATGTGTTTCCAAAATGCGTTTCCAGAATTAGACTCGTCTAATTTTAAGAGGTCCAAGAGTGTTTACATGTTGAAGACTAATTTAAGTCTTGAGTCTGTGTTTCTAATTATTATAATTAGAGGTCTAATTATTGTATGCTTGGGATCCTATTTAAGAGACCCATGGGCATGTATTGTAATTGAAGGCAAGTAAAGCATTGAAGGCAAGTAAAGCATTGAAGCAAGAAAGCAAGGTCAAGGAGATCTACAAGGTGCAAGGTCAAGGAGATCAGTTGAAGCTATCAAGGAGGGGATAACAACTCAGGTTGTTGAGTTAGTTGTGGTTGAAAAAGAGAGAGATAACTCTTGAGTGTGAATTACTGAACACTTGGTGTGGGAAGCCTGTAAGGTGGAAGAATGTGGCGTCTCTTCATTGTAATTCTTTTCTAGAAGAGCATTAATACAAGTTGCGTATTGTTTCTCACATTCTGTGCTATTTCAAGTTTCTAGTTACTTAATCATTCTGGTTCAATTCCGTGTTTAATTGCTTATAGAAAAGTAATCAATTATGCCCCTAATCCCAACACAAACATTCTTTTGACCTTAACTATTACCCTTTGACCTTAACTCTTACCCTTTGACCTATACACAATAACCTTAATCTTACCTCTTAAACTCAACTTTGACATTAAAATATTTCTTATGAACCATTAACTTTAAACACATCCACATTTTATCGACTGTCGACGATCAACTCTTCTTATCATCGATGGTTGACGGTTAGGGACCAACGATCGATGGTCACCATAAAATGAGCTATTGATGGTTGCCTATTAACCATCTATGATTGATAATGATCAATGATGGTTGGTAAAGACCATTGATGGTCACTGTGTAGTGACCACTGATGATCAACCCAAACCCTACCCCTTAAAACTACCTACAAAACACCAAATATAGCTAAAAACAAACTTGCCTAATCTTCACTTTACCCTCCCCTATCTACCCTACCCTTGCCAATTTGACTCTAAACTACCAAATTTAACTATAAAACCAAAAACTATCAACAACCCTAACTCAAAGTTAACACCAACCCATAACTAAATAATAAATGAATTCAACAACATAATATTTTACCAATTTGAATCTAAGCTATCAATTCAATGACAAACCCCACCTCGATCCTCAATCACCATCATGGAGGTACCTTAAGAGCCACCACCTGACCTCATGCTCTCCCTCATCCGCTCTACATCCTCAATTACTCAGTTGATTCAACAAATACCTCACTGAATCACTCAACCAACACTATCAAACTACCACCATTTTCTTGCTCAAGTCACAAGCTAGTCATCAAAGGTACAAAGGCTAAATGAACATAATGAACCCATAGTGGCCTTTTTACCATCACCCTTTTAACGCTGACATTTGACCATCAATGATTAGGGTGATCACTGATGATCGACCTTGACCATTGATGGTTGATTAATTTAGGGTTTTAGCCTCTTACCCACATCTTTTCAAATAAACTTTCATCACCAAAACCAATCCAACTACTTACCAACGGAGATTACCTTCTCCATCACCTTGACCACCAACCACATAACCTAATCATGGTCATTTTGGCTTGAATTTTGCATGTTTTGCGATGACCTTGCTTTGGTCCTTTTGAATGTACCAACTAAATTCCCATGATTGAACATTTTGAATTTGTACTACCTTTTGCACACTGACCATTTAATGTCTTCCCAATATCACTTCCAACCTTGGATACCTATGAAAACATTGAGCTTATCTGGGAGACTTGTGTTTACAAGTGTAATCCAATCACCATGCCTAAATGTGGTCACATGGTCCACTTGTCACTTGTCCTTCTAGTGCCAACCTTATTTTTACTTGACTAATTCAACCATGGCAACCTAGTCAATGTGCGATCTTGGTTATCGAACCTAGTCAATGTGCGATCTTGGTTATCGCACTTAGTCATACTTTGTGTGTGTGTGTGTGTGTGTGTGTGTGTGTGTTTGTGCTTTAGTTCCAACCTATCACCAATTATATCATCCATTTATCAAGCCTGCACTTGACTCTATTTCACCTCACTGATTCCCAGTTTGAGGGGGAACACCTCTACCCATACTTAGGGCATCTGACCTTTGATCCGTAATCCATTTTTGTTTTATAACTTGTTGATACAAACTACATAACAAAAAGGGACAAAATGTAGACATTAGAAAACCACACTATGGTTCTAGATGTTGAACTAACCCCTAGACCACTCTTGGACCCCCTCAGGACCACTTGACAAACCTCAACCACCAAACCTAAGGCAAAATGATTAAACTTTGACCATTATAACCTTTAACTTATCGACCACTATTGGGCCCCTATTTGAAAAGGCTTGATCCCACATCAGCTAAGACCAACCCCAAAGCGTGAAGATCCATGGAGGAAGTGAAGGACCTTTTTTCACACCTTGGTGCTGACTAGATCCACTTCTAGAGCCAGCGTGCTAGCTGGCCACAGTTGTAGAGCATCACAATTATCGAGGCATATCTACCTGATCCTACATGTGCTGGTTTAAGGCTCAAAAAGTATGGAGATATAAGTAGTGGAATATGTAGGCATATATCCCCAACTGATAGCCTTGTACTTGACACATTCCCTAGTTATCTTATATGGCATAATGGAGCTGACAAGCTCTCACCTACCCATCTTTTGACATGTGCCTATCCAGTCAACAAGAAGAGTGACCAGCACCTATATGAAGAATACAACCTCTAAGAGCAAAGAGATGAATTTTGTAGTGAAGCTTTGGTGAATTCAAGAGTGATAGAAGGATTAAGCCTTAAATGTTAAATAGTTGATGTAAGCCATACTCATTTGTGAGTCTCTGGCATTAGTAAAATTAGGATTGATTAGTGAAGGTTGCTAATAGTGATTGTAATATAAATAAGATATTAATGGGTGAATATAGACTATTAATGTTATATCTTGTTGTGTTGTAGATTGGTTGAGTTGTGAAGTTCCCTCCCCATGAAGAATGTCGATAAACTAGGACTTCATCCTGGTAGTAAGTGGTGCCTTGGTGCCACTTAGCCCTCATACCCAACATGAAGGGCCCTCCTATTAGACCCAACACTAATGGACCTATCTCTTTGAGCCTCCATGCCATAAACCCCATGAATCCCTTGAACCACTAGACCCCAAACCACCCTCAACTTTGCCATGATGTAACTAGCCCAACACGGCCCTGGTCTCTTCACTGTCATGATTTGGGTGAGCGCATAAGGTTCGCACTTTATGTGAAATTGATGCCAGGATGCTAGTATGTTTAAATGTTGTACACCAGACCTTGCTCTCCTTCCACCTAACTCCTTTAACCCTAGAAATTTTTAATAACTAGAGTTATGTGCATGATCAAGTGTCGTGCTTACTTAAATGATACTTTACTATAACATTTTGGTTTCATTGTCAGGATGTGTTAAATTTTGTTGCTAAGATGTTGTAATAGGGCGATGCTCCAACTATCAATTAAGAATGTCGAGCTCTGGCTAGAGCAAGTTAAAGATTGATTTGCATAAAAACATCCCATGTGTGAAGGAGAGAAGCTACAAAAATGGGTGTAGACTTATATGTATGATCCATTATATGAAGTGTTCTTGTATGAGCTACTTGTACATGTATATAAATGGTTAGCTACATATGTTGATACTAGATGAATAAGTTATAGATAATGCCTTGAGTAGACTGTAAAGCACATAGGTAGGCTAGAAAGCTTGGATGAAGTGTGGATGCACATCATAGACAAGTGGTGGGATGGTGCTTTGAATAGCTACGTGTTGGAGTTTGCAAGTATTGAAATTTTCATGCCTAGAAGAAGTAGAGCATGAGTTTCTTTGATAACCAAGGGGTGAATTCATCAATGGTCTTTGCACCAAGCTAAAGAAACTCATGGTCGATTATGGGATAGAGACCATGAGGATGAAAGGCTAAAAGTCCTGGCACGTATGGGCAAGTGTGAGGGAAAGAAGGGGGAAGTGTAGGAAAGGTGTTATGGAAGAGGAATAACAAATTGACACTTGAGAGCTCTGTAGTTTGAACTACATTAAGCACACATGAAGGCTGATGGAAGAGCTAGAACTAAGAAGTGCTGAGAGAACTTATAGTGAGTAGGAAGGGCATGGGGAAGGATATTTTAAAACACCATAATGCATTGAGATATAAAAAGAGACAAGTGGTCAGATTTCATAGAAGAGTGTGAGATACAATAAGTTCCTACAAGATAAGGTTATTGAGGATGCACTAGAGGCACCTACCCCCTTTGAACTTGAAGCACAAGCCCATGTACTAGATTCCCCCTTTGAGAAAAAAATAAAGGTAATTGAACCTGTTACCTTATAAAATATCATTAGATTGATATTTTGGATCAAGGGTTTATGATTAAACAAGTGATCCTATATGAGGAACTGAGTAATGATATGATAGATTGAGTAGGTGCTAGTCTAAGTGCCATGAACACAAGCACAAATATTCTTGTGTAAGGAATGTCAATCATGCCAACTGAATAATAGCCCATAGAAAATGGTATAATACCACTAGTGAGCAGAGTTGCACTATCAAGCTCTATGATGGAACCTCCTCCATTAGAGTCAATGCTCAACCCTACTAGTAGGGACATTGGGGGATCACCCCCTGCATAGACATTAGGAGGTCAAGCACCATATAATCCCATGCCACCACCTTAGTAGATATACTATGAAATGGCCATGCATCTACCTAAGTTTTGTAGAGTTGAAAATGCCATACAACATGTGTTAAAATGTGAGTTATAATGGCTTGATCAGGGCATTACTCAGCGCAAACAAGGCAACATAGTTTACGACAACCCTGCTAGATCATGCCCATACCTGATATTAAAAGTTTGATCTAAATTAGGTTGTGGTTAACTATGATATATTGAACAAAACATTCCTTAAGGAGTTTGACATTCTTGAGTTTGAACAATAGAGCATCATGATGCTGAAGGAGATCAGTCAAGGGTTATCAGAGAGCATGCACTTGTATGATGCACGGTTCAAAACTCTCCTCTCCAAGCTTCCTTATTATATCCACCCCTTTTAGCATGCATAATGGTTTATTATAAGTATGTTGGTGTCATTTAGAAGGATGTTATCCATGAAGACATTCAAAAAACCTCATGAAGTGCTTGAAGCTATGTTTTAGGTTGAGGTGATAGGCAACACCGACACTGGGATTAGTCCCTCCATGGAGGCATAGATTACATCAATGGATTCTTAGCTATAGAAGCTTACTACTAGATAGGCACATGACTCTCATAGTGGACTATGGTGCATCAACTATGAGATAAAGGGGCACAAAAAAAACAATTGACTACACAAGAATGTCTATAGAATACTCCCCAATTATGAGGTTTGCTATGGAGTGCATGACTCCCAAAACTATACCCTATTACAACATGTTGGTCAAGTAAATACTATAATTTATTATAAGATGTGTGATTCCCACACACATGTGATGGAAAACTATAGATTCATTAATGAGATGAAACAAAACATGGAAAGAGGTGCAAGACAAGCCATGATTTTAGGTGGTGGATAGGTAGGCCAAGGGAATGAGGGCTATGGCCAGAACAACATGGGTTATGATAACCAAAGAGGGGAATGTGGCTAAGGAAGTGGATGTGGTGAAGGGAGATTAACACTATGATCCTTTTATAAGTGTGGGTCGACTAAGCATTATTAGCATGACTACCCCACACACTCAACATGTGGGTACTATCCAGGCCCACATGTAGTCAAAGACTGGCTAGATATCTACAAGAAGTTGATTAAGGTTAACTTGGCATAGATAAAGGAGATGCTATGGTACAACATGATTCCAAAGAAGGGAGATAGGTTACAAAGCCATAACAGACTCCCAAGGGTCCTCCAAAGGTGTAAGCCATGATGCAAAGTGGGCTCACCACTCAGCCACCTACCATGCCAAACCAAGACTTATGCCTGGAATATGGTGAGTTAATTTGCATCAAGTGCATGATGCATCCAAATCTAAAATCAGCACCATATCTTGATCTTGCATGCCAAAAATATATCCTATAATAAGTGATGACCATAATACAAGACTTACAAGGTGAACTCCATTTGGCTCGAGACTTAGAGGCACATACCACAATGATGTGCAAAAAATAAGACCAACAGGAGGTTGAAGTTTAGGGGTTAACCGAGATCTTGTGCCTCCTACAAATGGAAGGGGTATTACCCATATTGAAGGATGTACTTCTATGGCATGTAGAGAAATAACTAGTGTGGGAAGCCAACCTCTAAGTAATAGAGATTGTAAGGTCACATATGGAGTGGGTATGAGATGTGAGGCATATTCAAAACACTGAGTATGACTAGGAATTGCTAATAGATACCACCATCAATGGATGGTTGGTTTATGAAGTGCTAGTCGACACAAGCATAAAATTCAATATCTTGACCAAGAATGCTTGGGAGAAAATGGGGAGGCCACCCTTGAGACCATCACCACACATGTTCATGGTAAGTAATATCCGATAAAGATTGTAATAATCATCCAATTTTAGACCCCTTCCATGTAGAAGGATTTTCACACCTTCCTAGGCCATTATGACTACTATAGTAAGTTCATAAGGGGCTATGCAAAAATCACCATACCTCTAGAGAAGATCTTGTGCAAGGATGGCTCATTTTACTAGGGTGAGGCATAAGAGGATGCATTTGACACTTTGAAGCTAAAGTTGGTGAGTACACTAATACTTTAGTTTCCTGATTGGATGACTCCTTTTCACATCTATGTCAATGCATCAAGCTCAACCTTTGGTGTCATTTTTATGCAATTAGGTTAAGGCAAAATGGACCACTCCATTTTCTTTACAAGTAGAAAGCTGATGTAGGTCGAGCAAAACTATACCACCATTGAGCATGAAGCATTGGTAATGGTTTATACCCTAAAAAATTTTAGATAGTATATGATAACAATCCCATTCACTTTATTCATTGATCATGAGGTGTTAAAATACCTTGTGAATAACCTTGTTTAGCATGGGCACATTTGTAGATGGGTTATCCTCTTCCAAGAGTTTCAAAATTTTGTCGATATGGGTGCTTGTTAAATCTGACTAGCGATAGGGGCACCCATTTAATCAATCAAATGGTGCACATCCTTCTGATAAAATACATAGTGGTGTATCATAAGACCACCCCTATCATCCCTAGGAAAATATCACAACTAAAGCCTTTAATAAGATCCTTGGAATGTGCCTTACAAAGATATGTGACATTGACCAAAAAGATTGCGATGATCGTGTCTCTATAGTACTATGGGCCTACCACATGACATACAAATGCTTGAATGAGGATACATTATTTCAACTAGTGTTTTGCATGGAAATAGTTCTACCCATGGAATTTTTATTACCCTCCTTGCACATCATATGAATTGGCCACCTTAATGACCAAGAATATTTGAGTACAAGGTTGGAAGAATTGGAATGCTTGGACGAGACACATGCCCAAGGCAAGTGGGGTTAGCAAGTTGAGAAGGTGCACTAAAAGAGGTGGCATCACAAACATATAAAGCTCAAGGTGCTAACCAAAGGAGCCCTAGTCTTTTATATGAGTCCAAATACCTTTAGCACCCAAGCAAGTTGTAGATCCGATAGATGGTTTCCTATGCCATCCATCACATTTTAGAAATGGATGCATGTAAATAATGCATGTTGTTTGATAAAATGCTTCAAGGGCATTTCAATGGCAACTAATTGAAGCCATATTGATAATAAGGTTACATTCAAACCAATTATACTCTGAATCTTTAATTAACCATTTATTTGAATTGAGTTAACCAAAATAAGGTTTGGTGCAAGCTAAACCATGTGATTCTTTAATTTGTGTGGTTTTTGTTATACTGATTTATAATAGGCAGCATAAGATGGCCGTAGAGATCCTTATGTTTTAGCACCATGCATAAATCCACTCAGGTGAGTCGAGCACTTGTACCACAAGTGCACCAGGCCAAACACCTAAGTTTTGGGTGCATGAAAAATAAACATCTATGTAAGAGGTGCATAGCAAGATAGGTGACAAGATGTGCTTCCTATGAAGTGTGTATAGTAGATGAAGATACCAAGAACTTGAGGGTCAGTGCAAGGAATTTGTATGGGGTAGGATGGGCCAAGGCAAGATGATGCATGAGAAATCAACGAAGATAGAGGAGGGTGACAAAAGAGGAGTGAAATTAGAAGAAGTGGAACCAAGGAGGCTAAATTATGCACATGTGAGGTGTTATGCTCAAGTTACCACAAGAGAGGTGAAGGTCATGCCAAGGAGACGTGCAGAAAGGGATCATTGAGAATAACTGGCATCCACCTAGGAAAAGCAAGAAGTGACCATTTTAAAAAGGATGTCACATCACTAAAAAATTGTTAGAAGTATTGAATGTGATGTTAGAATAAAGATACACATTTAATACGAATAAGACATAAGAAATTGAAAGATCCCACGATCTCTTAAGAAACCCATCAATCATGTCTGACTAGTGGCATTAATAATGGTGGGTGACATATCAAGTTATAAATAGGGCAAATGGTGAATGAATAGGGTTATAAATTCATGTAAATTTGACTGAGAACTAGAGCCAAATAACCCTAAAAGAGCAAATTCTCATAGAATAGATAGCACATCAAGTGTGGAATTGGTGCAACAAACCAGAATAGGAAGCACATCAAGAGTGAAGTGGTGTAGTAAAACTAGAGTAGAGAAGGCAAACCAAAACAAATGTCAGGCCACCATTAAAGGCCAAAGAAAGCTCAAGCAGACAACTCATGCCAATCCAAAATTAGGGGTTTCAATAAGCCACACCTCCTTCACTTCAATTCTACCAGATTCAGAATGACAAAGAAGTGGAAGGCATTGAGATATGAAGAGACGTGACTCAAACCCAAGTGGGTTTGAATAGTAGAGGAAGTAGATACCACCAGGACAAGGGTGCCAGTAGTAGAAGTGATCAGGGTTGTGATGGTGGAAGCTGAGGCATGACCAAGATGTCTTACCGATACATGCAATTCCCATATAAAGTGTCAGTGGGTAAACCCTAATGCTCATTCATGCATATATGCTAGTTGTAGGATTATAACCATAGAATGTCAAGTCACTTTCAAGACTTGGTGCAAGATTGGATGGTGGACAATGAGTACAGGACCCCAGGGAGATGTAATCTTTGATGTCTCAATAAGAGATAGATTGAAGGATTTAGGCGTAGTTCAACTCTATGATTTTCCCTTCTTTGGAAAGCCAATATAAATGGTTCAGTTTTTCCTCTCATGCATGCACAAATACCAAATGTACTTCATAGGGTAATGCATGAAGATATCTGTGTGCTTGATCAACAAAATAATTAGATTTCTAGATTTTGGAAGAGATATACATCAACTGATGGGTGATGATGAAGAGCTGGATCATGTCAAAAAATTACTCAATTAATTCAAGGTGGGATATACTTTCCCCATCATCAGGTGTGAGGACCCAGGAATAAGGGTAGTAGCATGACTGGTTAGCTTAAAACTATGCCCAGGAGGGAGATGCACCAATGTGTCTAAGGCATTCCTTTGCTTAACTTATTGCATGGTACAGGGGTAAAATTCAACATGGTGTAGTTCATCACCATAGAAATTACCAAGAACATGTTAGAGTGCCAAAACATGAAGGGGACATTCAAATGGGGCTCCATCCTCATCTTGATAGTCATAGAAGATATCGAGATCCCTGATGATAGAGAAGACAACTTATGGGTATTCCCAAAACACCACAAAATCTCAATGCAAAAATACAAGGACTTCCCCTGCCCTATAGCCTTCAGCACCAAGTACAAAACTCACGTACTAAAATGGTGTGAGCAATAGATAGAAGCCTTCAGGTTATAGTGGCACATGCCATAAGGACTCCTATTGAGCATGTTTGGAACAGTGACCTTCATCATCATGCAACACTACTACGTCATCCATCTAGCACTTAAGGATGGGAATAAGTCAGGATGGTTAAAGCTTCCCTTTGCCTTCTTGGCTGAGTTCTTGCAAGACATGCTTAGTAGGATCCCCAACATGCAGAGCCTTGACATTTTAGTCAAAGAGCTAGACACAGAAAGCTGGTGGATGAGGTGTAGATTCCGTCATGTGAATGGAAGCATGATAAAGGATGAAGAATATGACTTAGATCAAACATACATTGATCATATGTAGCAGGTAATAATCTTTGGCTTCATTCATAGATGGTATTATACAATGAAGCCCAAAAAAAAGGATGACGAAGTGGGGTCTATCATCGAGAAATGAAGAGACGCCCTAGTCCTAGTTGGGAAGGAACCCTCACACCCTAGGAAAAGAAGAATATCCCAAAAAAGAAGAGGAGGGAGACATTGGAAGAGATTGATGAGAGGCTAAAGCTAAAGATAGCTTCAGAAGGGGAAGCCTCAGTGATAGAATCACACCGAAAGTATGTGTCATTTGCATCTTGAGCTTTCATAAGATGAAAGGGGCAAAAGAACAAAAAGGCCCCTTCTCTTATGCTAGGAGAAGACACATTAGAAGAGGGATCAAAAGAGGAAGAGTGGGGACATGACACCTACATTATGCTTGAAGATGTAGAATCATCCCCTAGTGACAATCCCCTTCACCTCCACCACATGCGTAGTCAAAAAAACTAATGTATAGACTAAGGATACTTGGCTCCTATGAGGCAAAAATCAAAAGGGAATGTGAGTTGAGGGAGTAGAAAGAGGATATGGCTAAGGTAGGGGTGCCTACTAAGGTCATCCAAATGGTAGAGGTAGAGGAGTAGAAAATTGAAGCATTGCATAGGGTGTGGAAGGAAGAAATGAGTAAAGTAGGTGAAGCACCTAAAGAAGCAACCCCCTATAGTATA
This sequence comes from Torreya grandis, assembly GCA_037957365.1. Taxonomy (NCBI): domain Eukaryota; kingdom Viridiplantae; phylum Streptophyta; class Pinopsida; order Cupressales; family Taxaceae; genus Torreya; species Torreya grandis. The sequence goes on along the minus strand of JARHVA010000028.1, from coordinate 7,219,826 downwards.
GGCAATGAAGAGGAAGAATTGTTAAATAAATGGAGAGAATTGGGCCTAGACCAAAGCCACATTGATGCAACACTTGCCTTAAAATGGAGGTGCAAGGAGTTGAGGGTTGCAACCTAACCTAGGCCAATATTGATTAGCTCGAGGTCGAAGAAGTTATAAAGAGGGAAGAAAAGTGTGTTACACAAGCTACATAAAGAAAAGATGAAAAAGGAAAATTCAATAAAGAGGAAAGGATGAAGGCAGATGTAGAATGTGCCCAAAAGAAGGAATGAGAAGCAAAAGTATCCCAAAAAGAAAGGGCATGCATGCTAGAGGAACAAGAAAGAAAAAAAGGTTCCACTAGAATTGAACTCAAGAAAGGAGAAGCTAAGGTAGCACTTGGAGATGACACCCAAACAACCAAGGAATCCATGTAGAAGGTGTGCCCTAGCTCTGAGGTGGCACCTTAGGAACACAAAGGTGATGATGGCACCATAGAAAAACTAGTGGAAGAATAGGCAATGCACCAAGAAAAAGATGAGGGGGTAATGTCCACTAAAGGACCCCCACCATAAGAATGAGATGATAAGACTAACGTTGGAGAGGCAAGAGAGAAAGAGGAAGAGAGAAATGAAAAAGTAAGGATTGGCACTAGCACTAGTGCAAAAGAAGAAGAAGAAGAGAACGCTGAGGAAATGGGGATTGGAACTAGCACCAATGAAGAAAAGGAGCTTAGGGAAGCATAAGAGGTTGAGCCTGAGAACCGCTAGAGAGTGCATATGGGGTTCAAGGAGGATGATGACTTTTACATGATAGAGTGCATGCCTCCAAGAACCACCATAGATCTTATACACCACCAAGTCTCATCATCCATGAAATGCTACATGGATGAATTGGAGTTTGAGGTCCCTACAAAGGCCATACGGTGCTCCAAAAAGCCAGAAGAGGGCCATGACTACCACTTGATAAACACTCGAGACCTAAACCCTATGCACTCAGTCAATGCATTGATCAAGATGGAAACCTTTGTGGCCTATAAGAACATCATCAATGATGTTCACACTAGTAAATGGAGGAAAATTGCTAAAGACACAGAGAAGGATCTTGAGGAAACCAAACTCACGCTCTAACAACTAATCAAGCACATCAAGGAAGCAAAGCCCTCCCTTTGAGACAACATTGACAACTCTAGAATGAAGGAGATCGACTATGCTTGCACTTTCATTCAACAAACAATCCCCAAGCTAAAAGTGATGTTGGAAGAGAATGAAGACCCCTGTGAAGCTATAAGGGGTGAACTAACAAAGAATATGGAAGAATTTGAAGACCTCTTCACCAAGATCAAAAAAGACACTGAAGAAGTAGACACCATTTTTTACAACTTTGCAGACCAGGCGGAGGTCATTAACATGTGCTTCAAGAAACTAAAGGAGGAAAAGGATGCCTTGCTCCAATGTTCCTTCATGGTTTCAAGGACCGAGTGTGTGCAGGTGATGGTGCAAGTAAAGTCCCTCAATGCTAAGCTGAAAACATAAGAGAAAGACCTGAAGGCAATATTTCATGCCTTATAGAAAGAGGTTAACAAGCAGGGCAAACTCCTGGATAGAGGAGTGAGGAGGGCAAAGGAAAGGCTGAAAGCCTTCAAAAAGGAATTGGAAGGCACTTATGTACTTGCTCTAAAAGTAGCATCCAAATAAGTAGATGGAACCATTAAGGATTTGAAAGGCACCATCTAACGCTATGAAAATTTTAAAGAGGATCTACGATAGGGTGCACCCAAATTCTGCACACCTAAGGTACTTTAGGGCTAGTCTAGGGCAGACTAGCAATTTTTTATGGGATGATGTTGGGCCCCTTTTTGAGAAGGTTTGATCTCATGCTAGCTAAGACCAACCCCAGAGCATGGAGACCCATGGAAGAAATGAAGGACCCTTTTTGTACACCTTAGCACTACTTATATCGACTCTCAAAGTCCCTGTGTTAGCTAGCCAACGGTTGTAGAGCATCATAATTCTTCAGGCATACGTGCCCAATCCTACATGCAGTGGTTTGAGGCTTGAGAAGCATAGAGATATAAGTAGTGGAATAGGTAGTCGTACAAACCTGACCAATAGCTTGGTACCTGGAATGCACCCTGGTTGTCTTATATGGTGAAATGGAGTTGATAAGCTCTCACCTACCCATCCTTTGGCATGTGCCTATCCAGTCAGTAAGAAAAGTGGCCAGCACCTATATAAAGAAGGCAACCTTGAAGAGTAAAGAGATGAATTTTATAGTGAAGCTCTGGTGAATTAGAGAGTGATAGAAGGATTAAGCCTTGAATGCTAAATAGTGGATGTAAGTCATGCTCATTTTTGAGCCTCTAGTATTAATAAAATTAGGATTAATCAATGAAGGTTGCTACTGGTGATTATAATATAAACAATATATTAATGAGTGAATATAGATTGTTGATGTTATATGTTATTATGTTGTAAATTGTTGAGTTGTGAAGTTCCCTCCCCATGAATAATGTTGATGAATTTGGACTCCACCTTGGTAGTAAGTGGCACCTTCATACCACTTAGACATCTTACCTAATGCAAAGGGCCCTTGTGCTAGACCCAGCGCTGATGGACCTATGTCTTTGAGCCTCTATGCTAGAGACCCTATGAATCCCTTAAACCACTAGACTCCAAACCACCCTCGACTGCACCTTGATGAAATTAGCCCAACATAACCCTAATCCCTTCACTGTCATGCTTCGAGTGAGTGCATAAGGTTTGCACCTTATGTGAAACTGATGTCAGTGCATCAGTATGTTTGAATGTTGTGTTCCAGACCTTGTTCCCCAAAAAGATAACTCATTTAACCCTAGAATTTCTTGATAACTAAAGTTACGTGCATGATCAAGTGTAGTGCCTACTTAAATGACACTTTACGATAATAACCACTAATGGTCAACCCCTAACTATCGATGGTCATCCTTTTAACCACCTTAAGGGTTAACTCTAGGTAACTATAGCTTGTTTTTTATATATTTAGCTTATCTGATTTACATGTGAACTAATGCATGTAAAAGCTAAATTTAGACACCCAATTAAACATCTTGTTGAACTTATTGTTCCATATTTCCCTTCCTTCTATAAAATAAGAGGAGGAGGAGGTGAAAGGGATCCAGAGTCAAGAGCAATCAGGCACCAAAAGGGAAATAATTATCAAAGATCATCAATAATTATCAGAGCTTTTTGTATTAGAATTTCTTTTGTAGGTACTCTTATAGAAACCAGGTCAGAGAGTTGAAGTGCCATAATTCATCAGTCACAGCCAAGACACTGTTACTCTATTGAGATTGCTCTACACTCCACTAACAAGTTTTTTAACCAATTACCTCCACATTATTTATACCAATAAGCTAAATATCTATATTTTATGAGATTTAATAGTTGGTTTATCTATTTTATCTTTCATCCCACCTTCCAAAATCCATTATGCAAACTCATCAACCAACCTCTTGAACCAGACCAAAACCCACAATAACTGTGGATGATCACCTTGACCATCGACAGTCTATTTTAACCATCAACAGTCACCTTAACCACCGATGGTCTCACCCAACTACTGACGATCACTATGTAATAATTTATATAACAAGCTAATTTCACCTATCAAACCCCAACCAAATCCCACTTTCTAAATTTTTGGCTAAGCACAGATCATCACTCTATTTTGTGAAACCATGCCTGATTCATTTAGCATTAATATCTAATTGTCTATTTATATAATTTTTCAAATTCATCTCTTTTCAAGCACTTCTTGTATTTGATTTGAGTACATTATATTATTCATGCAAGTAATTTATCTTTCATTCTCAGAACTTGATTGTTTAAAAGTGTGAATTGACAACCTCCAGGAAAGATTGCTCTTCTTGGATCTAGTTTGCTAAGCAGACCACCCTACTATCTAACTAATCAACCATTTCTTTAATGTTTTCTTATTTTTAGGTCTTTCCTCTCAAACCAAAGAGGAATATCTACAACCGTTTGGATCATAGAGCGCAACCCAAATCTAGGTTCTACTAACTTCACCCTTCTTTCAAGTTTTACACCTTTCATATAAGAAATAAAGAAAAATTTTAGTGAAACATTTAATATGTATTTGGTTATATTGTAATAACTAATATTGTTATTAAGTTGCATGAGTTTTATATTTTCTTATTCCCATCAACTCTTTATTACACATACCTCCTTGTTTGCATGTGCTTGTTATTTTCATATATATTAGGCTATCTTCAATTTGAACAAACACCATGTATTCTTTTGGCTTCATTCCTGTGTTAAACTAATTCTATATGTGCATTGGTTTTTTCGCACTAATCATCAGTGAATACATTTTGAGGTATCATTTTTTTTTTGATTTTTTTGATAAATGAAAAATTCAAACTGATAAATGATGAATTTTCACTACTAACGATGAATTTGCACTACTAACGATGAATTTGCACAACTAAATGGTGAATTTGCATTTGTAGTGGCCATATTCTAGAGGCCATAACTTTTGACTTGAGTATTTGTTTGAGCTCTCATTCTTGGAAAAATGAAGATCTTGTAAATATGCATGTACCCATATTTTAATTTTTCCATCCCTAATCTCTTATTTTTTGAAATTTGGGTTTAATATTTATCATGTTACATTATCTTAACCCTCTCTTGTAGGAATCATTTGTCAAATATCAAAGTGAAAAAATACTAACTCATTTTCTTATAGAACCATTGGCCAAAGTATTTAAATTGAAACATATTTTTTTAATATTTTTAAATTATTCTTTTCTTTAATTGCTTTACTATTTTTTTTTATCTTGTTTGTATCACTAGAATTTGTGTATGCTCTTCTCTTACACTGCAAGGTGATCTAGAGAATAAAAAATAACCCTAGTGACTTGTGTATCCCAAGGATTAGATTACGTATGTTATTTCCTCAAGCTATAAGGGAATATTAGAAATTAAACACAAACTACACCTTCTTTATTTTTATTTATTAAGGGTCATATAAAACTTGGATGTCATGACCAAAATTTAAGACAAAGTTCATGTTATGTCAGGCTATACAAATTATTTGGGTTAGATGTTGTCAATAGCGAAGTAGTTGCCTATTTTAATAGCACCATGATGTGAGGTGGTTTTATCCCACCAATATCTATGCTTTCAATCACACGCTTGTCTCACAAATTTGGGCCTCAATGTACCAAAATGTATATAGAGGAATCCCTTAGATAAACTTGTAAAATGTGGAGTAAGAACCTTTAGATGTAAGCATGTAGTGGTGCCAGGAAAATAAACATTCCTTAAGATTTTTGACCACATACCCTTAAAGTTATAATTAGTGGGACACTACTTAGTTACACACCTACTTGACTAGATAGGTTATCATGTTTGTGTATTTTGTTTTTCCCCTTGTATGAAACCAATTATCGAGTCAGTCCAAACCAAAATAAAAATTAATTGAAACCAATGGCATACCAATCAAGACTAAATTTAGAAATTGAAAGCCTTTTTTTCACAGTCTAGTCTACCTAGTTGATCGAAATCAAACAAATCCCTCATCCACTACATGTCATCCCAACCATGATATCCCTAATGTCAACTCCAAATTGAAGCCTATTCTCACACCCCTACTCAAAAATCAAATCCTCTTTAACCAACTCCAATGATTAACCCAAGATTTAACAAATTTAAAATCCTATATCAACCCATCAACCCATCAACATCAATACGATCACTTAATCAATCCAACAACCTACCTAATCCCCAATACAATGCTCTAAAATTCCATACCAACCAAGTCCTTAAACTGGATAAACCCCACCTTATTATACCCAATCCATGATCTAATAGTTTATAATTAACCATCTAAAATTCTATATTGATTTGGAAAAACTATACTTTCATCTACCCCCATTTTGTTTATCCACCAATCAATCAATGACTATTCCAAAACTATCAAAAGTCATTATAAATCAGCTGATCATCAACCATCCTCTCCTAATCAGGCCCCTAAGCCACCAAAACCATTTCATCCTAACATTATTAAAACAATGATATCTAAGCAAAAGTTTAAAAATCAATAATCTAAACATTATTCATCTAATACCAATCACTTTATTCAACCTTATCAAAAATTTCATGATCACCAATCCCAAAATCAATCATAGATCAATTAAAAACTCAATCAATTATTGCACAATCCAATCACCTAGTCTACACCCTACCAATCCTTTTAACAACACCTATTAGGCCCCTAAACTACAATGATCTAATTATGTCCTACCATCACCACTCTAAAGAACATAATTTACTCAAGAACTAAATATATCTACATATTTAAATCAATAGATGGGGATATGCTAAGATCCCTTTTAAACCCACAATCAAATTACTCCACTTCTAAATAAAGGTCATAATTACCTCCAATATTAAATTAAAATATATTTAACTAACCCATATTGGACCCCAAATTTTGGCTAAGTACTTTGGTATTTTGGTGCAAAACTAGTATGACATGAAAAGAGTATAATGCAAAAATACTAGGGTACATAACTAGACTGGTACAGTAGGACTGTGGCATGGAACTAGTGAGGCATGAAAGGAGAAGGGTGCAGAAGCACCAACACGAGTAGATGTAGTCAAAGATGAGATATAACTATGAGGGACCCAAAAGCATAGGACTCAAAATAATAGTGAAAGACTTGCGGATTGCAAGGGAAGCCACAGATGCTTAAGGAATGATTCTCAAGGCCCATCCAAACCTTATCCATTATGAGTTTTGCATCGACCTGCAAAGATATAGACACATGGCAGTAAGGATCTAGCATAAAATGAGTATATAGGGGAACAAAGGCTCAGTTCCTTAGGAGAAACCAGTTAATAGACTGCCATGACCCTCAATTCATAGATAATTCATTGGCCAATCACTCATGCCATTTATTTTGTAACTACTTGGATAGGAAAAAATAAGTATAAATAGCCCTGTATGAAATCATTGTAAAGTGACAGATTTTGGATATCATTTTGTTGAAGCAAAATATAGAGTTACAGATATTATAATCAGTTTTGATGTTCATATTCTAATTAAGTGATAGCTATGCCTCTGTGGTAGGTTTGTATTGAGCACTTATAGTTGTAACTTAATATAATATCTATGCAAACTTTTACTTTTAACTTGTGTAATAATCTTTGAGCTCCATGGCATTTATCTACATAATTATAATTATTGAGCTTAATGAGATAAGGACCAAAGTAGTGTATCTATTTTTCTGTGTAACTTCTAATTAGATATAAGTTTGAATTCAAGAAGATGACTAATATGTTAATACATAACATAACCCATAAGAATTGGTATCTTACTGTGTACTTCAAGTGAGCGCATAAGACCACACTCTTACGTGAAAGGCTAACACACTAGCTCATTGGGGCTACACTTTAGTGCTTGAAATATTATCAGTGAATAAAAACCCAACATTTTGGTTCCATTGTCGGGACCCATAGTGCTTGTTGCATAGTAATGGAAGATGTTTGAATGTATCACCCTTGAGAATACTGAACAACAAATTACTGAGGATGAGGATAATTTTATGATTGCTTACCCTAAACCAGGAGTTTTTATGCATTAGTGGGTAGAATAAATTCTCTATAGTGTATTATATGAAACCTTACTTGTGGAAATCTTGATCCATTTTCATACTTGGATATCTACTTATGCTCAAGGTCGATCATGAAACTTTAGGAGAAGACAACCTTGGACATCAAAATGATAAAGAGTTTTAGCATGACTAGGAACACCATGGACACGAGCTATTAACATCTGGTGGAAAAGAGTGTGGAATGGCTACATTCTGGAGTATGTTACCACTTATTCTTGTCCTAAAGAATCTAATTTTTAGTTCATTAGAGAACCACATGGTTGATATATTAAACATTTTCCATTAAAAATAAAGAAGTTATTCATTGATTATGGGCTTGAAACTATGCCAATGGAGAGTTAAATCCATCTTTACACGAGCTACACATTTAGAAGGGGAATAGAGAAGAGTTGGTAAAGGATTTTAGGTTTGGAATGGTAGCTAGTTAATGGGCATTGTAGAAGTGAAAATATGATGAAGCTTGACAGAGGATCATAGGAGTGAGTGGTGCGAAAAAGGACTAGGAGAACACAGGAAGTGTTATTAGGATCTGTAGGGAAATGAAAACACACAAAGAGGACCCCATCATTTTTGAACCATGCTCCATGCCACTTTTATCATATGAAAGAGAAAATAGATAGATAATATAAACTAAAGATCCAAGTTTGAACCAACTAAGATCCCCAACCATATTTTGCACATGATTTTAAATTAGACAAATTATGTATACATAATTAGGATATAGATAGTGTAGGATCAAAAATTGATCCTATAAGGGATGTCGTAGCTAAACCAATTACAACTCATATAGAATTAACACTTTCTTTCCCTCTTTAAAGGAAATCCATGGCTCAACTTAGGATACCTGAATGACTTGGCACTCAAAATAGATAGAGCACATGACCAAATATTATTAATCAAATAGCTACTATGCCCCACGACATGGGCTTTGCTACTAGAGGCATTGGAGGCAAACTAGGAGGTGGCACAAGAGGAAGTGGTGGACTTCCCCCTAAAGGGATAGGATCTAGGTTTTCTCAACAACCACTAGCACAAGCACCTTAACTACCAATAATATATTATGAAATGCCACTTCACCTATTTGAATATCAAGACACAGATAATGTTTTAGAACATGTCCATAAGTCCAAACTTTTTTGGAGGGTGCGAGGCATCACTTTTTTTAAGTGAAATGCCACATAATTCCTAACTAAACTTTTGGAAAGAGAACATAAGTGGTATAGAAAGTTTGACCCTCAAAAATTGGTAATTAACTAGGATCACCTCAAAATAACATTTCTTTAGGAATTTGACAATTCTAAATTTGAGCAACAAAGTATTGCCATGCTGAAAGATATAAAATAGGAGCTCAATAAAAGTGTATAAGAATACGATGCACTGGTCAAAGAACTTATGTCAAAGATGTCATTTGAAATCAATTTTGCTTAGTATGCATAGTGATTCATGGGAGGATTGTTACTTTCCTTTTGATGAACACTATCCCATAAGACCTTTACTAGCTCGTGCAAAGCTTTGGAAGCTACCCTCTATGTTGAAGTTGTTGGTAGTATTGACACTAAGATTTGTCCCTTCATGGAAACCCAAATAGCTTCAATGGCATCGTAACTTAAAAAATTAATTGAAAATAATGTGTATGATACTTGTAATGGTTTTTTGTGCATTGATTATGATTTTGAAGGATATAATCGAAGTAACTACTTGCATAAAAAAATTTGTGCCATACTAAAGTAGTCATGTGAAATCTACCATGAAGAGCATGATATACGCTCATATCCTCTCTTAAAATGAGCTACACATTTTAAGGTGTCTAAATATTAAAAAATATGTGATGCCTACACCCATGACACAAATTATTATCAACTAATTAGTGATATCTATGAAGCACACACACATGGTATGTGTCAGACCTCAATGCCTAACAATCAAGATAATGGTGGTTTTTGTGGTTGAGGTAGAGGATAAGGATGATGAGGTGTTTGTTTCCCACCAAAAACATGTTATAAGTGTGGATCCGTGGACCACTATCAAAGGGATTATCGAGTTTACCCAACATGTGCTTTTTGTAAAAAGGACCATCAATTGGAAGAATGTCCTAATTTGTATATGACGATCACTAAAGAGAGAAATGAAAAAGGTGTAGGTATGATTTTCATTGAGAAACCACACTGGCAGACATGTTCAAGCACCCCAACAACTCAATAGGTGAATATCATCATGTATAGCAGAGGATAATCTCAGTCTACACCTACTCTTATTGAGAAGGTACAACATGAAGAGCCTCAAGCAAGGAAGTATCCTGATACCCAACAATAGAAGGATGAGCTCCCAGATACTATGATGTTGGTATGAGAATTATAAGGAGAAATTTAAAACTTTAAGGACCAAAAAGTAATGCAATGTGCTGATATGTAGAAGTTAACAGAGCCTCAAAACATGGTGTGAGATGATTTTCAAGAACTTTGCAAGCATATGCTAGAGGAAGACATTGTCCCATAGCTAAGCATTTGGCCTAATAATTAGTTACAAGCACCAAATGATGCTCAACCTCAAGTGACTCGATAAACTAAGGATCATCTTTTAAATCATGCTTAATGGCAAGATACCCCTATTCCTCCTACCCTTTCAAAGGACAAATAAATACTAGTGAATGTTGCCATTGACAGTTGGATAATTCAAGACATTTTAGTTGACACTGGCATTGAAGTTAATTTCCTCACCAAGGATGCAAGGTGTAAAATGGATAGTTTAACATTACAACCTTCACCACATGTATTTTTTATGGCTAATAAAACTCATGCTCTACTGATTGGCATCCTCAAGAATGCAATAGTGGATATCCTTGGAGTACCTTTCAAAGTTGACTTTATAGCTCTTGAGTTAGCATAGGTGACTTTCCTACTCTATTAGGGCAACCTTGGAGTTATTAAAACAATGTAGACTTAAGATTCAAAAAGTACTACATTAGTTTTGAGAATGTTGATCAATGCATTATTATTCACCTAGATCAAACACATGGGCCCCCATACATAGAACCTGTTAATGTATAAGAGGATACTAACCACATCTACAATGTCACTAATAGAGATGGTGAGAAATGTGATCTTACTCCTAATGGAATCCTTCGATGGATGGAGACTTGGTCCCTTTTTGATACTACAATCAATGCTTATAATTATTGGGCCCATGGTGACTATGACCTCATTGGAAGAGTGTGTAGTACCATTGGTAGTCAAGAGAACATTTTATGCCAATATCATAAATACAATAGGTTCATTCACCTTCTTACTATCCAAGTCATGAGCGAACTAATGATCAATGCACCTTTAGAAAGACTCCATGCAGCCCCTTGATTTCATGAACAAATGGAAGTCTATGACTTTGTCTAGTGCCTTGAAGAATTTTATCATTTTAAAATGATCGTATATGATCTTTGGTTCACCTCTTTAATGGTAAAATTGTAAGATGGTGGTGAACCCATAATGAGCAACTTATCCAATGGGATCAAGCACTCTCTACTTTTCATCACTAGTTCCATCATGACAACCAAGTCAAGGAAATAATCAGCTATAGCAGAGTACAAACACTTGAACCCCATATAGATGCTTGTGAGTCAACATGGAGAGCTAAAGAGTCCTACTTATCATAGTAATTATGAGTACATGTTTTATGTGGAACTTTATGGACCTGGGAGAGAGCATGGTATGATTATGAAGAGTGACATATGGGTACCTAGTTCAGCATCTATTGAAGGAAAACATGAAATCAACACTATCTTTTTCCTCTCTAAGAAGGGATTTATGCCTCACTCTCTAGGCTATGCACTTAGAAGTTACTAGTGACCTTAATCCCATTGAAGATCACCTGAGATGTATCCATAGTGTCCTATAAAAAGGTATAATTCTCTTCAATGAACCATTTGCACAAGTTATTCCCATGATAAAACTAATCTTTGATCAGGATCGATGTGAAGAGATACACCAAGGTAAATAAAATCTAGTACTTTAGGTAGAAGAGGGTGAAGAGTCTGACCCAATTGACCCTTTTTCAAATCATTTGGATGTTCCTATGGACTATGTCACATAAACTATTCATATTGGTCTTGATATAGACCACTCTTACTTTGGGCCAATTTAAACTATGCAGTGAAATATTGACACACAAAATAGAACCAAAAATAGCTATTATAGGTAATTATTAGACTAACACAGAAGTTTCAAAGATATTTGAGTTATTAAAATAATACCAAGATGTCTTTCCAAGAAGCTATATTGAGATGAAAAGAGTTCATCCATCCCTAGGTAATATGCATATTAAACTAGTTGACGATGCTCGTCCAGTCAAGAAAAGGCCATATAGGATGAATTCAAATTTATAGGTGTGCATAAAGGATGAAATTGATACTATGTTATGTGCTGGAGTGATCACCCCCATTCATGAATATGAGTGGGTCAGTCCCATGGTAATAAGTATAAAGAAATATGGTCAACCTAAGATTATGTTTGGCATTGAATGGGGATCCTTCACATATACTATCATGCATTTTGGGTTGAATGGATATTTGTTGAAGCCTTTAAATATTTCATCCATAAGTTTATTCAAGTCTACTTGGATGACTGGACAATCTATGGCTTGGTCAAGGACCATTGTTTTAATTTAGGGCTCTTGCCTAAGCATTATCGAGTCTTACAAATATCACAAAATCTAAAGAAGTATCTTTTTACAATGCCTTTCGGTATTATTCCCAGACATATTATTTGCAATGATGGAATTTTGTTAGACCCTGTAAAAGTATCTATCATTATTCACCTCCCAACATCGAAGTCTCAGTGTGAAGTCTTACCTTTTTATCAAATACATGTTATTATAAGAAATTCATTCATGGGTATATAATTATTGTCTTGCCTCTAGAAGAAATCTTAAAATATAACAAGCACTCCATCTGGACTTCCTCTTACCAAGAAGCTTTTGATGCCTTAAAAGACAAGCTAGTTATTTTTCCAATTCTCTTGTTCCTTGACTAGACAAGCCCATTTCATGTCCATGTTGATGCTTCTAGAATGGTAGTTGATACAATCTTTGCATAACCAGGTGAAGGTCACCTTGATCACCTAATCTACTTTGTTAGTAGGAAACTTACTCTAGCTGAGCATAATTACACCACCATGGAGTATGAAGCATTGTCAATGGTCTATGCTCTATTAAAATTTTGACAATACTTATTGGCAACTCCTTTTGGATTTTATATAGATCATGAATATTTAAATTATCTAATAAATAAACATGTGTTGCATGGATGAATTTGTCACTAGATAGTGTTGTTTCAAGAAATTCAATTTTTTGTCATGATTAAACCAAGAAAAACTAATTATGGCCCTGATCACCTCTCTAAAATTGATTCTAGCGAACCACCACACAATATTGAAGATGACTTTCCTGATGTTCAATTTTTTCATGTTTCTTAAGTACCTGAGGAGTTGGAATATATTGCAACCTTTATAACTACTAGCTCAACGCCTAATTATCTAAATCCTTATGCCAATAAATAACTTGCAATCCATGTCGTACCCTTTTAGCTCATTGGAGGGTACCTCTACAAGCTTGGTCGAGACAAAACTCTTTAGCATTGTGTTATGAAACACGAGAATTTTGAGGTACTCCAAGAAGTTCATGAAGGTATTACAAGTGGGCACTATGCCAAAGAGGATAATGCATGCAAAGTTCTATTGATCAGATTATAGTGGCCTACCCTTTTTCAAGATGCTAAGATATATGTTTGAAAGTGTGACATTTGTTAGCACGTAAGAAAACCAAATTGTTGGGATGTTATGCATTTACGTCTGATTCTATCTCAAGAACCATTTAAAAAGTGGGTCATTGATTTTGTTGGCCCCATCAATCTAGCTAAAAAATGATCAGGTTCTTGGTATATTATCCTAGTAAATGATTATCTCACATGATGGACAAAAGTTACACCAATGAGGGATTGCACTATTCCTATTATTACGTGATTCACTTGGGAACATGTCATAATTTGGTTTAGATGCCCAATAAGTTTTACTAGTGATCGTGGCACCCATTTCCTAAATGAAACTATCCACATCTTGTTGATTTCATGATTGCTCATCACAAAATAACATCATATCACCCCTAAGCCAATGGATCTGCCAAGGTATTTAATAAAATTTTAGGCAAAACATTGATGATTTTTTTTATTATTGGCTAAATTTATTGGGATGATAGAGTATCCACTATACTTTAGGCTTACCAAATAACTACTAAGCACTTGTACAAGAACAAACTATTTAATTTAGTCTATGGTAAAGAAGCAGTCCTACTAGTTGAATTATTGGTACCATATCTTCATATTGCACGCATTAGATAATTAAATAGGAATAATCCTTGAAGGTACACTTGGATTCTTTGTTATAGCTAGATGAAGCCCATTTCCTTACTCATTAGAGTTAGGATGTGGAGAAGCGAAAATAAAAAACATGGTATGATCGACACATCAAGCATAAAACATTTATCCATAGAATGAAAGTCTTGCTCTATGACTCCAATTTTGTGCATCATTCTAAAAAACTTTGAATTCACTAGGATGACCCCTTTATAATTCATAGCATTCAACCTATCGGCACTTGTCGATTACAAAAGTTGAATGGCCAATTTCTTTTTGGGCATTACAATAGAAGCTAACTTCGGTCGTATTTCACCTCTAAATAGTTAACATTTTACAACAATAAAGCTTATGCCATTAATATAAGAATCCTTATTTTCAATAAAAGCATTACCTTTATTGCACAGAAAATTTCTTTAATATAAAATAGCTTAAGTTTTGTACTTGCATTTTCATGGAGGACCATGATAAAGTTTTAGTGAAGTGTAAAATGTATCTATATTCATGATTAAAGATGCATGTGCAAGTTACTTAAGGTGCACAAGCTACTTAGGGCACATAGGTTATGTAAGGCATGCAAATTACATAGCCCTAGGATAGGGTATTCCTACCAAATAGTTTGAAAATTTGAAATAAATAGAGAAACTATCTTCCTCTCCAAATAAAAGTGCAAGACACAGTTGTCTTAGACTTCAAAGGAAAGTGTGGCACATGACATGTCATTAATGTGAAAAAATAGTGTTTGTAATAAATGTGCCAATGTCTTGAAAAGACAATACTATTGATTGCATTTATGGTGAGAAGTAATGGTCAAAGAGTGGCAGCTGTTAAAAATGAATTAATGATGAGAAGTGATGGATGAAAGGAAAGGGGGTAGTAAATGCAGGTTAACCCCCTCAAGCCTATAAAAGGAAAAGGAATCTCATTTCTTACTTTTTACCTTTGCTTTCATTTATGATTCTAGATCTAAAAAATGAAGAAAGCAGAGTGATTCCATAATGAGTAAATGAACATCACAAATCTATAAATAATTATCGAGCTGAGCATCAAGCTATGTAATCAAAACATAAGGCTAACTTTGAAACACAACCACAATAGGGAGAATTAGTAGTTACAAGTTATATAGGTAGACGTCTACCATTAGAGGGCATCAAAGTAAGAAAAGCTAAAGTCATTGACACAATAATCATGTATTCCTTTAGGAATGTTAGGCAACCACACCTCAACCTTTAAGATCCTCAAAAGGTGATACAGCCTAAGAAAAAAACATTAAGAATTGATTCATTGCTAATGATACCAGAGGAAGAGGAATCACTTGGGGGGAAGTAGTACTAATCAAGGAAGAGACACCTGAAGAACATGCACAATACACAAAAGGATAATAGGTTAGTATGGTGTACCAAGCAAAAAAAGCACAATCATCTCCACCCCTGCCATGGATGATTGAATAAATATAGTACCCATAGATGGTGATATGCACATAAAATTATGTCTTAAAGGCACCCACTTGCACAATTTTGGACTGCAATCATTGTCAACCTAGGAATGAGTTTGAATTATAAAATAACTACTGGGTTCAGTGTCAGAACACCGGAAACTAATTGGTGTGTGACCTCAAGATTTTCAATGCTTTAGATGTTGTGGGGTTATTCTAATTGTTTAACCTTACATACTTTGGAAAACCCATGGAGGCAATCAAGTTTCTACTCTCATGTGTCCATGAGGACTACCTTTACTTCATTCAACACAACATGAAAATTATGCCTAAGAGGATAAGTAAGGTGTTAGGGCTATAGTATTTAGGAATGGATGTAGCATTTGAATTGGAATATTATAATGAGATTGGAAAAACCACCATGGTGATAATGTACCAAAAGTAGGGCTATGCCATGTATATCAAGAACTTGCAAGATCCTGTCCTCTAGGTGGTGACGTGCATCACAATGACCAATATTAGTGGCACTAATAATTGGAAACAAGCAGATATGGCCCACCTCTACATCCCCACCAAGTTACTAAGGGTTTAAATTATAATTGGTGTATGTAATTTACCCATAAAATCATTGAGGATGTAGACAAGATCCATCGGATACCCGATCATAGGTTTTCATGGGAAGTATTTTTGTTACTAATGATGTTTGATGAGATTAGTCTACCTGATTAAATCATGAGAGTGCTATAGTGGGCATACTCACCTAATCACAAATCCCCAATTGAGTGTTATAAGGCATTCATGTGTTTGGAGAACATCACCCCCACCTAAAAAATAAAGATGAAGTCTTGGTTCAATGAAATGAAGAAAGCATTCGAGAATGAATGGTGCATTCCAAAAGACTTAACCACCCAGGTTGATGAACAAGCTCAATTCATTATGAAGCAACATTTGTTTTTGTCACACATCAAAATGGTACTTCATCAACTTAGTGAACCGCATATATGATACATAGCCTATCACCTCAAAGGTAGACAAAATCTACTTGGAGATTCACACTCCCCAGAAGATGTATGTTTATCTAAGCAAGAAGCCCTATAGGGAAAAATGGGATACTAACAAGACTAACATCAAGGTCAAATAGACAATAGTGGGAGAACAAGTACATAATCTATTCTACATATTGCAACCCATGAAGAAGAGTTCAAAGGGTGTAGAGCATACATGAGAAAATCTCCCACCAATACCTCCTCTGGCAAAGAAGAAGTAGGTTGGGCATGATGTCAACACAAGTTCATAGTAGGATCCTCCAAAATGGTAGAGGACTACCCAAGCACTATAACCTAGTCCTTCCCCACCTAGAACTTCTCCTCATCCTTCTCCACCTAGACCTTTTCCCCCTCAACCTTCTCCTCTGAGACCTTCTCCACCTAAAGCTTCACCTCTGTAGGTCCCTCCACCCCCACCTTCTCTACACATTCCTCCACCCTTGGCTTCATCTCTTAAAATATTCATAGGCATCTTTGCCATCAGAGGGTGTACCACAATGAACACCATAATAGGGAGAACCTATAATTCAAAGGGAGTCTAAGGATTATGATTTTGAGAAGACACCCTCCTTGGTGTGAGAGGAGGAGACCACCTTCGAAGACTCACTATTGGACATTAGGGGTCCATTTGGTGAAGAGGGGGATGGTGAATATACTCAGCAAATGAGTTAAATGGATATCAATATCACTTCTTTATCTACCAATATAGAGGTTAAGATTTTGGAGCGTGACCCAAATAAAGGGAAAGAACCTGTTGGGTCTGAAGAACTACCTTCAATTGATGAATCCACCAATCTATGTTCTTAGTATCGAATGGGTGTACCTGACATGATATTATACTTATGTTTGTACTTCCTTGCCCAATGTGCAACCCTTGACATAAGGTGACAAATGTCCTTGCTATTGGACATATACAATGAGGGGCACCAGTTTGAGCTCCCTCCAGACAACGTCCTCTTAGGTCCTTAAGCTCCAACATTGCCAACCCCACTATAGGTTGATCCCCAAAAGATCACCCCTCTATAAACCAATACTACATTTTTAAAGATGGATTTTGAAGTTGTATGCCGAAATATACTTTCAGACTCTGATGCACATGATGTAAAGAAGAAACATGTCGAGGTGGTGGTTATGTATGAAAAAGAGGTTACCACCTAGAAGGCACTTGTAGAAGAAGAGGTTGTTTTAAAACAACAAATAAAGGAGGCCAATAAGGCCAAGGTAAAAACTTTAAATTTATGCAAGTCAATTTTAGGGGAAGAGCCAACATTAGTGGATAGAGTGCCTCTAGATGGGAATCACATAAATAAATTGGAGACCTTAGTGAATCTTCTTTTGAAGTGCTACAAAGAGAAACCTATGATGAGAAATAAGGCACTGGTATTAGCATAACAATTTACAAAGGTGGTAGAAGTGTGTAAGCATGCCCTCAAAAGAGTTGGGGAATTCATCCCCATCTTGGATAGAATTTTTAAAATATTGGCATGACCAAATAAAATATTGAAGGCTTAGATCCATGCAGAGGAATTCCAAAGGCAACAAATGGTAGATGTTGCACTCTTAATAAAGGATTGTGCTAAGTGCACGAAGGCATTCAATTATGTCAAAACTATGGAAGAGAAAATAAATGGGCATTGATAACAACTGAATACCAATTTTACAACCCTCTGAGGATAGGTTATCGATGAAGTCTTGACATTGGTAGAATTTTAGAAGGATGCTAGCACATCCCTAGATGAATTGGTCAAAAAGGCCAATCAGAATTTGGACCAACCTAAAGAAATGAAGAAATCTAAAGTGGCCATTAAAGAAATAATTATATAGTTGCTTGACACATTATCACATTGGGATAATGTCAAGAAGTAGATTGATCAAATAGGGCCTAAATTTTTGGTAGAGACTACAATCGAGACTTAGTCTAGGATAGACTAAGAGTGTAGTGTGGGATGACATTAGACCCCAAATTTTGGCTAAGTATTTTGGTATTTTGGTATAGAACCAACATGACATGAAAGGAGTATAACACAATGATACTAGGGAATGGAACTAAACTGGCATAGTAGTACCATGGTGTAGAACCAGTGAGGCATGAAAGGACAAGGGAATAGAGGCACTAAAATGAGAAGACCCAGTCAAAAATGAGATATAACAATGAGGAACTTGAGAGCATAGGACTTGAAATAGTATCAAAAGACTTCGAAATCACATGGGAAGTGGGAGATGGTTAAGGAATGATTCTCAAGGGCCATCCAAACCTTTTCCATCATGAGTTTTACACTAACTTACAAAGATATAGACACATGACAACAAGGATCTAGCATAACACAAGCATATAGGGGGCATAAAGGCCTAGGTCCTTAGGATAATTCAATTAATAGACTACCTCAACTCTTAGTTCATAGATAGTTTATTACCCAATCATTCATGTCATTTATTTTGTAACTACTTGGTCAAGGAAAAGCAAGTATAAATACCCCTGTATGAAAGCATTGTAAAGTGACAAATTTTGGAGATCATTTTTCTGAAGCACAATATAGAGTTATGGATATTATAATTAATTATGATGTTCATATTCTAATTAATTGATAGTTATGCATATGTGGTTGGTTTGCATTGAACACTTGTAGTAGTAACTTAATATAAGATCCATGCAAACTTTTACTCTTGGAACTTGCCTAATAATATTTGAACTCCATGGCATTTATCTACATATTTATAATTATTGAGCTTAATGAGACAAAAACCAAAGCAGTGTATCGATTTTTCTATGTAACTTCTAATTAGATATAAGTTCAAACTCAAGAACATGACTAATATGTTACTGTGAAACATAACCCACGGGAGCCAATCTTTGCTACATGCTTTAGGTGAGCACATAAAATAATAGTCTTACGTGAAGGGTTAGTGTGTTAGCTCATTAGGGCTATACTTCAACACTTGAAATATTATTAATGAATAAAAACCCAACAACCCACTTTCAACTAGTCCATGTATAACAAACCTACATTTGACTAACCAATCTTTGGCCACCATGGCCTACCTCCAATCTTTGATAAGCCCATGTTTAATGAACCAATATTTGACGAACCCACCTTTGACCTCCATAACATACTAACCATTAATCCATCACCCATTCTCTCATTACATATCAAGATCTCTAAAACCAAACCTCAAGTAAAACTGACACTTGTAGACAATAAAATACAAAGTATTCCCATGTGGAAAACCACCCCATCTCTCCTAGAAGTAGTGGCAGACCCAGAATGAATAGGAAAATAAAATCAACAATGTATAAGTGTGGCTCAACATCTTTTATCAAATCTAGCCTTTTCACAGATGAGAAAATCAAAAGTTACAATGATTCCTCACTATACGACAATAACTTGACCCCTTATTTCCAAAACAAAAAATATCCTATACTAAACAAAATCTAAAAAATCATGAACTATAAAGGATGTGGCCTTGGCCTCTATAAGCAAGGAATATTAGAACCAATGCATATAAACGCAAGCAAAGAATATCATGACAATGGATAAAAACCCTTTGATGATCAATATGAGTGTTATGTACTAAGGGATATGATATATTAATGTATATGGGTTGATGGAGATGCTTACAAGTGGCAAACATCTCCCTTAGTTAGATATATGGTCTAATATATTAGGATAAATGAGTAACTTATAGAATTAGTGCATTAGGTAATGGTTGGCCTACATTGGGATTCAGAAGTTACTCATTGTTGGGGTTGTGTTCTCTATCTAGGTATAACTTTCCTTAGGTGCACACTAGAGTGATAAAAAACCTAACATGTTGGTGCACTGGCATTTCATACAAGAACAAGTTCTCATGCGCTCACACAAAGCATGCAATGAGGGACCAATTCTTGTTGGTTTTTTCATACAAAGGTGTACTAACATATAATGGTACTTGAATACATCGACTTTACTCAATGATTAACCAAAAAAAGAAATACATAATAATTGGGGAACTAAACTCAATTAATTGAATAATAACATATAAGATGACCAAAAATATTGTTTCCATAATCAAGAGAACAACATTCAAGTAACATAAGTTTCATTCATCATATTAAAAAGAGATTCATAGGTTACATAAACAACTACATGGTGTAACTTGGTCATATAACTCTATTATCTACTTTATTACAATAATAATAATATCACAATAGTATCCTTGATAACATCAATGGAATAATAATCAACAACATCACAAAGTTCTATCTAGAGGTATTTATACTTGATTTTCCACAACAAAGTAGTTATAGTAATAATTGTACTCATAGTGACTCACCAATGATCATTAATGGACTTGAGTCATGATGGGCAATTACATTGTTTTCCTAAGGACCCAGGCCTTTATGCCCCTATATTCTCTCATCAGTCATGGATGCTCATGATCGAGTGCCTATCTTATGATAAATCAGTGTTAGATTCATGATTGAATTACTTTGTTTCATTCATGTGAATCACTCCCTAACCATCTCCCGCTTCTTGCATGCTTCCCAAGTCTTTTACTAGTGTTTTGAGTCCATCATTCTTGGGTTTTTTGTTTATTACACATATTTACTATAGCTTGGTCATGTCATACCATGGACTCCCATGGCATGATATTCTACATCGTGACTCTTTTGTGTCATGCTTATTTTGCACCATTCTTATTTTGTGTCATGCTTATTTAGTAAAGGACTTGGCTGAAATTTGGGGTTCAACATCACCCCACACTATGCCATTAGTCCATCCTGAACTAAGCACTAGTCTCAAGCTCTACCAAAAACTTGCGAAAAACCTTCTTGATCTGATTCTTAACACCTTCCCAATGTGATAAGGTGTTCAACAACTTTGTCATTATTTATTTAATTATTATTTTTAGCTTCTTGGTCTCCTCACATTTTTTGAGACACTCACCTACTTTATTTACTAAACATTGAAGGGATATGGACGTATCCTTATGAACACCCTCAAGTGTGGTGACCATGGCAATAACCTATACTCAGAGTGCCACAAAGTTTGAATTTATTTCCTATTTATGTGCGCTTATTATTTCCTCCATGGCATTTATATCCTTAAATGGTTTGACACATTTTGAGTGATAATTTATTAATAAGGTTGTATTAGCCAATTACTATTGGTGAAACTCTTTCACTTGAAGCTGAGCTTATAAAATCTTGTTGGTTCATGCCAATTTCTCAAAAAACCCATCTAAAATGAGAATGGCATCACTAACTCTGTGAAAATATCACTTGCACATGTCTATAGCTTCTATAAACTACTTTGTTGCCCATATTTTCTCATCATGGGGGCTAGTCTACTCTTTGCATCATTTCAAAAGTAGTCTTACTAGGGTTTTCAGTTTCTCCATTGCCTCACTAGATAGGGGATGTTCTCCACTAGTATTGGATCTAATATTAAGATTTCCTTAAATATGTTTAATGTTTAACCTTGGTAGTTATTTATACCTCCAATTGGTACTTTAGGTTAGCCATCTCTTCCTCTCACTTTGTTCTAGCGGTGACATCTTTATTATATAACACCACCATCTCAACATGTTTCTTCTCAGCCCATCGTGAATCAGACTTTGTGAAGGCATTTTTCCTTGGGACCTCAAATGCCATTTTCAAGAGTGTCATGCTATCCTATATAGAGGTAAGTTAATAGGGATCTACCTAAAGAGTATTGGGTGTCATCACTACTTTTGAATCTAGGACAACACTATCGAAAGGCATCTCAAATTGGCATTCTTTGTTATACATATTAAAGAAGAAAGACATTTTAGGTTGGGTCTAGTCAGATGCATCCTTTATAGAAAAATGAGAATACATATATAAAATCTTGTCAAGTACTCCCTTCTAGTATTAGGCACAAAGGTTTATGGTTGCATCAGGTTTATTTGTTCTCAAAATAGAGTCATCAATTGGTTCCTTCCCCTTCAAGGGATCTCACTCAAGTATCTCAACATCTATATCTTTCTATTGGGAAGTAGTCTTGATGTCAAGGGCACTTAATCCTACATCTATTTCAGAACCATCCCTATCTTCACCAAGTAGATCTTCAATCTTCATATGTACCTCCTCAAGGGTGGTCTCTTCACATTACACCAGTGAAGGTCTTTTCTTAGAGTCAGGAGTATCTTGGTATTCTTTAATGGTGACTCTTTCTGGTTTCCCTTTTAAGAGCTCTCCCGACTCTTCCACATCACCATCCTTAGGTATCATTATCTTTTGTTCTAATGGAACATTAAGTATTGTTGGCTCTAGGCCTTCAAATTGACTAGTTGGTAGATCTTTCTTAGGCAGTACCTGGGTAGTCCTTTGCCTTTTTAAAGGTCTTGACATTAGTTCTTGTACTGGCATCATGCCCAAGGTACTTATACTTCTTTTCTTGCTTAGGTTATGGATGGAGTCTCTCTCTCATGATCTACGCTCCTTGAAGATCTCTTCTTGGGCTTTAACATATAGAACAAGGAATGAATCAAATCTCCTACCAATGTTTGTTGCACTTTTATGTTAGTTCTATCTTACTCAATATTTTCTCTATAGGATTTCTTCCTGGGATATACATATAGCTGGTAGAGGGTGTGAGTCTCTAAATCAATTTATTTTACTTCAATATTCGTAGGTTATGCTTTGTATATTTGGTTAATAATGTTCATGAAATATCACACCATGAAAGTGTATGATAGTTTAAGCCATACAAATAACACTCTAGAGGGGGCCAAATGGATCCATGTAAGGGAGAAGTGTTGCTTATTAAAAAACTTGGGTTGGTCTCCATCCTGTGTAGGTAAGTCCTTTGGAACATGCCACTCATTTTTAAAGTCTTCCTTTATCCCATCCTATCATGCTTTCATTGATTTTGTGAGATGGAGTGATTTCACCAAGGTAGGTGAATGCCTTATACCACTCTGTAGGGGATTTATTCTTGGGTAGGTACACCCATTTTAGTTCTCCAAAGGTGTAGTCAGGTACACTAATTTTATCAAACACCATTAACAATAGAAATGTGCCCTATGCAAACCTCTGGTTGGGTACCTGATGGGCTTTCTTTACATCCTCTATGATCTTGGTATCAAAGTATTATACTCAATTACAATTCAATCCCTTATAAACCTATTGTGAAACATACAAGGGGGCCATATCTACCTCTTTCCATCTATCTCCACCTCCAACCTTTATCATAATGATTTGTATGACTACGTAGAAGGTGGGATCTTGAAGACTCATGATGTGCATGACATAACCTTATTTTCAATACTCTTCAAATCATATCCAAGGTTCGTGCCTATGCACTACAACTTTATTACTTGTATAATTCTTTCGACCTTAATTTTCATTTGATGCTTAACAAAATAAATGTAATCCTCATGCACCCATGAGATCAAAGGCTTCATATCTTCCACTAGATTTCTAAAGTAAGCAATGTTGAAAAGTTAGAAAAGGCCAGATTTATCTAATGCATTGAAAATATTCAAGTCATAAGCCAAATCACTTTTGGTGTTCTAGTTCTCTACCCTCTAGTCATGTTATATCTCTACTTCATTCCCAGACTGGCAATGGTTGTAGTTAAATACATTACAAGTTGACATGTTTAACACCCAATTCTTAGTGCATAATACTACCTATGGGTATTGCATTTATTCAATTATCAAAGGTGGTGGTGGGGAAATAGTAGGTTTATTCTTTGGTTAGCATACCATTTCAGGTACTTCTCTAATCAATATTGTCTCCCCACCAACACTCAACTCTTCTTCTTCTAGAATTATAGGAAATGGTTCATTTTGTTGATCCTTTTTATTTGGCTACATCACCCTTGTATAGCCTAAAGGTTAAGTCACGGTCATCCAATGTTCCTAAAGAAATATGTGTTTGTTTGTGTAATTGCTTTAGTTATACTACTTTAATGCCCTAGAATAGTGAACATTGACATCTGTAACCTACAACTTTAGAAATTATACCCATCCTTTTAATTCACTTGTCCCAATTTGTTCCTCTCAAATAAAACACACTGTAAAACTTGAAAGTAACCTAAATTCATCACTATGCACTTGTTTAGAAGCTTGGAAATCATTCTAAAATAGCTTGAATTTTCTCCTTCAGCTTGATATGTTCAAAATCATAGCAATAGTAAAAATTTAAATGACCCATGTTTGTCTTTTTATAAGCTCGAGGGGGTAACTTTAATTTAATACCTCATGTCCTTTACCATCACTTCACATAATAAATATGATCAATGGTATTGCCACAATGTAATGTTGGCACACTTACAATTACATATTCTCTTGATATTAATTACGTGTCCCTTCCCATGTTTTTATTGAAGTGTATGACAACTGTAAATAATTTTGAATGTTTTTCATCCCAAAGATAAGAAACATTTCTTACCTTAACTAGCTTATGGTTATGTGCCATGTCCTACGTAGCCTTTTGTCCTTATACATTTTCATTTACATGCTTTTACTCCCATACACATTCCTATAGACCATATCTTAGCACTTCATAAACGTAACACCCCTACCTCACACTAATAGTGCTTCGTGGTCCTCCACAAGAACATAAATGTTAGGATCTTAGAAGACAATTGATTACTTTTGTGTAAGCAACTAAACACATAATTAAACAAAAAGTAATAAGTAACTAGAAATCAAAAATAGCATATAAGAGGAGATACAAGAAACAACCAATCTCTATTAAACTCTTCTAGAAGAAAATACAATAAAGAAATCTCTTTCTCCTCACACCTCTTGGATGTATAGTAATTCTCCCTCAAGAGTTCTCTCTCTCAATCAATTAAAATCAACTCAATAATTGAGTTGTTATTCCCTCTTTCTCTTAATTACAATATTGCCCCATGGGTCTCTTAAATACGATCCAAAGCAAACAATAATTAGAAAAATAAACTCAAGACTAAAATCAGTCTTTACATGCAAACCAACTGTTCTCCTAAAATTAGAACAAATCTAATTCTAGAAATGCATGCAAACACACAGATGTCGGTGTCGGTCTATAGATGACCGATGTCGACCGACCCCTGACTGATGTCAGTATATTTTGTGTCTATTCCTGACTGATGTCGGCGATACTACCAATGCCAGTCGATTGTGTAACTGATGTCGATTACTGTGTAAACTCAGCAACCTCAATCTTGCTCATTAGTGAAGCTTTTAGCTCCATAACTCAACAATCTCCCACTTGGAGATAAATAGCTGCACTTATACCTGTATAGCAACATCCTCTAGCTTGTTTCTCCATCTTCAAGTTCAATCTTGAAGACCAACAAAAGTTGAATGAAGATTCAACTTCTCCTTTGTTACTGGCTTTGTTAACATATCTGTAGGGTTCTTATTCGTATGGATCTTTTATAGCTTCAATTGACCATCCTCCAATACCTGTCTAATGAAATGGTACCTAAGCTATATATATTTGGTTCTTGAATGAAAGGCTGAATTCTTTGCCAAATGAATTGCACTTTGACTATCACTGTACAATCTGTAACTCTCTTGCTCCTTTCCCAACACTTCCATGAATCAAGTCATCCAAATCATTTCCTTGCTAGCCTTTGTGACTGCAATGTATTCTGCCTCTGTAATAGACAGAGCAACAACCTTCTGCAACTTTGAAATCCAGCTAACTGTTATTCCACCAACAATGAACACATATCTTATGGTGCTTCTCCTGCCATCTAAGTCACCTGCCATATCCGAATCTACATACCCATGTAGAGAAGTGTTTGACCCTCCATAGCATAAATGCCTATTGCTGGTCCCTCTTAGATATCTGAGAATCCACTGCACTATTTTTCAGTGTTCCTTTCCTGGATTGGCTATAAACTTGCTGATAACTCCCACTGCTTGGGCAATATCAGGGCTAGTACATACCATTACATACATCAAG
Organism: Torreya grandis; assembly: GCA_037957365.1. Lineage (NCBI taxonomy): Eukaryota > Viridiplantae > Streptophyta > Pinopsida > Cupressales > Taxaceae > Torreya > Torreya grandis. The sequence goes on along the minus strand of JARHVA010000028.1, from coordinate 7,193,384 downwards.
CTCCCAACTACTGAAGCATATGGAACTCTACTCATGTACTCAACCTCATCATGTGATTTAGGACACTATTCTTTGCTCAACTTGAAGTGTCTAGCCATAGGTGTGCTTATCAGTTTTGCATTCTGCAAATTGAACCTCTCCAACACCTTATTCACATAATCCTCTTGAGACAAAATCAAACTATGATTTTTTTTGTCTCTCTTAATACTCATGCCAAGGATTTTCTTTGCTACTCCTAAATCCTTCATGGCAAATGTGTGAGCTAATTTTACCTTAAGCTCAGTAATTTTCTGCATGTGTGAACCTGCCAAAAGCATATCATCTACATATAGTAACAGGATAATATAACTACCATTATCTAATCTGTTAAAATAAACACAATGGTCAGATTGACATTTACTAAAGCCATGCTTTGCCATAAACCTATCAAACCTCAAATACCACTGTCTTGGAGCTTACTTAAGACCATATAAACTTTTTTTCAACTTGCACACAAGTTTTTCCTTACCTTTGACCTCAAAACCTTTTGGCTGATCCATATATATCTCTTCATCCAAATCTCCATTAAGAAATGATGTCTTAACATCAAGCTGCTCAAGGTGTAAATCCTTAATAGCAACTAAAGACAATCTAGTCTGAATAGAAGTCATCTTTACTACAGGAAAAAAAATTTCACCAAAATCAATACATGGTTTCTGTGCAAATCCCTTTACTACCAACTTGGCCTTATGTCTCATTTGTCCATTCTCTCCTTCCTTTAACCTATAAACCCATCTGTTTTTCAGTGTTATCTTTTCGTCTAGCAACTCAACCAAATCCCACATTTGGTTCTCTTCCAAAGAATCAATTTCCTCATTCATACCATGCTCCCACTGTTTCTTGGATCCTACCTGCATTGCCTTATCAAAACTTTTTGGTTCTCCACTATCAGTGAGCAACAAGTAGTGTAAAGAAGGGGAATAATGAATTGGAGGTTTACTTACCCCTTCAGAACTCCTTATGGGCATTTGAGACTCATTGACAGCTTGCTGTCTACCCAAATTTCTTTTTGTCAGTGACCGATCCTGGTCATCTTTGGCTGACCTCAGTTTGCACCCAATTGATATCGATTCCACCTGATCGCCAACATCAGTTTCTTGATCGACATCGGTCTCTACCTGACTGACGTTGATTTCCACCTGACCGATGTCAGTTTCTATGTTTTCTTATGAGTGATGATTTTTACCCGTGAGCTCATTTTGGAACATAACTTTTTCCAAGTCAAGATTGCCTTGCTCAAAATTATTCAGCCTCTTGAGTTGGTCACTGTAGATCACCTTCTCATTGAAAACTACATCATGGCTTCTAATAATTTTGTTAGTTTCTAAATTTCACAACTAAAATCTGAAATCTCCAAAACCATAACCAATGAAAGTGCATCACATAGATTTAGCATCCAGCTTCTTTCTATTTTCTTTATCAACGTGCACAAAAGCTTTAAAACCAAAAACTCTGAGAAATAAAAGATCTAACTTTTTACCTATCCATGCCTCTTCTAGAATTCCACTATCCAATGTAGTAGAAGGTCCTCTATTAATCAGATAAATCACAGTATCTACAGCTTCTACCCAAAATTGTAAGGGCAAACCAGCATGCAACCTCATACTCCGTGCATGCTCCATTATTATTCTATTCATCCTTTTAGCAACTCCATTTTGCTGAGGTGTCCTTGGAACCATCCTTTCCTTGCATATTCCACTCATAGAATAGTAACTGTTGAATTTATTACTACAGTACTCACCACCATTGTCAGATCTAAAGCACTTTAATCTCAAACCTGTTTCATTCTCAACCAAAGCTTTTCATTTTTTAAATGTGTCAAAAACATAAAATTTTCTCTTTATGCAATAAACCCATACCTTTCTTGTAGCATCATCAATAAAATAAACATAATATCGTGATCCTCCAATAGAAGCTACTTGAGCTGGTCCCCACATGTCTGTGTGAACAAGCTCTAACTTATGCTTCTTCTTTGTTGACCCAATTTTGAGAAACCTCACTTTCTTCTGTTTCCCAAAAATACAATGCTCACTGAAATTTAGATCTATGCTTTTCAAATCTAAAAGCTTAACTTTTGACTTAAGAACATTCATTCCCTTCTCACTCATGTGACCAAGCCTACAGTGCCACAACTTTGCATCTACATCTGAAGTAGATAAAACAGAAGGAGAATAATCAGTAATACAAGTAGATAGATAAAGTGTACCTGCTCTCCTACTTCTAGCTAATACAAGTGCACACTTGGAAACTTTCCAAGATTCAGCTATGAGAGTTACTGTGCAACCCTCATCACCCAACTTTCCTACAGAAATCAGATTCCTCTTCAAGATGGGTACATGCATGACATTCTTCAACACCCATGTGTTGCCATTCTATAATTTTAGCTGCACTTTTCCTTTGCCAACAATTTGACAAGGCTCATCATCTCCTAAATAGACTTTTCCAAAGTCTCCATGGACATAATCATTGAAAAATTCTTTATTTGGGGTTGCATGGAAAGAGGCACCAAAATCTAAAACCCAAGATTCTATTTTATTATCCAAAGAAAATATAAGAGCATCCTGTAAAAAAATACCTGCAACTTTTGCTTCTTTATCACCTTCATGCTGATTTTCTTTGTTATCCTTCAACCAACAATCTTTCTTTGCATGCCCTTGCTTTCCACAATTCCAGTAGGTTATTCTTCCATTTTTAGATTTGGATCTTCTTCCTATCTTTGACCTTGATTTCCCTTGCTTTCCCTTTTCTCTTTGCCTTCCCCTACTTTCAAAACTTAAAGCATTACCTGATGTTTTCCTTATGCTTTTCCTACAAATTTCTTCATTCAAGATTACACTAACAACATCATCAACTTTCAAGATATTTGAAGCAGACGCAGTATTACTAACTGCCATTACCAAGCTATCCTAGCTTTCAGGTAAAGAGCATAAGAATAAGAGAGCCTTAATTTTATCATCAAAACCATTTTGACTAAATTTAATTGATTTACAATTCCATGGAAATCATTAAGATGACTAGATACAGATCCACCTTCCTGCATTTGCAAATTAAATAATTGCTTCATAAGATATACCTTATTCGAAGCTGAGGGTTTTTCATATAAATTTGTCAAAGTATCCATTAGCTCTACCGTTGTCTTTGCCTGTGATAAGTTTGAAAACACAGACGCTGCCAGGCTCAGCTTTATAGCTCCAAGAGCCTTTCTATCAAGAACATTCCATTCTTCATCTTCCATATCTGTGGGCTTGCTTAAAACCCCACCCAACGGTAAGTACAGATCTTTCTGATACAGATAATCTTCAATCTACATCTTCTATAATTGATAATTCTTGCCATTGAATTTCTCCATTTTTAGTTTACTTTATTCTCCCATTGCTTTGCTCCCACTCAATCAGAAACCCCTGTGAGTGAATTCTGTAATCAACAAACACTAACCAAGCTCTGATACCACTTGTTAGGATCTTAGAATACAATTGATTACTTTTGTGTAAGCAACTAAACATAAAATTAAACTAGAAGTAATAAGTAACTAGAAATCAAAAACATCAAATAAGAAGAGATACAAGAAACAACCAATCTCTATTAAACTCTTCTAGAAGGAAATACAATGAATAAATCTCTTTCTCCTCACACTTCTTGGATGTACAGTAATTCTCTCTCAAGAGTTATCTCTCTCAATCAATTACAATCAACTCAATAATCGAGTTGTTATTCCCTCTTTTTGTTAATTACAATACTACCCCATGGGTCTCTTAAATAGGATCCAAAGCAAACAATAATTAAAAAAATAGACTCAAGACTAAAATTAGTCTTTACATGCAAACCAACTATTCTCCTAAAATTAGAACAAATCTAATTCTAGAAACGCATGCAAACACATAGATGTCAGTGTCAGTCTACAAATGATCGATGTCAATCAACCCCTGACCAATGTCAGTCTATTATATGTCTATTCCTAACCGATGTTGGTGATACTGCCGATGCCGATCGACTATGTAATTGATGTCGATTACTGTGTAGACTTAGCAACCTCAATCTTGCTCATCAGTGAAGCTTTTAGCTTCACAACTCAATAATCTCCCACTTGGAGATAAATAGCTACATTTGTATCCGTACAGAAACATCCTCTAGCTTGTTTCTCCATCTTCAAGTTCAATCTTAAAGACCAACAAAAGTTGAATGAAGATTCAACTTCTCCTTTGTTACCAACTTTGTTAACATATCTACAGGGTTCTTATCCGTATGGATCTTTTCCAGCTTCAACTGACCATCCTCTAATACCTGTCTAATGAAGTGGTACCTAAGCTGTATATGTTTGGTTTTTGAATGAAAAGCTGAATTCTTTGCCAAATGAATTACACTTTGACTATCACTGTACAATCTTCAACTCTCTTATTCCTTTCCAAACTCTTCCATGAACTGAGTCAACCAAATCATGTCCTTACTAGCCTTTATGATTGTAATGTATTCTGCCTCTGTAGTAGATAGGGCAATAACCTTCTATAACTTTGAAATCTAGCTAACCGCTATTCCACCAAAAGTGAACACATATCCTGTGGCACTTCTCCTGCCATCCAAGTCACCTACCATATCTGAATCTACATACCCATGTAGAGAAGTGTTTAACCCTCCATAACATAAATGCCTACTACTGGTCCCTCTCAGATATTTGAGAATCCATTGCATTTCTCCACTCTATGACTCTATTATGCAAGAAAGTGAGTTTCATCCAGTTAGAATAAAGCATAATTACATCCCCGTTAATGGGTCAATCGTAATTGGTAAGAAAGATTTTTAAAAAAACTAATTTGGATCTCTCCACCAAGTAGATGGTTTAAGTTGAACTTTGATGGTGCCTCTTGAGGTAATCTTGGAGTTTCAAGAGCAAGTTGTGTTATAAGGGATTGTTGTGGTTCTCTAATAAAAGCTATGTTGAGAAAACTTCAAGATGGTACAAATAATGAAACTGAAGCACAAGCGTTGGCTTTGGGTATAGAAATGGCTATCCAATGTGGAATATTGAAGTTGATTATAGGAGGAGACTACCAGGTCATGATCTCAACATTGAAAAGGAAAGAGGTAAAATCATGGTATCTTGAGAACATCTCGACAAACACTTAGGAAAATCTTGAGATTTTCTAAGAATGAGAGTACATATATTGTTTTTGAGAGGTGAACTCAATCATAGATTTTTTGGCAAATTGTGATATTGATCAAGAGGAGTTGAGTAGGATGAATAACATTAGAGAAACCTGGGAGGATTTTCCTAATATTTCTCTTATCAAATTTGGGTAAAGGTGTGGCATTTTTCTATATTGGTGGGTTTTTATTTCAAAATTATTCTTGCTTTATAAATTTGGCTTTGTAGGTAAGCAGGTGTTTGGCAAAGTTTTTGGTGGTGGAAGCATCCTTACGGGTTGTCCAATTTATGATTAGATGACATCCCTTCGTGTGATGGGACTTAGCTTCCCACGAGTGGGCATTCATGAAGGTTTAAGGGAGGGTGTGGTATCATTGGAGATTGTATGTGGCAAGTGGAGGTCTCAAAGCTCTTACGTCTTTTGATTATTACAATCTTTGGGCTTTATGTAGGTTGTGGTCTATGTGTTGTTTTGTGTTTTTAGCTCCCAAATGGTGATTAAGGTGTGGTGGCTGATAATTGGTAGAAAGGAGGATGTTATTGAGATTTCCATGGTAACTTCATGTCTCTTTGGTAGGAGTAAGTTCATGAAATGGATTTTGAGGGCAAAATTTTGAGAGCCCATTTATCTCACATCTTTTAGCTCCCATTGGAGGATTTCTTGGATGCCATTTTAGAGGTCATTGGGCTTGAGTTTAGGGTGTAGAGTGTCAGTTCTCATGTGAATTCATAGATTGTGATGGTTTTTGCTTCAAATATTTTAGGATTTATCTCAGATGTAGAAGTGGTGGTGTAGGTGACATTTTTTTCATGCATCTAAAAGCTCGAGTGGGGTTGATTAAAAATATTTTACTTTGTGACCTTTCTCCTTTGCCCAATCTTCTATTTTTAGGTAGGGATGGCTTTGGTGTTGTCCCATGGTCACTATTTTCGGCGTTGGAAATGTGCTTCATGGTGTTGGTTGATTTTGTGGAGTAACTAAAATGAAAGCTAGTAGATCATGGGTTAAAGGAGGGGAAGTTTATCCCTTTGCCCATTCTGATACACCTTAAGATCTAAATTATGGAAATAGAGAAGCTGCGTGAATGTTGGCATGTTAAGAATAAAGTGGTGGTTGAGAAAAAATTGGTTAAATGGGTTCTTTATAAGGAAGTTGTAGCACCACCAAGCCTTCAAAAGAAATGTCTAAAAACCTTCTTAGGTGTTGCATGTCTTTCTAGATTTTTAACTAGTAGAGGTGCAGGTTCGAGTATGGATAGCAAAGCATATAACACTTTTGAGGTGGTGATGGAGGATCAAAGGGGAGGCAAAACCAAATTGGAAAAGATTTACATTTTGGATTCAGAAAAAGAAGCTTCCTTGGGTAAAGTTTAAAGTTTTTTGGTTGCTATTTTTTGTCTTTGGTTTTTTGGTTCTAGCTGTTTGTTGGTGGTTGGTTGTTGGGTCTTATAGGCCAGGTTGGGTTTCACTTGTTGTGTCAGTTTTTTTTGGGTTTTGGCTATTTTTAGTCAGTTGTATCTATTGTTACTTAGGTTTTGGGGCTATGGGCCCATTAATACAACCCCATAATTATCCAAAAAAAATCATCAGGTCATGCTTTTAAATATGTTTCATCATCTACGCATCCTATGCATACAATGCGAAGAGAATGAATATATAATTCCATGGAAAGGACTAATTTAGTACTGAATACAAAGTTTAAGGGTGTGCTCTTGTTTAACTATTTATAAGTGGTCTAGTAGTCCCATAATACTATAGACACATGATCATACCTGTCAATGTATCCAATATTACATATCTTGGTAAACGTAGTGCCCAAGATCATTTTAATTGCCTTAATTATCCCATTGGACTGAGATGATATAATGTTGTCTTATGGCCAATGATCATGAACTTTTACAACAAGACATGGATAATCTCATTGAGTGAGTCCTTGGTCAGTAGCTTAACATCCTTAAATAAGGTAGGATACCACAAGCCACCTAAAAGAACCTTTCACGTGGTAGCTTCACCAGCACAATATCCTTCAACAACACCTTCATGGACCTCATGAAGCATCTTAGCATGCTCATGTTTCATAACACAACATTGAAGCACCTCATCTTGGCCAAGCTTATAAAGGTCACCCCCGATAAGCTATAATGGAGCAGTGCAAACAACAAGCTATTTTTTTTTGAATGTTAAAATACACTAGAGATGAGATTGTATTTACAAAGGTAGCTATATCTTATAGTTCTTTAAGGATGTGCAAGACATGGAATAATTGCATGTCAGGTAAATTATTTTCTATGGTGCATATCAGTTCTCTAGATTCAATGTATGAAATATGTTTTGAACCACAATTGGTCTTATTAGGCTTTACCATAATTGAGAACTAGAATTCTTGAAATAACATAATCCACTCGAAAATATGACCTTGTAATACTAGTTTGTTGACCAAATACTTTAATTCCTCATGGTTCATGAGGAAACTAAAAGAGGTTGTCAATAGATATTGTCATAAGTTTTGAAGGGCATAAACCATAGATAATGCCTCACATTCTATATTTGTATAATTTCATTCGGCCAGAGTAAGATTTCAACTCATAAAGTATATAGGGTGATCCAAGATATCGTCACCAGGCTGAACAAGTATATCACCAACTGCCATGCTAGAAGCATTGACATGAACATGGAAAGGCTTGGTCCAGTCTAAAAACTAGAGAATAGGTTTCGTGATAAGCTTATCCTTTAAATCAACAAAGGATTCTTGGTGAGCACTAATCCAAATAAAGTGACCCTTATGTTTTAGTAATTCCTTAAGAGGTGTAACAATCCTAGCATATCCACGAATAAACTTTTGATATTATCCAGTATGCCCTAGGAAGGTGTGAAAATCTCGTTGAGTGGTCAATGCTAGAAGTTGAAAGATGATGGAGATCTTGGTTAGGTCCATTAAAAGGCCATCTTGGAAAATGAAATTACTAAAGAGAATGTTGAATGGAGTAGTAAAGAGACATTTCTTCAAGTTGAGGTAAATCTAAAGATTCCTACATTGTTCAAGCATGAGCTAGAGATTGGAATAATGGTATTTCACTAAGCCATAAACCTTCCATTCATCTAGATAGATTTGGAAAAACTTATGGTTAAACTCCTTGAAATATTTAATTATGATATGGGAGAACACAACAAGGGCATTATATAATCCAAACAACATGACATTATAATCAAAAGATCCCCACTCAAGAAAATATAGTCTTGGGATTATCTTCTTCTACTATCTAAACTTGATGGTACCTAGAGAAGCCATTTGTAAATGTATAAATTTCACATCCAACAATGCCTTCAAGGATCTCTTCAATGAATGGTTTCAGGAAAGGGTCGGTAATGAAAGCAACATTAAGTAATCTGTAATCCACATAAATCTATATGCACCCATCCTTTTTAAAACTTATTACTATAGGATTCATCTACTCATACTCATCGATAGGAGTAATGACTCCTATGTGCAACATAATATTGATCTCTTCTTTGACATGAGCACATAAATTGGGATTCATGCGATAAGGCCTCTTTTTGACTAATTGATCACCTTCTACCAACTTGATGTGAATGTTACCGAAAAAAGAATAAACACCCTTCATCTCAATATAGTTTCATGGGGAAACATCTTGATACTATTTAAACAACTTAAATACCTTTGTAATCTCAGTATCAAGCCAATAATTCCGCATGATATCTATCTTAGTCTATGCCAATATTATGTTGAATGCTTTGAAAAGGCTCCAAGTATGGATGTTGCTCATCTTGAATGGTGTCACAAATATTTTAAGCACCACACTCTATGTGTACATCCAAATGATTGATTGATGGTTTAGGGGAATTAGATTCATCACCTTCATCAACCTAAAATACAACTTTCTACTTACCCTTTTAGATTTATTCTATTAGTGCTTGATTTGGTACAGTTTCAAGTGGGGGAGAGGATTCCTGATCATTAGGCTCATTAAAAATATTTAATCCTTCCTCTTGCATGCCTTGCATACTTTGAATTAAATCTTTAATTTGGTATGGGTCTCCTATGATAACTTGATACATAGCTTGTAGTGTAAGGCACAAATCCATCTCAGGGGATGAATATGACAACACCATAATCATAATACTCTTAACCATACACTAATAACTTGTATATAGATTGCACTCTTTGTGTACATACCACACTCTAGCCCAAGTGCATAGATTACCATAAAATGCATCAACCCAAAGGTACTTTAGTAAGAAAGTTTCATTTGTCATCAACATTGTCTTGCAAGCTTTAAGGTACGGTTTTGGAGCTCAAATACCACTATAACTAATAGTGTTGCATATATGGTTGTCATGGTGAAACTTATGATGTAAAGCAAAATATACACAATCATAAGTAAACAAAATCTCTTGATGAGTTCACCACCATCAAGCATCTATTCCATGAAAAATGTGAATGATTGATCATACTTAATCAACATCAAAATCATAAAAGGCTTCCAGTTGCTAGATAAATTTGTAGACCTCCATTTGGTCATGGAACCTTAAAGTTTCATATAGTCTTGCAGGTGGTACAACCATAATTTATCTATGAAGAAAATGAACAAATGTATGGTGTTTATGATATTTCCACTGATTATCATCGTGATTGTCGATATCACCACATATTCTTCCAGTAAGTTCATAATCACCCAATGCCCAGTAGTCACAAGCATTACTAGTGATGTCAAATAATTATTGTGTCTTTATCCATCACAAGATGCCATCTAGGGTGGGGTCATGGCTTTCATTGCCTTGAGCCATGTTATTATAAATATGGTTGATGTCCTCATTAGCATTGATCATTTGAACATAGGGAGGCCCATGAGCATGATCCAATGGAATGACAACACGTCGTTCATCATTTTCAAAGTTGATGTACCACTTATTAAACCTCAAATTAACATTATTGGCATAACACCATGGATGACCCAACATAACTGGGAAGTTTTCAACCTCAATAAACTCTATGACTTTGAAATTATATTTAAATGAACACTGAGGATATCCATGGTGGAATATTTAAGTACACTGATGGGAAAAACATTAGTTTTTTTAGCCATGAATAATACATGGGGTGAATGTTGAAAAGTTGAGTTAGCCATCTTCCACCATGAAATTTGTGTGACAACATTGACTTCAATGCCAATGTTAACTAAGATATCTTGCATAACCCATCCATCTATGGGAAAGTTAACCAACATCTCCTTGTCCTCTTCTGGGCTAGGTTAGATGGGGGTATCTTTCCATCATGCATCGTTTAATTGATGATCTTCATTAGGCCTTAGCATATGATGTTTTATATAGTTATGCAATAATGGTATAATGTTTTCATCTAATACTCACTTTTAGAGCTCTTGAAATTCATCCCACACCATCTCATGATGGTCTATGGCTCTCTAAATATCGACACGTTGAGTGGCATCATGATCCTTAAGGAACTAGATTTCCCCTTGCAATTCTCTTACCAAGTTCATAGTGTCCTAGAGCACTTCCTTATGTTGTTGAGCATCAGGATAATGAGTAGCAAGAGGTTTTCATGTTGAACTTTATCAATATGTGGGGTGGATATATACTAGGACTATCCACCACTACATGTCATAATATTAACTCTAGGTCTTATCAAAGTGATGGGGCATAGTCTCTAATGTGGTTTTTCAATA